>JAKJMR010017956.1:2362501-2397157 GCA_024449315.1 Daboia siamensis
TTCTTCTTCTTCTTCTTCTTCTTCTTCTTCTTCTTCTTCTTCTTCTTATTATTATTATTATTATTATTATTATTATTATTATTATTATTATTATTATTATTATTATTATTTGGACCCTTGGCAAACAAGGATCAAAATGAGATATTGTATAGATTGTACAAGGAATTAACCATACTTGTTGATGACCTTTAAGAGATGGGGATCAGGGGAGTGCAACATCCTGATTCTCCATGATCTCTCAGTGGCTTTCAAAACCATCAGTCATGGTATTCCTCTGAACCACTTCTAAGGGATTAAAGTGGAGGACATTGTTTTATAGTGGTTCTTCTTCCAAATGCAGTGATTCCAGTCAATGATGGTGGTGGAAGAGAACAGATTTTTCTTAGTTGTGTGCCTTAGGAATCCTTCTTCACATCACTTTTTCAACATCTTTATGAAACTACTGTGAAAGGTTATTCTTCAGTATGGGCTACAACTATCATCAATATGCTAATGATACCCATCTATACATCCTAGAACTCATTTGAACAAGCAATGTATTAAAAGTGCTGACCCAGAACCTGAAGTCTATTGGGGTCTTGAAGGGACAGACAGAGTTTGAATCCATCAGTCCCACAAGGTAGAGTAGAACAGAAAATCAACTCCATAGGTTGTCTAAACATATTTTTATTGTGATTGGCTATAATAACAGAATCTTGCAAATTTGATTGTGTTATACCTTCTCCTCTTTCTTATACTTTAATGAATTAGGGAACTGCTTCCAAATGGCATTGTTGTAGACTTAAAAATGTTTCTGTAATGAGTACTCTATGGGACAGAACTTAAAAACCACCTGCAAATTATAGCTGGTACAGAATACAGCAACCTGGGTAGTGATGACTGCTCCAATGTACATAGAGGACCCTTTAAGTTTGGGAATTCTACTGATAGCTGGCACACCCCTAGGTGTGATTCAGAGTGTAAAGCACTTATGACTTTGGTTCTACTTATCTGAGAAATTATCTCCTCTGGCATTCATCCATTTGTGCAACCAGATCTCACAGGGTAATCTATCTCCAGATGCCATCTCTCTAGGATTCTCACCTTTCATGAATTCAGAGGCAAAGTTTTTCCACTGTAGCCTCCATTTCCTGAAACTTTGTCCTGGTTAGAGTTCCAATCTATTTCATCTCTCTATTTCTGATCTATTTCATCTCTTCTATGCTTCAGGAAACTTTCTCTTCCATCTAGCAGAGAAGGAATGTGCTTTAGGATATGTAGGTGGGTATTGTGGCACACATGGCTTATTTATAGGAACTTTGATTTTATATGTATTTGTGGAGTTTTAAAGTTATTTATTAATAACAACTTAATGCCCCTGGAAAGGGCATATACAAATAAAGTTAATAGATAAATAAAACATCTACTCACAGTCCAAACTCAGATAATTTTTAGTTGCATCATACTTGAACTGGATCATATCAGGTCAGCTACTGAACAAGAACAATGTTGAACCCAGAGGTACAGATCTGATACTGGAGCAACACAAACGCCAAAGATATTCTCTGAATTTTAAAACACGCTTTGCCATGGCAAAACTGTACCAGCAACATAGGAGTATCATCCATGTCTAATTCTATGGCCAAAATAGATATGGAAAACTTTAAATGGATAAAAACCTGCTTTTAAAAGCATTTATTGAAGATGAGGGAAAAGGAAGTTAATTCAGATAGGTAGAGCAGATAATTGGAATTGGGGAGAAATATATATTGTTCACCTTTGAATGCAAATCACCTAATTTACATTTTTGAGCTAATATACAAATTAAACATAGTTATCCTTTAATCTGATTTTTGTAATATAGATCTTTCATTAGGAGGTACATGAGTAGGAAATACATATACACAGGGGGTGTATAAAATATTAGAAGAAACTACATATATGATAAATACAAATTCCTATACCAAATAGCAACAGTCATATAAATGTGAAATTAGGATAAAATAAGCACACTTTTGAACATGTACAACTATAACAAAAAGTGATAATAGATTGAAAATATCCATCACTAGCTGGGTCTCCTTCCCCAGCTAGTAATGAGCTTTACCAGATGAGGAAATAACTACACCTCTCTGATGGAATGCTTATCATCTGTGATTTACAACACATAGCTAAAAACCCAGACCAATGCACTGTCAAGAGGAAAAATATGTGGCTTCTGGATACCCCTCAAGAAAATCAGGCCTTTTTTCAATCACTACCTCACCCCTAAAATGGGCAGAGAACAGTTTACTTCAGAATTTAGCCTTTTCCTCTCTTTGATAAAAGAACTGCCTATTGCTTGGCCATCTTTCACATGCTCAGATTCATGAAAAACCAGTGGTAGTGGCGAGGTAGCAAGATAGCTACAAGAAGAGAAAAATAAGAAAAGTATAAAAAGCAAGGAGACTCCTGCATGTGGCCAACTGTCCACTAATTCCATAACAAGTGCATATAGCTATGTGGAGCTCACAGAGTATTTCCTGGATCTGTAAATTAATGCAAGGATACTGCTGGGAACAGAGGTTTGCAGCTAAGAGACTGAACTGCTGATCATATACCCAAAAAATCCCCCTTTTTATCCTTCCAAAGATGTCTTATGTTGGTGGCATAGCTAAAGTAGAAGAAGAAGAAAGAAGGGCCTTATGGCTGCAAGCCTGCTTGCTTCTTGTGGAGTCTCTTACTCTTTCACAGAGATAGCTAAGCTCCCTGCAAGCTCCACATATGGATAGCATACTATGCTAAACTTGTTGGAATGTGTGGTTGGTGAGGTCAAAGCACGAGCCTCCTAGACTATATATACCCTCTATATAGTTCAATTTGCAAATGAAAAGTATGGGGCCCATTCCACACTTCCCAATTATAATTTCTAAAAGCGGAGATAAGATTTTAAATTCTGTGTGGGGTAAGTAAAATAATCTCCCACCCATTCTATAGAAATACACATATATACACAAATACAAAATGAGACAGATAAAGATTAACCCACTTTCTTCAGAACATTATTTAAATCTGAACTGGAAAGCTCTATGTTTGGTTAATCTTTAAAGTAAAAAAAATCTTCTTCACTACTTTTAATAGATGGAGATAGAATCTGCCTACTCAAGGATCTCTTGCTGAGCCATTTGGCATCTAGCTTGCATAGCAGAATTTTAATATTGTGGGCAATGCAGAAATCTATTAACACAAATGATTAACTTAACAGAATAATAGAGTTAGAAAGGACCTTGAAGATCTTCTAATACAACCCCCTGCTCAAATAGGAGACCCTATATCTATATTTAAAAGAGAAATGTCTACCATGATCAGGAAGAAAAGCTCTCATTCCTAGTTCTGAGTTTATTTGAGGATGAATGGCTAGTTCTTGTTCGATGATAAAGAAAAGGTTTGCCTTTTATTCATTATTACAGTTTCCCATATTGGAGGGCACACATTTAGGCTATTTTTCTAGCACTGTGTTGACTAGCATCTTATAGACTGAAGGTCCAGTTGCTGCTAGAAATTGATATAAATTTATTTCAAAGGAGTTTTATGATTCAATACATTTTTGAGCTGTTTTAAGTCTCACAAAAGAAAGCCCAATTTTTTATCAATCTGATGAGGGCTGTAGCATCATTTAGCTTGTGTCCCAGATAAAAATCAATCAAGCATTGATTGAAGACAAAAAGAATTTTTCGATAGTATGGAAAGTACTGTTGTTGTTGTTCTTAGCTGCAAAGTCGTGTCCGACCCATCGTGACCCTATGAACAACCTTCCTCCAGGCCTTCCTATCCTCTACCATCTTCTGGAGTCCATTTAAGCTCACGCCTACTGCTTCAGTGACTCCATCCAGCCACCTCATTCTCTGTCGTCCCCTTCTTCTCTTGCCCTCAATCTTTCCCACCATTAGGCTCTTCTCCAGTGAGTCCTTCCTTCTCATTAGGTGGCCAAAGTATTTGAGTTTTAGCTTCAGGATCTGGCCTTCTAAAGAGCAGTCAGGGTTGATCTCCTCTAGGACTGACCAATTTGACCTGCATAAACCAGCCAAATCACTTAACAGATTTGAGTTGAGTCATTATTCTTGTGTTAGTAACTAGGGTTCTACATAAATTTCAAATATCCTTTACTGCATTTAAATATTTATGTGAACTAGATCTGAATTCTGTACCACCTAATGCTATAAGAACTTGATGAAGTTGTTAAGGGCAATTTAACATGGGTTGTCCACTTGAAATTGCTATATATATAATACATTGGTAATCCTGTTCTGTCAAAAACAAAATAGGTTCTGTGCAGAGAATATGGCTTTTTGCAAACTCACATGAATCTAATTAATTTGTGCAAACATTTCAAAATACACACAATATAACTGAGTGAATGACTCTAGCTAAGCAAGTGGAATCCATCCTAGGATCTCCAATTTTTGATGCATCATGACAAATTGAATGAAGACTTTGGATCAGAAAAACAAAAGATACAGAATATATGGTTGATTATGAAATAGAAGATTGCTATCATCTTTTCCATTCCCAAATTTTCCAAAGCAATTCAAAGGCAATCTACTATCTTTTTACTTTTACCAAATTCTAAACACTGAAAACATGCAAAGATCCCCGTAAGTTATTCAATGTCCCCTTTACTGACTAATTAGAGTAAAAGAAAGCTGTTTAAACAATGCCCTGTCCTAGAATCCATGGATACAAATACAAATCTTTCTATATCCAATAAAGAAATTCTATTGGTGGCCCAATTCCTCCATCCTCCAGGTTGTTTTAATGGGAAGCAACATTAGGGGAAACATTGCTAAATATTTTTCTCCAAACAAGCTTCGTGCTTGGTGATTGCATGAACATATTCATGTTGGGGATTTTTTGCCAACAAAAAATGATTTGCTATTGTCTCTTTTTACAGGACTCCTTTAAAAAACTGTTAACTTATCTCTACTGTCTTGAAATTCCCTGATGGCTTCTGTAATGTATTGGGATTTACTTGAATTGCTTTCACGTGTCTTTTGAATGCTGCTTAAGGTTGCTCAATTGGTGTGTCTGTGTAATGGTCACTGACTTGCCAGACAAGCTGTTTCCAAGAAGATCATTGGAGGATTTGGGGTGGGAATTGGTTCCTTTAAACCTACTGGCTGCCGCCTAGTGGCCAACCATATAAGCAGCTGCACAGAAGCCCGTTTTCAGTTCTGTTCCTGTTTGCCTCAATAAAGCAATGTTCCTGTTTGCAACCTCTTGTCTTGCTTACTGCCTCCAAAGAACTCACTACACAACAGCTTCTATTCCAAGTAGTAATCAGTTCTAGCCCTGATTAGCTTTTTCCAAAGTCAACCAAGGTCAACTCCATGCTGCCACTTGTACAAGACAAAATCATTTGCAAAAATCTAAGTTGCCTTGCAAACCATGCCTCTATGCAGCCTTTGAAGATGACGTGATATTGGCAGAAGAAGTGAGCGATGGAAGAGATTTTTTCCAGGAATATGGAAGTATAGCAAATAATTCTGCTTATAGTAAATGGAACATTCCAAAAGCTCTGCAGAACCTAAATATTAAAAAAGTAACAGCAACATCAGATTTGCTCTGGTTTAAAATATGCTGTAGCTAAACCTCTGTGTGTGTGTGTGTGTGTGTGTGTGTGTGTGTGTGTGTCTGTGTCTGTGTCTGTGTGTTTGTGTGTGTGTGTAGTAGTGGAGTAGTGGTGAAAGTATGGAATCCAGTTCCCCAAATCAGGCAGATTTGACCAGAACCATAGTTGATTCCAAACCAACACACAGATCTTGTTGGAAGGTGTCCTAAGCCTGACTGATCCAGAAGCATTATGTTGCTTGTTAATCATTGTACTTAACCCTTTTCTTCTCTTCAGACTGGACCTGATGAATATATATTCTACAGCTGCTCATACTTTAAATTTTAAAGGAATTTTCACACTAGATAAAATTTAATTTTGAGCCTTCCTTGTACTTTCTTGCATGAATATGTATCATGTAAATATTCTTAGTTCATATGATAAGGAAAATGATACACAGTCTTGCCAATGTAGGTTTAACAATGACAACAAAGAAAAAGGTATTATATACTAAGTCTTATTAGATTCAGGATATAAATTCCCATTGTAAGAATTTCGGGGGAAATTACTAACCAGCTATTTAGTGCTGGTAGTAAGTAAATAATAGTTGCTAAAATGGAAACATTTTCCCAGGGTTTGTTTTTTTTGAGAGAAGAGAAGGGGAAGTTATAACAAAAGGGAAAGGATGCTGAAATTGCAAGAGACAGTGAATTGCATGCTCTGAGCCAAGATCCTCCGAATTAGATTGAAATTAGTTGCTTTTGACCGCCAGGTGACCTCATGGCTGCTCTACTCTCTCAATTCTTTCTCTGTGCATTATTTTTTTCTGAAATTTTACATCCTAATTGGTTTACTTACCTTTTGCTTAGACTGAGCTATGACCTTACTCTGTTGGGATATAATCCAAGATTAAGGCAAGTAGTTTTTTGGGGGGGGATTCATCTGGGGATAAAGAAACATGACAGATTGACCCTCATGAAAAATTCTATCATTTCAAAGACTTAGAAGAAAATAACATTAATTTTGTTTCTTTCATAATAAGGGGAATCTGTACAGAAATAAACAACTGAAGCAGCCTGACTTTTTAAATGGGAGATGGAAGGAAGAGAAGGAAATAGTGGTTTCCCAATGAAAATTCTTTATAGCTGAAACAGGAAGAAGAAGAAAAAGTAATCCTTCTTTCCAGAACCTAATATCCTGCTTCATAGTACTTGTCAATTTGGTAAACCTAGGACAATATCACTATATATATTAAAATGTTTTCTTTTCTTTTGGGAGATGAATTTATCCTCTATAAGAATTACTCTCTATTTTGCACCAAATTATCAATTCAATACATAATGTATTTTCCTCAGAGCTCCAGAAAATTCAGTCAAGTTGTAATTTACTATTTCTGGCATGCAGGAGTATTCTTTTCTTGAACTGTTGTTTTGATTATCTTGTCCAAACAACTTTGTCCAAACTGGCATTAAAATGCATTATATTGCATTGTATTAAATACAAATGGCCATTTTCTATTTTCTATTTGTACCAAGTTATAGAACCCATGCTAAACTCTGCTGCTACAATTAATTCTACCCTATTTAATTACCAGTTTTCAGTTTTTATGTAGAATAGTTAAACATAATTTAAAAATAATCACAGAAGCCAATATCTTATCTGACCCATTTAAAAAGCCTGGATAAAGGAGATCTTGATTCCTTTTCAAAAAGCAGGAAAAAAATAAGACCAACAGCAATTCATATAGTTGGAGAACAAAGCAGGAAAATTTCCATTAGATACATGCCACAACTCCTAACATTTATTCCTAAATAAACAGTCCTTAGGTATAAGTCTCTACTGATCAAATACATGAACATTTTTATGCATGTTTACACACACTGCTTAGAAATATGAAGTAGTATATATACATATTTTATTTGTTGGTTTGTTTGTTGTTTATCTATCAAAGTTAGGTACTGCCCATATCACCTTCAGTATTAAAATATGATACTTTGAATAAAATATTGAACCTCTCCCTCATCCCTATTCCATTTTCTCTATAAAATGAAAACAGAAAGAGGCAGAAGTATGACACTTAAGCAACATTGCAAACAGTAAGGGAGGAAAAGGGAACAGTAAGGAGACACTATTGGTAGTAAGCCCTCAGCATTTGTTTAGCAATTCCATTTCATCTGAACATGACTGTGTCTCAAATGATCACCCCTTATTTAAACTGCACTACATCCCTTTGCCTCATAATCCAAATAGATACACCAATTATTTTCATTTATTTTTACCAAGCCAGTGGTGACTTTATATATTTCTCACCTGATCTATTTCAGTTCATTATTTCCAAATGTTCCAGATATTGAAAGCTGCTTGTTGTAAGTACTAAAAAACTCATTCTTCATTATTTCAATAGTTATTTTCTATATCCTGTTCCCTAGATTCCTATGCATCAACTTTCAGAACAACATACAATCTGTTGGTCTATTCATATGCCTTATATAGCTTTTATGCCAAGAAGGCTAAAATGGCAAGATTAACATAGCTTAGCACTATTTAATTCTTTATTTCTAATACAAAGATAAAAATGATGAAATATTGAGACAAGTGAGCTATTGCAAAAATGCATGTTAATTCACAAAGGCATGGTTGGCAAGCAGGCTAATTAACCTGGAATACAATATACTGTGTACATGATATATATGCAAGCTGATTAGAGTAGGAGCTATAGCTAGATTGAAAACCACTTCACAAAGTCACTTCCACGCATAATCTCATTAACAACAAAAAGACAGCCTGTCTGGAAATCACATTCCCTAACAAGAAATCATCCTAGCCATTCCAAATAAATATGTCTAGGGAAGCTTGGGATGGGTGGTAAGTGTAGCGCTCAATCCTCATTACTTTTCTTTCCAATTCAGTGGTGTTCAGTTCTTTATTATTGCTGGTTAATGTTCACACAGATTTTTAAAATAGTTCCAGAACCAAAAATTTAACTTCCCAAATATTATTGCTAAACAACAACAAAAAAAGCCCACTTTATCCCCTGTTCTTGACACTTTTAAATGAACCGTTCACTGAGAAACAAGAAGAAAAGATAAATAACAATGAACCTAAGTTGAAATAAGATTCAGTGCCAGGTAACATTTGTGAAAGCCACACAAGACTTTGAAGGAACAGCAGTTTCACATCTGGCCTATCATTTGGTCCACTACTCTGTTTTCTTTTGCTGTACAATACTGTATTCCTGACCTTTGCTGCTTCAGCTTGGGGGTCCATCTAAGGTGCCAGACTGTAACCTTTTCACCTGATTCCACATGGATGACCTCAGGCCTCTTCCCCTGTCTCCCAACCACCCTTTGTCTTAAAACTCATGCTTAAGGCATGTAGAAAATGTGGCTATCTTACTTCAGAACAATCTACACAAGGACATTACCAGCTGCAGCTCTCCTGCTTTAATAGATGAGGAAAAGTTGTGCAAATACAATAACACTTGCACAGACCTACACTGAAATTGCATGTCAGAAAAAATGTGTTCCAGAAATGAAGATAAATTTTCATATACACTGCTGCACAAAACATACAAAGGTAAGATGACAAGTTGAACAAAACAGTTCCACTAATAAATAATCTCATTCTCATGCATACTAAGCCTTTTATAGATTTCTGTTTCCCTCTAGAACAGAGACCTATTATTTATTATTTACTGTTTATCTTTCCCATTATACTGGACAGCAATTTTGCTTTCTGAAAAGTTTTTTGTGATTACAATAGACTTCTTCAAACTGAGCACAAATATAATTTCGGAATCACTGCATCATGTAGGAATCTTGAGAATATGAAATAAACTTACTGACTATAATATATTTAATCCATAATGTTTCTGACAACAGGGCCAAAAATGCTATGCTGTTGATTTTCATTTGTAGTCAGTGTCCGATGTATCTTCCTCCAATATTCAACAATAGTCAGCCAGCATTGATGGATTTCAGTTGACCTAATACTGTTCTTCCATGGCAATGTGATGATGAAATCTTTAGCCAAATTTGTCATTGACTTGCACTTAAATTTTCGGGAAACAAGCCCTACTGCAAATGCAGAAAATGAATTTTCAGTGACATTACACTTTGTGCTTTTGTATGCTGTAATAAGTTTGGCAAATGAATGTAGTTAGGTGCTCTGTAGTTGACAAGAAAATTCTCAAAGATATCCTTGAATGCTTTCCAGATGATTTTCTCTGGCCCCACGAGCATATCTTGAAATCATTTGTCATTGATGACATATCTGATCTGTGGACCAACAGTGCCTTCCCTAATCTTGACATCAGTTATTCTTGGAAACACCTGTCTCACATAATAAAAACTCTCACCTTCCTTATTCATCGTTTTCCCAAAAATTTTCATCAGTTTGAGTTTATGTGAAGTAGAGGCAAAAATATCTTTATTGGTACAACAGGTAGTTCATTTGCCATGTTTTTCTGCCCTAGTAGAATTCTTTTGGCCATTTCTTTGTAATGTAATGTGACTCTCTTGCATGGCTGTCCCATGCTTGGTATATCCAAGCAGCAGAGCTAATACTTTTAGATCTCCATATATATTCCAGTTGTACTTGGTGCAGTGGATATGTTTCAACAACAGTTCCATGTTTTCATATTTTTTGTGTATGTGCAGCATAAGCGATAGGTACTGAAGGGTGAATATTCCCATTATGTAAAAGCAGATGATTTCTATAAAATTGTACGTGATAGGTTATATTACAAGTTGTTTCCATAATTAGCATCCAAAAGTATGGTTACTTATAGATGTACCCAAAAGTGTTCAGGGAGCAAGATCATCATTGTCCAATGCTACTGGAGTTTCAATTGGCAATTAAACATACAATTAAATGAGAGGTTGATAAGATAGAAATTATTTTTCCAAGCTGACTATCATGTAGTGCAATATTAATTCAAGAGTTTTAATCAATGTTGCTATACCTGTGTGTCAACTCTACAATGACCTGGCTGCAGCCATTTTTTCCCCCTCATTCTAGTTGCCACATAGAACGGAGGGAACGGGGCTTGCCCAGCTGCATCGCTGGTCAAAATAATCTTCTGTCCTGTGGGAACCAAGGTCATCTACTGCTCCCGCAAGCAGGGGCTGGGTGTTGTATAAGAAAACCTGCCAAATAAATATATTGGGGGATGTAGTTGGTTGCACAGTTTTGAGGATGGGACATTACACTTTGTAACTGGGTAATTTTAGTTGGAAATTCAGACTTGATTTCACTTTTGACAGTGCCAATACTTTGTAACCAATAAACATGTACTTTGAGGAATTTCCAAGCCTCGGAGTTCTGTTTTATTTGTCTCTGTCAGTCAGAACCATGACACTGTACATAAAAAGTTTTCATGCATTCAGTTTTATTTAGGCCATTGGTCATTGATATCTCAGCTCAATATGCAAAGATTTAATGTGCATTTAACAATCTTTTAAAACAGAGGTATCTAACTAAAATTATTTGTAAAAATTGATTCACAAACCAAAAGATGTATAGAGATCATCAACAATATCAGAGAAAAGAATAATTAATCAACGTTGAGTAAAGTGGTAAGGATCTATTCTGATAATCACTAGACAGTCTGATCATATACAAAGCATATGTATAAACAATTTCCATCTTCTCCTAGCTTTCCATGTATCTTCAACCTCTAACTAAGTAAAGACCATTCATGCATTTAGCCTCATGTTTAAATAAGGTTTCAATGAAAAAGAAGAAACAATGCAATGAAGAAACAAGCACACAGAGGACATGTGAACTGTTGGGCTGAGGACTTTTCTGTCTTTTTCACAAATGCCATTGGAACCAGTAAGATCATAAGGAAAAAAATTAAAGAGGTGACTGTTCATCTCAATGGCCATTGTTGTGTTAAGGTATATTGTGGCCCTTTCTCTCTCTTCACAGAATCCATTGGGACCAAATGCCCTTTGAAAAGTTCAGTGGGGATTCCAGAAGAGATAATGAAATGTGGATTTCCTAAGTATTACTTTTTCATCACAACTGGCAAATATTGGAAAGATTAAACATGTAAGAATAGATATTTCAATTTTGTTTTCCTTTGCTTTCCTCATCTTATTTTCTTTCTTTGTCATGACTTTCTAGGTAGTAAATCTGAGTTGTCTGTTTTCATTATTATACATGCTATGATATGAAACTTTCAGACTGAAGAACAGGGTATAAATGCTTTATTTAAATAAATTAATAATATGACTACGGAATAGAATAGGAAGTTAAGTAAAAATAACTTCTTGTCTGAAAAACAAGTCTGGCTTATCCTTAATAATTTCCACAATGAAAAGGAAAGAAAAAAGCCAACCATCCAAATAGTAGTTAGAGATTTAAGGCAAAAATCAATTTTAATTAAAATAACTCCACAGATATGTTGCTACTAGTGGCATGTCTTGCCCAAAATATTTTGATGTTCAAGGCTCACAATGTAAATGGTTTGTTTCTTCGTCCTAATTACTATAAGTGCAATCAAGAAGTTCTCCTAAGTCTTATTGAAATTAACTGTAACTTCACAATAGTTGGAGCAGAAGAATTTCCCAATAGGCTGTGACTCTATGCCAGATTTGTTTTTAATTTTATGTTGTTAAAATGTGCTCAAGATCTGACATTGGAAATCTTAGTCAAATCTTTTATGGATAATGTAGCCATATGTTACTTTACTCAGTTCACAATGCAAATGCCTAAATTCAAGTTAAAGTCAGTTACTAATGCTATTAATTTATTTAGTATTTAAGTTTAACAAAAGTTCTATGTGGCCTATCTTCTACTAAAGAAATTGCACTGTATTGCCTGTTGTAAGTTAATCATCCTAACTTACAGTGTATCATTTATGTACAAACAGATTATATACATGTATTTGGAAGTAATACTGAAAAATGTTTTCACTTTTCAACTGTCACAAGGTACTATATTATTCATATATTTCATTTCCGGTCCACTTTTTTCCAGATCAATTAGATGTTCAGAGCATTTCCTCTTCCTATTTTTCTTCATATGTGAAGTGAGAGATAGTCCAAATCTAAAATCTCCCAATGAGTTTTTACAGCTGAAAATATATTTGAACTTACATTTCCTAGATTCTAGTCCAACACTATAATTATTACACCATCAAGCTGCAACAATATCTTAGTTATTGACTAGCTATACAATATACTGTATAGATGTAAATTATTGTATAGAAAACAGTAAAACTGAATATATATTCAGGACATCATACAACTCTGAGAAAAAAAGGTTGTTATATATCTGGCTGTCTTCTTCAAAGGATATTTTTAGTTTTGGAGCTTTGAGGTATGCCTGTTCTTAGAGAGAATTATATCCTCATTTAGCTGCCCCACAGCTGACCCAGTCTCTCGGTCATGTGTGGCAGACACTCATCCTCAAATCAATAAGCATTAAATCAACCTCATTTTCTACCATTTAAATTAACTATAACCACTTTAATTGCGAATTCATTGCCAGCAAACGGCTTATTGCCTTTTACATTAGAGCCCCGATTTACTTGCATGTCACAGACCATTGAGAATAGTTCTGCACATTCTAGAAATCCTTTCTTCTTCTCCCATTTTTTGTATATCTCACAACCAGAACATTGTTAGGCTGGAAGCATTTTCAGAAGATGGCCATTAAGTCCCTGCAGTAAGGCATTAGAACACCTATAGCTAATATTTTGGGTGAGAAATATTTACATCCAAACATTTTCCACATTTTGCCCTGGCCTATGGACCTTAGGAATCCTTCTCTCCCTCCCCACATTTTCTCCCTCATTCCTATGCCACATATTTTATAAGCACTAATGACATTTAGGTACATATGTGCTTGCTCTATACTCCATCACATGCTCAAAGAACATGTGGTTATAAGTGAATGTGATTACACACAGCAAAGGGTGAGCAACTATTCAGTCACTGGAGACCAATTAGATCTGTGCATCTATGTGTGAGAGAACTGCAGTAGTCATCATATAAGGAGAACCAGTATTTCTATTTTTCTTCTGTTTTTGTGGGGTATCTCTTTTTTATTTTGTTTTAATATGTTAAATATAAAACCTTACACTTTTATTTTTTATTTCAGCTTTGTTAATTATTTTGCTTTGTGTTTTCTTTTTAATTTGCTTATAATATACTTGATACACTTATTAACTTGTTCTCTTCTCAGAAATTATATTGCTGGTTTGCTACTGAATGGTGTTACTTCTCTTGGCTGGATTTAGCCCATTTTCTTTCTTTCTTTCTTTCTTTCTTTCTTTCTTTCTTTCTTTCTTTCTTTCTTTCTTTCTTTCTATTTATTTATTTAATTTTTATACCACCCTTCTCCCGAAGGACGCAGGGCGGTGTACAGGGCAATAAATATTAAAATATAAATACAAAAGTTAAAAAAGATTAAATAATTATGCCCAATAAATACAACAATTAAAACTATGTTAAAATCAAATCCAAACCCCAAACCCATCAGACCAGGCCGGATTGTTCAAATAGATAGGTTTTTAGATCGTGCTGGAAGAAGCGAAGATCGGGGGCCGTCCGGAGCTCAACCGGCAAGCGGTTCCATAGGTCTGGTTGACCCATGCCTTTATAGGTCATTACCAGTACCTTGAATCTCATCTGGAGGGCAACTGGAAGCCAATGCAGCTCACGGAGCAGAGGTGTAACATGGGAGTATCAGGAGACCCCCAACACCACTCACGCGGCTGCATTCTGCACCAGATGAAGCCTCCGAGTGGTCCTCAAGGGCAGCCCCATGTAGAGAGCGTTGCAGTAGTCCAAACGAGAGGTCACAAGTGCATGAGTGACTGTACGCAAGGCATCTCGGTCTAGATAGGGCTGCAACTGGCGCACCAGGTGAACCTGGGCAAAGGCCCCCATAGTCACAGCTCCTAAATGATCTTCTAAGGAGAGCTGCAAATCTAGGAGGATCCCCAAGTTGCGAGCCCGATCTACGGGGGGGGGGTAATAACTCACCCCCCATATTAAGAGACGGAATAATCTGCGTTTCCCAAGATGCCAGCACGCACAGCCACTCAGTCTTGTCAGGGTTGAGCTGAAGCCTGTTCCTCCCCATCCAGACCCAGACCGCCTCCAGGCAACGGGACATCACGTCGAGGGCATCACTGGGGTGGTTTGGGGTTGAAATAAAAAGCTGGGTATCATCAGCATACTGATGATAACCAACTCCAAAACCACGAATGATCTCGCCCAGAGGCTTCATATAGATGTTGAACAGGAGAGGCGAGAAGACCAATCCCTGAGGAACTCCACAAACGAGAGGCCTCAAGGTCGACCTCTGCCCCCCTGCCAACACCGACTGCGAACGCCCCAGAAGGTAGGAGGAGAACCACTGAAGAACTGTGCCTCCCACTCCCAACCCCCTGAGGCACCGCAGCAGGATACCATGGTCCATGGTATCAAAAGCCGCTGAGATGTCTAACAGGACTAGGACAGAGGAACAACCCTTGTCCTGAGCCCGCCAGAGATCATTCACCAGCGCGACCAATGCCATCTCTGTGCTCTACTTGGGCCTGAAACCCGATTGGTACGAGTCCAGATAATCAGCTTCCTCCAAGAACAAAGGGAGCTGATGCACCACCACGCTCTCAACAACCTTCTCAAGAAAGCGAAGGTTGGAGACCCGACGAAAGTTATTTAATACAACTGGGTCCAGGGCAGGCTTCTTGAGGAGGGGTCTCACCACCACCTCCTTCAAGGTGGCAGGAAAACTGCCCTCACTCAAAGAAGCAGTTATCACTGCCTGGGGCCAGCCTCGTGTCCCATCCCGGGCTGCATAAACCAGCCAGGAGGGGCACGGGTCCAATAAGGACGTAGTGGAGCTCAGCTTCCCCATGATCCTGTCCACATATTCAGGAGTCACAGGATCAAACTCCTCCCAGATAATATCGACAAGACTGCCCACGTCCTCATCGTCAGACTCTGCCCAGTCGGAGTCCAAACCGGTCCGCATCCGAGCGATTTTGTCCGACAGATGTTGACTAAACTTCTCGGCACGACCCTGCAAGGGCTCCTCCCTCACCTCCTGATTAAGGAGGGAGCGGGTCACCCTAAACAGGGCGGCCGGGCGATTATCTGCGGACGCGATGAAGGCAGCAAAGTGATTAGACCTTGCCGTCCTCATCACCGCAAGATAAGATCTTGTAAAAAACCTTAGTCGTAACCGGTCAGATTCAGATCAGCTGGATCTCCAACAGCTCTGTAGGCCCCGTTTCCGACGCTTCATCTCCTGGAGCTCCATGGAAAACCATGGAGCCCATTGGGATCTGCACCGGGTCAAGGGCCACATGGGTACAACTTGGTCGAGTGCTTCTGTGGCCGCCTTTTCCCAGGCTTCCACTAGGGCATCAGCCGAGCTGTGAGCAAAG
Organism: Daboia siamensis; assembly: GCA_024449315.1. Lineage (NCBI taxonomy): Eukaryota > Metazoa > Chordata > Lepidosauria > Squamata > Viperidae > Daboia > Daboia siamensis. The sequence goes on from JAKJMR010017956.1 coordinate 2,378,476, forward strand.
GAGGCAGGTGGGGACCCAAGCACCGCCTGGAATCGTTCAGGGTCCATTAAGCGCCTAGGGTGAAACCATCTCGTTGGTTCAACAACCCCATGATGGGGAGTGGCAAAACGGAAGACCAACCGCAGGAGGTGATGATCGGTCCATGACAGGGGCATAACAATTGGAGAACCCCCACTCAGATCATCTAACCACCGTCCAGATAGAAAAACCAAATTGAGCATGTGACACCCCCCCATGAGTTGGACCCTGAATAACCTGCGTCAGGTCCATGGCCATCACGGAAGCCATGAACTCCCGAGCTAACTCAGATGATCCCCCCAGGGATGGTAGATTAAAGTCGCCCAAAACCATAAGTTTGGGGAATTCAATCACCAACCCTGAGAGGATGTCGAGAAGCTCAGGCAGGGCTGCTGCTGCGCGACTAGGCGAAAGGTACACCAGCAGCAAGCCCAACTGAGCTCTAGGGCTGCATCTCAAGAGGAGGGACTCACACCCGACTATTTGGACAACGGTGGCCTCCCGCGGACATAAGGTCTCCCTCACGACTACGGCCACTCCTCCACCCCTACCCTGAGCCCGAGGCTGGTGCAGCACCCGGAAACCCGATGGACAAAGATCAACCAGAGGGACACCGCCTTTTGGGCCCAACCAGGTCTCCATAAAGCAAGCCAGGTCCACATGCTCCTCCTTGATCAAATCACGTATAAGAGGAGCCTTATTAGCTAAGCCTTATTAGCCTTATTTATATAAAATTGTATTAAAAGTTTAAAAGAGAACATAAAAACTAACACAAGCTAAAATAGAGTAAAGAAAACAAAGAGAAAGAAGAAAGAAAAAACAAAAATTGTTGTTTTAAGCCCAGAGTCATTGGACATGAGATCAGTAGCAAATACATTTTATAAATAAAAAAACAAATAATAATAAAATAAAAGTGGAGGGAAAAAAGAATAAAAATAAACAGAATAATCTTCCAAATTCTTCTGCAGCAAATATAAATTTGTTTACAAATTTATCTCTTAATCTAAGATTGCAATTAAAACCTCAATGTTTTTTCTAATCATCAAAACCACAAATCATAAGAGCATTTTTGTTGTTTTTTCATACAAAAAAGGAGTTTCCATGAATGTAGATTCCTTCTTTTTCTAATCAAAGAAGTTAATTTTGCTATTTTGCTTCACCAGGATGGTGAATAGTTTTGAACTTTTCCTCATTTGAACATATAATAATCTCACTGCAATTGTCATATATAAAACAAAGTTACTTGTCTGTTTGTTAGTCCAAAAGAAAAATTTCTGGTTTAAATTGTACTTTAGTGTTTAAAATATTCTGAATTAATGCATGTATTTGTATCCAGGTTCTAACTTTTTTACATGTCCATCAACGTGGTAAAATGTTTCTTCATATTCTTCACATTTCTAATAAAGATTATTTATACATTCTAGAAAATTTCTATGATGAGACATCCCAACAATAAATCATTTTGTAAAAACCTCTTTAAGATTAGAACATAAGGTAGATTTCAGTCCTTTTAGCCACATATTTTCCTATTAACCCATTTGTATTTTGTAACCAGAATTTTTAACCTATTTTATCATACATTCCTTCATTACTTCTTCTGTCTCATATTTCAACAAGACCTTATACATTTTAGCAATAACATGTTCATTATTGGTATATAATTCTGTTTCAAACTCATTTTTACATTATTCAAACCCATAAAATCTTTTACCAACCTTTAAACCTTTGTGATGATTTGTATATACGAAAACCATTGAAAAGTATATCCTGTTGTCAAATCTTCTCTTGATTTTATTTTACAATTCCCTTGAGAAAATTCTACTATCATGATAAGTTAACCATTTATGTTTACTCATCAGTTCTTGTCTATAAAATTGTTCTTGTGTTGAAAGTCATAAAGATGGTTTCAGGCACAAGCTAAATTTATATTTATTTGGTATTCTAAGAATAGTCCATATAACATAATGGTTTTTAAAATCTAAATTATCCTTAAATTTGTCATACCATAAATATTTATGCCCCTATCATCTCTGACTATGTCCTTTTAATTTCAGTAGCCTTCTATTTAAAAAAACAAAACAAAACACCACCAACTTTTTTTATCCAAGCTAGACATTAGACAGCAAAATATAATTTCAAATCTGGCAGACCCAATCTTTCTCCTTCCTTTGTATCTTGTATTACCTTGTATTTAATTCATGTTTTTCACCTGCCATGCAAATTTAGGTATATCTTTCTACCATTGTTTAAATGGTAAATTACTTGTCAAAACATATGCTGTCTGAAACAAAAATAACATTCTCAGTAAAACATTAACCTTATTCACAGAAATTCTATTCAGAAAATTATTACATCTGACTGTATCTTTTTAAACTTTATTTAATTGTTTCCCGTTCATCTCAGTGCAAGGTGACTCTGGGCAGCCTACAGCAAATTAACACAACTATTTTGAAATAACATATGATTCATATTTGTCATAGTTTATCCAAATATTTTACCTTCTTCTCAATCTTAAAACTTAGTCATCAACTCTGTTTGATCTTATAGTTTCATGGTTTTTATAACGTCTTTATTTTTTGTTTATTAATGTTGAAATCTTATGATGCCCAAATTCTTTTAATTTGCTCATTAAAAGTTCAATTCCTTTTAAAGAAATTGAAATAAGAACCAGAACCAAGTCATCCACAAAAGCTCTTAACTTGTATAATTTTTTTTTATCTTTATATTCACAGTCCTCTTATCCTATGTTATGTTTCTATTCAATATCTCAAGAACTAAAATAAACAAAAAGGAATGACAGTGGGCAATCTTGTCTTTTGTGTCATATGGTTTAGTTAAATTTCTGTTAGCAATTATTTGTGCTCTCTGTGAAATATAAATTGATTTTATACATTTTATAAAATTATCTCAAAATTCATTTTACAAAACCTTAAACAAGAAAGTCCAGTTTCAGTTGTCAAAGCCTTCTCTATTTATTTATTTATTTGTTTGTTTCTATTTATATACTGCCCTTTTCCTGAAGGACTCAGGGTGGTTTACAGGGCAAATTAAAACAGTGCAATGTACAAATTAAAATAAAATAAAATTAATAGCCCCAAAACAGTTTAAAATTTAAAATTTAAAACCATTAAAACCCCTCAGTCCAGGCCAGCTAAATCAAATAGCCAAGTTTTTAGGTTCTGGCGAAACGAGCAAAGGTCGGGGGCGATCCGGAGTTCCACAGGCAGCTGATTCCATAGGGCAGGTGCACCCACCGAGAACACTTTCCTCCTGGGGATCGCCCGCCGGCACTCCCTGACCGGTGGGACCCTGAGGAGGCCCTCCCTGTGGGAGCGCACAGGACAATGGGAAGTGGATGCTGGCAGCAGATGCTCCCTGAGATAATCCGGGCCCATGCCATTTAGGGCTTTATAGGTCATCACCAGCACCTTGAATCTCACACGGAGGGCAACTGGAAGCCAATGCAGCTCGCGGAGAAGAGGCATTACATGGGAGTATCGGAAGACCCCCATCACAACTCGTGCAGCCGCATTCTGCACCAGCTGAAGACTCCAAGTGGTCCTCAAGGGCAGTCCCATGTAGAGAGCATTGCAGTAGTCTATCTGGGAGGTCACAAGCTACATCTCTACATCTAAAAAGTTCAGTGTAGCTTTTTTTAATTATTTTGTTCTAAATATTCTAACATATCCAAAACTGTTCTAACATTATCCTTCAATTGCATTTTATATAAAAACCCACATTGATCCTCATGAATAAATTCTAGCAAAATTAATTCCTGCAAAAAAAATATTATTTTAGCTAAAATTGTTGTAAACTACTTGTAAACATTATTCATAATGATATTGGTTTACAATTTCTTACTGAAGTCAAATCCCCTGCATTCCATTTTGCTTGAAATAATAGAAATTATCAGATCACAGACAGTATTAGCTGATAGGAAATCAGTGGAGGTGCCACATCCCCAGCAAAATGTGTAGACAGTGAACATTATAGAAAAAGAAGGGTACAGCATCAAGCTAACTACAAGTCACCCTTAAGTGCAGCTCCATGTAAAATATATCGCATTGGTCATCTTAAAATATAACTATTTTCATAAGATCCCATCTGATGAAACTGATGAGCAGAGAGAAGCAGCCCTGTTATCTGCCTATCCACAGGCTATACAGACTCAAATAGCACGTCCAAGTTTCAAACCATTCAGATAAGGAAATTGCTATTCCTGTATCACAAGCATAATAGAGTCATCTACAGCATTGGGATTTCCTACCAGCATTTTGACAAATTCAGCTTCAGCTGTTTTACTTAATTCATTTGCTATAGCCTCCAGACTCTGGTTTACAACTGAGATAGTGTTAATAGTTAATGTTTAGTTAATAGAATTCGATATCATCAGCATATTGATGAATTGATAGCCCCAAAGCTCAAGATGATCTCTCCCAATGGTTAGATATTTAACAGCATTGGCGATAACACTAAGCCCTATGGAACAACACAAGCCAATTAGTATGGTACTAAGTTAGCCTCACCAATAATCATAGACGTGTCTATAGCTTAGCATTAGTACAAAAGAGGAGCTTGCAAGAATAACTTTGCATCAAATTTGGTGGAGCAGTGGGCTAATGCCTCCTTAAGTAACACCAGTGCCTGCAATTAGTGCAGGTTCGCATCCCACCAGGCTCAAGGTTGACTCAGCCTTCCATCCTTCCGAGGTAGGTAAAATGAGGACCCAGATTGTTGGGGGCAATAAGCTGACTTTGTAATAATGCCACTTGGGGGCGGGGGGGGCGGCGAAAGCCCTAATAAGCAGGCATATACATAGAATGAAGGCTACTGCTAAGCTTGTAAGCCGCCCTAAGTCTTCGAAAAAGGGCGGGATATAAATGGAATTTTAAAAAAAATAAATTGAAATCTCTGATTTTGTATTGAGGAGGAAAAACAGAACAGAGTATTGATGTGCAGCAGGAAGATGGCAATGGTGGAAGAATTATGATTATTTAACCAATAATATGGAAAAGCCTTTATGAAAACTTACTACAGTGCTTTGATAGAGTAGAATATTTTTAAAAAGGAAAACAGAAAGCAAGAAATTAAAGTGTTCTGGAATTTTTTTAATTTATTAAGTTTTGTGTTTTAATTTGTAAAGTAAGTAACAAATTAAGTAAAAAAAAATTCAAGGCATATATTGGTATATTTTTGGTCATAAGAAACTTCTAAATGTCTCCCTGCTTTTGAGCAACATTTGCAGCAGATCTGTGGCCATTCATAAACTAGATTCAATTATTAAAAAACATTCTGTGGTAGAATGTCCCAAATGCTGCACCTGGATTTTGTAATACTGTCTGCATTTAGAAATATGTACCATTTAAGTTGTTGCTATTTTGTGTTTGCATGTCAGTGCTGACTCCTGGAGACTGCATTGATTAGTCCCTGTAGTTTTCTTGGCATGATTTCAGAAGTGGTTTGTCTTTGCCTGCACCCAAGGCTGAGAGTGAGTGACTGGCTTAAAGTAATCCCACTGGCTTTGTGCCTAAGATAGAACTAGAATTTCATGGTTTCCAAGTTTTTATCCTGGTGCCTTAACCACTACATCAAACTGGCTTTCATAAGATAGTTTAGTATTCCTATATTTCAGTTCTGCCCAGTTCTGCTGATTCTTTTAACTCTGCTCTAGCTGTCTTTCCAATATAATTTTCAAACTTTCATTTCCTTCTATTGAATGGTGTCCCATGTTTTATTTAAATATTTGATTACTTTTATCTAAGGATCCTGCTAAAGAGTACCAAACCACTTTAAAAAAAAAAAAAATCCATATTATTTGATCTAAAACAAATTACTAATTTTTGAACATGCAGCCTCTTGTTTGGCTCATTAGTTTTCTTCTGCCAGAAGCTGCCAGAAGCTACTGGGGAAATTTAAAAATTCCTCTATGGTGGACTTTTTAATGAAAGATCAAGTTTCCCTGAATCCTGCTTAAAAAAAATAATGGGAGGAGACAGAAATAAAGAAAAGTTGTGGATCAGCAGTAATAACCCCAAGTGCAGAGAAAAAGCAAGGATGACCAGAGATTACTTAAGCAGGTTGCTGTCTTTTAATACAAAAGTCTTACTACAGTCTTGAATTGCTTCTTATTTAAAATGTAATTCTTTTTGAAAGTTAATTGGTAATATTTACTTTTGTCTTAATATGGGCCACACTACTAGAGGACAGGAAGGCCTGGAGGAACATTGTCCATAGGGTCGCGATGGGTTGGACACGACTTCGCAACTAACAACAACAACTAGCAAAATTTGACAAAGTTTATTATGTTCAACAACATGATAGCAAATTTATTTTACAAAGTTCATAGGCTTTGCAGGGATTTTTTTTCCTGGATGATATAAAACTGTTGCATGCATTTTTTAAATTAATGGATTGGTGGAATTTTTGTCTTTGCTCCAATTTTTGATCTTGCCTACTTACTTGGGTCAGGGCTTGTCCAGTTTTGTAGTGCAGCAATTAGGATGTTGTCCAATGGCCAAGTTCAACTCTTTTACTGAACAATATTGCTCTTCACTGTATTTTATTTATTTATTTAGAAATTTTATATTACTGCCTACTCACACATGGTGACTTAAGGTGGTTTAAATGGATATAAAACACCATACTGTATAAAATAAATAAATAATAATAATAATAATAATAATAATAATAATAATAATAATAATAATAATAATAATAATAATAATAATAATAATAATAATAAAATAACTCCCCATTCCAGCGACAATACACATTCATATTAGCCATTTAATGGGCTCTATCCCACTCCGGGCTCCCCAGGCCCATTGGCAGAACCATGTCTTCAGCAATTTCCAAAAGAGTGTCAGAGTGGGGGCCAGCCTAATCTCTGGGGGAATGATGTTCCAAAGAGAGGGAGCCACCATGGAGAAGGCCCTTCTTCTGGGTCCCGCCAAATGTATTTCCTTAGGGGATGGGACTGGCAACATTCCTTGCCTTTCCATCCTATTGGGTTGGGTAGGTGTGACTGGCAAGAGACGGTCCCTCAGATAACCTGCTTCCAAGCCATGAAGAGCTTTAAAGGTGACAACCAGCACCTTGAATTGCACCTGAAACAGATTGGCAACCAATGCAGTTCCTTCAGGAGATGTGACACATTTGCACACCAAGGTCTGCCCAAAACTATCCAGGCTGCTGCATTTTGCATCAACTGGAGCTTCTGGATGGTCTTCAGGGACAGCCTCATGTAGAGCGCATTGCAATAGTCCAAGATGTAAGATATAAGGAAGATTAAATCAGATTAAGTGACTTATTTTTATTGTCTGTGTTCAACCCTCTAAGATGTGAAGTTATATTGATGATTGTATGCCTTTGGAGAACACACACACCCTTTAAAAATAATGTAGATAAAAACAATATAATGTAGCAGATCTCTTATTCTCTCGCTCATAGTCAAATATATTAAATGAAGATTTAACACAACCTAATAATTTCTGTTTTCCATATTTCTGTTTAGTTTTTAAAGATCAGTTACCTTTGAATGCTGAACTGTTATTTTTGAAATCTAAATACCTCCAAAAGATTGGATCTAAATATTATAAATTAGGTTCATACTAGGGTAAGCCAATGTATGTTTTTATTTAGTTCTACTTTAGATGTTGTTTGAATCTAATCATTTTAACACCAAATGTGAAGAGAGGACTAATTGGAAAAGACCCTGATGTTGGGAAAGATTGAAGGAAAAAGGAGAAGGAGAATGCAGAGATGAGATGGTTAGTTTTATCAGTGCAATGAACATGAATTTGGGCAAACTTGGGAGAAAATGGAGGACAGGAGGTCCTGGCATGCTATAGTATCCATGGAGTCATGAATTAGCAACTGAACAACAAATTATTTTGATCTGACTTCCAGTTTTGACATCGCGGTGATGCAGGTGTTGGAAGACGGGGTTCCGTCTTTGGCATTTGGTTTTGCCCTGCTGGGGACTCTGGAAAGGGTCAAAAGTTGCCCCATAGAGGGGCAACAACAAGGAGGGGACTCTTGTTGATCATGGGGGGTGGAAGCCCTCCCATTTGATCCAAGGAAGTCCTCCAAATCGGTGGAGGAAAGTCTGGCTACATTCGTGTAGCCAGTCCTAAGCTACTGACAACGAAAGTCAACAAGCACTACCAAGCAATTTTACAGCAACGTGGATGAAACTGGGTGAGACCTGATCCTTTCTTTTTTATTTTAAGACCTCTTCCTGAAAATCTGCCCAAAGTACTCCCCCCAGTGAAAGAGGGAAAGGGAATTTCCACCCCATTCCCTCAGAAAAGAAAAGTGGTGAATTAATTACTTGGGGAAAAGTGGTGAAACCCTGTTTGGATTTAATATATACATACAGTTTGAAAATTTGGGGACTAAAAGTGTATTTAAGACATTTTTTTAAAGAAAAAGACTTGAAAAGTTTATAAGTTCTGGATCTAAAAACTGAAAAGCGGCATTGATGACATCTAGGAGTGAATTATGGCACTACAACTTATTTATGTCTAAAAGAACCCTGGCCTGAAGCCCAGAATTATATAAGACTTTGGCTGGCCTTGGAAGCTTTTACTACTGAGAATTTCAGCTCAGAAAAAAAGAACAGGTTTGGGGACTGGTTATCTGGGTGGCAGAGATGATAATTATTCTAAATTTGGTCCGTCTAAATTTTGAACATAAATACTAACTTTCAGAACTGTATTGTGGAATTATTTTCTTATAGAACACTTGTGGAACACTTTGGATTATAAATCTCGATTGTTGAACAACTTTCAATGGTTCTTTTTTCCTCCCTGGACAGAAAGGATATATTTCTTGCTGGACAGAAAAAAATGAATTTTATCTGCTTAGGGGAGACTCAGGAATAGACAGTTGGTTGGATAAAACTATAAAGACTACTTATAAAAAAAAATTAAAAATGAAATGGATGTTCCATACTCAGCATTAAATAGTAAAATATCATCTTAAAACATCTGTTCCCAGTAGACTTAACTTGCCATATCACCAATAGAATACTGATGAAACATAGAAAGAAATTCTCTCCATGATGAAATTAATACAAAAAACAATTACTTTAGCTTGTGAGCAGGTTAATAATAATACAAAGGAGATAAAAGAACAATTTTCTAACCTAAATCTACAAACTCAGAAAACAACTACAAAGAAGGAACCAGCAACACAGAAAATAGAAGGAAAACTGGAGAATCCTGACACAAATATTGACGATCTAAAGGAAGAAATTAATGACCAGACTGAGATAAATGAAAACTCAGAAGGCACAACAATAACACTGGAAATGGAAAAGACATTTTATAAACCAAGGTTTCAGAATATACTGGATGACAAGGAAGGGGAGCTGATGGAATGGAAGATAAAGTCGTTAACAGAACTATGTGGAACTGGAGAAGGAGGGAGGTGGTTTAATGAATATCAGTGGACTAGCTCTTCCAAAAAACACTTTAACCAAATTGTTTCTCTTCTTGCAAATAATGTATACAAAAATAGAGGAAGAATTATTTGATGATCCAAATGCACTGACTTGGAAAGTTAGTTGGCAAAGAAAGAAAGCTAGAGTAAGATTGAAGGAAACAGAAGCTTTGACCTATTAGAGGGGATGCCATATTATTAATTAGAGATTTGAGTATGGTTAAGAATAGATTGTTAGAAATAAAAGTATTATTATCATCAGATAGTTAGGATTTATAATCAGAATATTATATCTTGGTACGAAAAGGGAAATAGGAATATGTTAAGAATTTTGAATAAGGAATGCTTTTGGTTACCCAATTACAACTTATTTCAAAATTATAAATGATTGGGATACTTTGAACATAGATGGGAAATTAAAATTGAAAAAAGCAAAAATAGGATACGGATTAAATAAGTGGAAATTGAGTACAAATGCAATTAAGATATGCTTTGGCTAGAAAAGATATTTTAAACTGATATTATTGATATTATTTAAAAAATGTAACAAATGTTGCTATGCAAATGTATGTTTACTAACAATAATAAGAATTGTATTTGCTTGATGCGGAAAAAAGAAGAAGAGAGGATGTACTGGCGGGTGTAATAGTGGACTTAATTGGAAGAAGCTTATATGTACCACAGAATTACTAATGGACTCAGTCACTATGTTGTCTATTGAGCACTTGTATGTGAAAATAGAAAGTTAATAAAACATTTATTTAAAAAAACTTATTTTGATTTATAATCTAATATTTATCACAAGTGTACACTGCTAACACTGGGTGAAGGGCTACACCAACCTTTATATAGATAAAAAGGTAAAGGTTCCCCCACACATGCGTGCTAGACGTTTCCAACTCTAGGGGCTGGTGCTCATCTCCGTTTCAAAGCCGAAGAGCCAGCGCTTGTCCGAGGACGTCTCCGTGGTCATGTGGCCGGCATGACTAGACGCCAAAGACGCACGGAACACTGTTACCTTCCCACCGTAGTGGTCCTTATTTTTCTACTTGCATTTTTACATGCTTTCGAACTGCTAGGTTGGCAGAAGCTGGGACGAGTAACAGGCGCTCACTCTGCTACGCGGCACTCGGGATTCGACCCGCCAAACTGCCGACCTTCTGATCGACAAGCTGACTGCCCATCACACATAAAATGGCTCTAGGTGACAACAATCCATTAAAACAGTAAATAAATAAGAATTATTAAAGAATTAAAACCACTATATAATAATTATTTTAAGAACTAGAAATATAAAAGAAGAGCTAAATCAGGATGGAACGTTACCTCATATGTTCACCCGTCCCTTGGGATCCCCAAGCCTACTAGCATAACCAGTCTTGAGGGATCCTTGGAAGTTCACAAGTGATGAGGCCAATCTTATCTTTGAAGCAAAGATTCCACAACATGGGTGCCACAGCAGAAAAGGCCTGCCACACAGGGCCTGTTACACATTGCTCTCCAGATGAAATGATGAGCCTGATTACCTCTAGATTCTCTGCATGATGAGAATCTTAGAAATATGGGGAGGAGGATAATATATGAAGGATATGTTTCATGAGATAATAGCTCATAAAGTAAATCATTAAATAAAATCTCAAGTGATTTTATTAATCACTTCATTATTTTTATTCATTATTTTCCAGATTTAGATACAGAAGCATCTGGATTATCTTAACTGGACTTGAAAGTAACACAATGGTGGCACTCAGTTTTACTTGCATGGGAATATCACAATACTTTCTTACTGTTGCTAAGATAACTATATAGCTGGGTCTATGTGACCATCAAAAATACATCTGAACTTGAAGAAATTTATCTTTCTTTTTTTTAGTGTATAACATTTTCTTCTTCAGTTTTCCCTCACATATAAACCCACTATAAGGTAGATCGCACTGAGAGATAGGGACTGACTTCAGAGCTGAGGAAGTTTCCCCAGTTGCAGTTCAATATTTTAACCATTCTCATTGGATCTATTCTAATTTAACAAAACTTGGGTTCAACTAAATATGTGCATCCATAATTTAATTATTTAAAACTTGCAAATTTTGCAAAATGGCAAATTTAGAAATGTTTAAATTCTAATTAGGGATCATTCAGCCTTGCATTTTATTTTTAAAATATATTTTGACAAAAGTTAAGTATTTTATATTCTGCATTTACATCAGTTAAAATAACTGCAGCTAAAAAAGAACTATCATTACTTAGAATAATGTAAACCAACGTCTGGGTTTGTGATTTTGTGTTTTGGACAGACACACACAGGGACACACACACACACACAGCCACTAAAAATGAATCGTATATGAGTATGTTTCAGAACACACAGAAATACGTATGCACACATATTTGATCATTCATTCTTGAGCATTCCCAGTATTACAATACTGACTGCACCTTAACTATGCACTAAAGGGAAAAGGGGAACTCAAATGTTAATTTCAATAAAATTAACTTAGCTTGTTGGTTTCATTGCAATGTAATTTTAGCCCAATGCCCCAAAGGGGAACCTGAGTTGTATGTCATAAAAGGCTCTGCCGTCTCAGATTGGTTGCTTCGTTCAGCTCGGTTTCTCGGTTCTGTCGCCTGGAGGTGAGCAGCTCTTGAGAAACCCCATCCCATAAATTGGAATTGTCACAGGCCACTGTAGAGACACGTTTATACAATCTAGCTTATTTCTCTTCTGCAATATTTTATGTAAGCTTTAAAAAAATGCTGCTTTGGGCAGCCTGCTTAGTTATCTGGCTGCTGAATCTCCTCTCTTTAAAATGTATGATCAAGTTATTAGATAATTGGAAGATTACCAATACCAAGGACTCATTGAGTGAAGGCAGGAAAGTCAAATGTGCTGTCTCACATAAACACATCTCCTCATAAAAGATTGCAAAGCACTTTGCAAATTAAAATTGTTACTACTACATAATGTTATGAACATGGAAGGTATTATTACTTAAGATCCTTTTGAGTGAACTTATCTCTTAGTGTTAAAGTAAAAAAATATTTAGCATTTCCATCCCACCTTTTCCTTCTTAATTGAATCATAACATATCTTTTGATGTTAAGTGGAGGAGGAGTTAAAAAAACAGAAAGAAAGGTATAGAAATGGAGATCCATTTTGTTAGGACCATATGAAAAAACTAGAAACAAGAAATGCAATATTATAATAAAAGATTTGTCTGAAAAAACAGTTACTCTTTCATTCAGACAATTATGATTTAAAATTTAAAAATTATAATTTAAACCAAAACGAGACAAACCATGTTCAGGATGACAGTGCAAAGTGGATAGAATCATCTTATTGAGATAGATAGAGCCAAGGATTTTTGTTTGCTATATTGGAGCCTGTTTTTAATACAAAAATTCCTAATCCTCAAAAGGATGGGCAACCTTGCCATCAGTTGTTGAAATTTGAGGACAAAGCAAGGAAAATGATTTAAGGGTGCACATGGTTATATACATATTCTACATATGTTCTCCATTTTATCACTGGGGGGTTGGAAGAGAAAGAGTTGGCAGAATTAGGAGTACAAACTGGGTCTTCAAGAATTATTAGAGTATAGGATGTGTGTGCATACATGTATGCATATATGTAGATATTCATAGGTAGACAGCAGGGAAAATCATCTGTGAAATTTACCTGCATACGTTGGTGTTTAAAGAAAAAATTCTGAATGAATTCTGTATGTGGGAGGGACTGCAAATAATCCCAACTACAGTCCCACATCAAATTAAAAGACATAGCTTCAAATCTGGGAATCAAACCTCTCATCTGCCTTGTTTAGTAAGCCTCCAAACCATCTGTTTTCCACCTACTGGTCTGCAGTTGTGAAGTTCCAGCTCTCAGACCTCAAGTCACAGCTTGACTAAAAGCTCCATTTCTTGCTATCTTACTGAGTCAATCACTTTTAATAATATCTGAATAGGGATCAGTTGTCAAGGAGCAGTGGAGAATAAGATAGTTGTAGGTACACTTTTTCCCTTTCACACATAAGGCTCACAAAATCTTTTGTCTAAATCACTTGGTAATGCAAATTTGAAAATACATTGTGCTGAATGCTCGTTTGAATTACAGATGTTTTTCTCCATTTTTTGTTGCATACTAAGATTTATTTATTTATTTATTTATTTAATTTTATTTCTATACCGCCCTTCTCCCGAAGGACTCAGGGCAGTGTACAGGGCATACATACAAAAATACAAAAATTAAAAAGAGATTAAACTAGCCCAAAACTAAAACCAATACAAACATTAAAACTACCCATCCCTCATCCCTCATCAGGCCAGTCCAGCTTGTACAAATAAAAATGTTTTCAGACCCCGACGGAAGGAGCGAAGGTCGGGCGCCATCCGGAGCTCAACCGGGAGCTGATTCCATAGCCCCGGGGCGCCCACAGAGAAGGATCTCCCCCTGGGGGCCACCAATCGACATTCTCTGATCGGTGGCACCCTGAGGAGACCCTCTCTGTGGGAGCGTACAGGGCGGAGGGAAGTAGATGCCGGCAGCAGGTGATCCCTGAGGTACTCCGGACCCATGCCATGAAGGGCCTTAAACACCATTACCAGTACCTTGAATCTCACCCGGAAGACAACTGGCAACCAATGCAGCTCACGGAGCAAGGGTGTTATCGGGAAGTATCGGGAAACTCCCAACACAACTCTCGCAGCTGCATTCTGTACCAGTTGGAGCCTCCGAGTGGTCTTCAAGGGCAGCCCCATGTAGAGAGCATTGCAGTAGTCAAGGCGAGAGGTCACGAGCGCATGAGTGACCGTACACAAGGCATCCCGGTCTAGATAGGGTCGCAACTGGCGCACCAGGCGAACCTGGGCAAAAGCCCCCCTAGTCACAGCCCCTATATGATCTTCCAAGGTGAGCTGTGAATCTAGGAGGACTCCCAAGTTGCGAGCCCTATCTACGGGGGGTAATAGTTCACCCCCCATAGAAAGTGATGGGATATTCTGAATATCCCGGGATGCAGGTATGCACAGCCACTCAGTCTTGTCGGGGTTGAGTTGAAGTCTGTTACTCCCCATCCAGACCCGGACCGCCTCCAGGCAACGGGTCATCACGTCGAGGGCATCACTGGGGTGGTTTGGGGTAGAAAGAAAAAGCTGGGTATCATCAGCATATTGATGATACCCAACTCCAAAACCACGAATGATCTCACCCAGCGGTTTCATATAGATGTTGAACAGGAGGGGCGAGAGGACCGACCCCTGAGGAACTCCACAAATGAGAGACCTCGAGGTCGACCTCTGTCCCCCTGCCAACACCGACTGCGAACGTCCCAGGAGATAGGAGGAGAACCACCGCAAAACTGTGCCTCCCACTCCCAATCCCCTGAGACGCCGCAGCAAGATACCATGGTCGATGGTATCGAAAGCCGCTGAGAGGTCTAATAGGACTAGGACAGAGGAATGCCCCCTGTCCCGAGCCCTCCAGAGATCATTCACCAGAGCGACCAATGCCGTCTCCGTGCTGTACCCGGGCCTGAAACCCGATTGGTACGGGTCTAGATAATCCGCTTCATCCAGGGCCAGAGGGAGCTGATGTGCCACCACACTCTCAACAACCTTCGCAAGAAAGCGAAGGTTGGAGACCGGTCGAAAGTTATTCAACAAAGCTGGATCCAAGGCAGGCTTCTTGAGGAGGGGTCTCACCACCGCCTCTTTCAGGACGGCGGGGAAACTACCCTCACTCAAAGAAGCAGATATAACCGCCTGGAGCCAGCCTCGTGTCCCTTCCCGAGCCGCATAAACCAGCCAAGAAGGGCACGGATCCAATAAACATGTGGTGGCACTCAGCTTCCCCATGATCCTGTCCACTTCCTCCGGAGTAACAGAGTCAAACTCCTCCCAAACGACAAGGTTGCCCGTGTCCTGCTCGTCAGACTCCGCCCAGTCAGAGTCCAATATATGATCAATCCAAAGATTGATCATATATTCACATAAATATTATGGTAAAAGGTAAAGTTTCCCCCGCACATGCGTGCTAGTCATTTCCGACTCTAGGGGACGGTGCTCATCTCCGTTTGAAAGCCGAAGATCCAGCGCTTGTCCGAGGATGTCTCCGTGGTCATGTGGCCGGCATGACTAGACGCCAGAGGCACACGGAATGCTGTTACCTATTTTTCTACTTGCATTTTTATGTGCTTTCGAACTGCTAGGTTGGCAGAAGCTGGGATGAGTAACAGGCGCTCACTCTGCTACGCGGCACTCGGGATTCGACCCAGCAAACTGCCTACCTTCTGATCAACAAGCTCAGCGTCCTAACCCACTGAGCCACCGCGTCCCTTAAATATTATGGAGAAAGGCTCAAAAGCAATTTAATGTCCTGTATAAAAACTTTTGATAAGCTGGTAATGAAACCACTTCTGGATGAAGGGCTTTTCAATCTTTTCACCAATTGTACCACTTTTAGGATACGGCAATATTTGAGTACCACCTAGCAAGGTGTTAAAAAAGTGATAAAGTACAGGTAGTCCTTGACTTACAACAATTTGCTTAGTGACTATTCAAAGTTACAATGGCACTGAAGTGACTTATGACCATTTTTCACTCTTATGATTGTTACAGCATCCCCAGGGTCATGTGATTTATATTTGGATGCTTGGCAACTGATTCATATTTATGATAGTCACAGTGTCCCAGGGTCATGTGATCCCCTTTTGCAACCTTTTGACAAGCAAAGTCAGTAACAGGGCTGCTGGTGGCCAAGTGCTAAGGCAGGACTTCCTTCAGACTCTCCCTCCCTTTCATTTCAATCTCCCTCCCTCCTCTCTTCCTTCCTATTTCCCTCCCTCCTTCCCTGCCTCCCTCTTTCTCATTCCCATCTCCTTCCATCTGAAGGAAGAATTTGAACCCCCCCCCCATATGTTCCCTCTTGCATATATTTTTCAAATAATGAAAAGCCTCCAGAGACATAAAAGACAAGCCGCTGAGGGAACTAGCTTAAAAGGGCACATTGTCCTTTAAGAATTAGCTATTGGCTAGAAAGGAAAGGTTAAGGAGCCAGCAGCCGGCACTTAAGGAAAAAAAAAACCAAATGTAGCAAGTACTGGCCTCCCCAAATAGCTCTATTCATAAGTAAAAGAATGCTACAGGCAAAATCCATTCAGGATAAAAATACCTCAAAATCCCTTGCAGCAAAACCTACAGCTAACAATAGCAGAGCAATAGAATTAGAACCAGTAAACCCTCCCCAAAATCCAACACGAGCCATCAGCCACAATAGAAATTGCCAAACACTCCTTAACAACACAAAGCCCACATTGCACAAATCACAGAACTTCAAAGTTATCAAATCACATAAGAATCCTTCCACTCTCCTGGTTTGTTGTTCAGCTGATTCAGAACCAAACTGGAAACAGCACTTCACTTCTGCCAATAAACATCTCCTCTTGAGCATCTGGCTTCCTCTTGCCTATTTCAAACAGCGGCACTTCATTTTTTAAATTTTCTCTTAAAGGTTTAGACTCCTGGCTGGAAAGCAAGTCCCTGGCTTTTCCTTCCAATACTTTCTTCCTTTCCATTTCCCTCCCTCACTCCTGCTCTCTACCTGTCTCGTTCTCATTGCCATCTCCTTCCTTCCTTCCTCCATCCATGCCTCACTTCCAGCCGATGCTGCCTTTCTTCATTCCTCATGGAGGGCAACCCCTCTCTTACTGCGTTTCTTGCCTATTTGTCACTGCTACCTGTGTGAGCGCGTGGCACGGATGGTTGCCACAGAAGTTGTAGATCAGCTCCCGGCTGGTCTGTTTGATCTCCTTTCCTCTATCCCCCACTCCTTCTTTTCTCTTTGGTGCAGCTCCATGTGATTCCTCTTCCCAAGGCTACATCTTTTTTTTCTCTCCCTCTCCTTCCCAAACTGCCTTCTTTTATAGCCTCTTCTATGTCTGCCCCCCCCTCCTTTGTCTTCTGGGTGAGCTAGAAGTGCTGATCCTGGGGCCTTTACCTCACCCCAGCTGCCCTGCAGCTCCTGAGGACTCTCACTTCCGGCAAGTCCTGTGTTACACCGCTTTGGCTCATTCCCTCACCCACTACACTTGCCCGGGCAGTCCCATGTACCACCTGCCAGGTGCCAGTGTACCACCAGTTGAAAAGTCCTGGTCTAAACAATTGAACCCTGAAACAGCTAAATAGGTTTTAGAAATGACATTAAAGAAACAGATTCCTAAGGGAAAATATGATAGAGATACATACAGTTATTAATGGTGTAAAGTCAGAAGCAAAAATATAGTTTTCTTTTCTTGGAATACTAAAATTTATATTTGTTCAATTAAACTAATTGAAAATTGATAAAGTATGGTGCAAAGAAAGTATTTCATGCAACATCCAGTTAATATATGGAATTTATTAGTAGAAGATATAGAAATAACCTGTACTTTGATGTTGTTTTACAGAATGATTTGAAAGATTTAGGAAATATAGGCCTGGCAATAGTATTGTTTCCGATAGTAAGTAGAGCTTCTAGAATCTAACCAGTTAGATTTACACTATTTGAGATGCTTACATATGAATAGGCAAAAATATATATTTCACATATAACAGGAGGTATCTGGACTGAGAGAACTTCAAAAAAAGGGGGGAAATGGGAGGATCTCTCAAAGAAAAAAACATCCTTGTCTGTTAGGAAACAACTACCATAATTTCTTATTAGCATCACTAATAATTCATGGGAATTACAGAGGTCTTAATGCATTTGAGGGACAATGTTGGAAAAGGCTGAACAGTAAATGACTGCATTCCAATTGCAACATTTTGTTATGAATCTCTTATATATCTCTGAATAAAGAGTTCAAGGCCAGGATACCAGAATCATTTGCCTTCATTTGAAACTGCCTGGAAACTGATTATAGCTTCAGTTAGCTGGTTACATGTCTTGATATTAAAAATATTTGACTGGACTTGAAGTTTGCTGTGACAAAACCATTATGGAACTCTCTCCAACTATATCTATTTCTGATAGGATTTAGGTTATCAATGAAAACAGGGGGGGGGGGGGGTTTGCTAGTTTTTGGTTTTTAATATGGGTTAAAACTTTTAAACTTTATTCCTTTTCATTTTAATAAACTTAGATTTAATTGCTTCAGTTTGATGCACTTTTATTTTGCTGTTTGTAAATCAATTTAGGTTTTAGTCCGATGCTGTAAAGATGTTCTCTCCATAGGAACCTGGAATGTAA
>JAKJMR010017956.1:2402157-2487367 GCA_024449315.1 Daboia siamensis
CAGAGGAACTAGAGATCAAATTGCCAACATACGCTGGATCATGGAGAAAGCTAGGGAGTTCCAGAAAAACATCTACTTCTGCTTCATTGACTATGCTAAAGCCTTTGATTGTGTGGATCATAACAAACTGTGGCAAGTTCTTAAAGAGATGGGAGTACCAGACCATCTTATTTGTCTCTTGAGTAACCTATATGCGGGTCAAGAAGCAACAGTGAGAACTGGACACGGAACCACTGATTGGTTCAAAATTGGGAAAGAAGTCCGGCAAGGCTGTATACTGTCACCCTGCCTATTTAACCTATATGCAGAGCACATCATGAGAAAGGCTGGGCTAAATGAATCAAAAGCTGGAATTAAGATTGCCGGATACGCAGATGATACCACTCTAATGGCAGAAAGTGAAGAAGAACTAAAGAGCCTCTTGTTGCAGGTGAAGAAGGAGAGTGCAAAAGTTGGGTTGAAACTTAACATTAAGAAAACCAAGATATGGCATCTGGCCCTCTCAATTCCTGGCAAATAGATGGGGAAGAAATGGAGGTAGTGACAGATTTTATTTTCCTGGGCTCCAAGATCACTGCAGATGGGGACTGTAGCCAAGAAATTAAAAGACGCTTGCTCCTCGGGAGGAAAGCCATGGCAAATCTAGACAGCACACTAAAAAGCAGAGACATCACCCTGTCAACAAAAGTACGTATAGTCAAGGCTATGGTCTTCCCAGTTGCAATGTATGGCAGTGAAATTTGGACCATAAAAAAGGCTGAGCGCCAAAGAATTGAGGCCTTTGAACTATGGTGCTGAGGAAGACTCCTGCGAGTCCCTTGGACTGCAAGGCGATCAAACCAGTCAGTCCTAGAGGAGATCAATCCTGACTGCTCTTTAGAAGGCCAGATCCTGAAGCTAAAACTCAAATACTTTTGCCACCTAATGAGAAAGAAGGACTCACTGGAGAAGAGCCTAATGCTGGGAAAGATCGAGGGCAATAGAAGAAGGGGACGACAGAGAATGAGGTGGCTGGATGGAGTCACTGAAGCAGTAGGTGTGAGCTTGGATGGACTCCAGAGGATGGTGGAGGACAGGAAGGCCTGGAGGAATGTTGTCCATAGGGTCGCGATGGGTCGGACACGACTTCGCAGCTAACAACAACAACACTTATCCTTATTTAGATAAAATGAAAATATGCTTTAATATATTTTAATTCATTTAATGTGTTTTAAATACACACAAGCTAGATAAACTTATCAACTATTCTTAATCATATACATATATTCATACCATTTACCATTCCTTCACACACACACACACACACATATGTATGCATACAAATACAATATAAATTTTTGTTATGTTTTTAGTTTCATTAAAATCGATTTCTTTTCTCCAATAGTACTACAACCAAAGGTTCACTTATGACATAAACAACACAGAAAAAACTTATGTTCACTATCTATGGTTGAAAGGAAAAGAAGATAACTATTTTTTTTAAAGCAGCGGAAGCTTTGTATCCCTTAGCAACCTAGATGGAAAATTGGCAACCAACTGACCTTAGTTTCAATTAGAATCATGAAAGCACTCCGTAAAACATGCAATAGCAGAACACAAACCACTTTAATTGAGAGAAAATGTGCCCGGACTGGTAGGCAAAAATGGGAGGTTATGACAGAAAATTCCGCAGCTCCCTCCTAAACTTAGAAATAGTCCATTTTTCTTAAAGGCTGTACTTTCTTAAAAATGTAGCAATAAAAGTCTTTTTTGTACAGACAGATCTCAAAGAATCCCTTTAGGAATTTAAATAATTTATCTGAATGGCTGGTAATACAGCATTTTGGTTACAGAATCCCAGAATAACAGATCACTGGGTTTTTTTATGTGACCAACTGGTTGATGTACAACTGCAGAACTTGCTGCAGAATTTAGTTTTGTAGAAAAGGTGCATTTGAAGCCTCTTTGGTTTTTGAATTGATAAAGAAGAACCGTTCTCAGCTTGGACGGTTACATGCTAAAATGTATATTTAAGAATATTAAGTAATAATTTAGCATTACAAAATGACCCTACAGAAATTCAATTCATGTATAACTTTTCTGGCAAGGCCACAAACAATTCAGAAATCCTTACTTCTGTTTTAGATTAACTAAATCTTACATTTCATCTAAATACACACAAAATATAGCTCATTTTAACAATGGTTTCTTGAAATGTTTGATTTAAACATAAATAGGATATATGTACTTTTTGAAGAAAGCACAAGGAGGAATGCATAAACTGAAGGCTTACAGGTTCTTGTGTTATCATTTAAGACAGTCATTGATTGTTTTCTCTAAAATTATAAGCCAGAATTGTTGCACTGATGGCTTATTGATATTAAGCAACATATATGCTCTCATATTACTCCTATTTGGCTTCATGCAGAAGCAGCTAAAGTCATCAGGAATTTAACCAGCAATGGAGATCTTTGCACTGTAATCAAAGGAGCCTACTAAAACTTTCCCCCTCAATTTCTAAATTCCACTATAAGTGAGAACTTACCACTTAGTCAAGTACAATTTAGTCTATGACATCCAGACTTCCTAATACTCTCTGAAATGTAAGCTACTATTAAGTCAAAAATATTGAAATAATGTAAATAAACAAAATGCAATCACCATCTTTAATTTACAGAAATCAGCAGATTCTTCCATATATTTAATTGTCAAACACACCATGTGGATGAAATTATACAGAATCTACAAAAACAAGAAAAACAAACTCATGGAACATGCAAAGCAAGTAATAAAATTTACCTAATATTTTACCTAATAAAATTTATCTATTCATCTAATAATAACCTAACAGAAGATTCTAACTGCACTTTGCATTCTATTCTGGCCCAATTATCTATCATTCTTTCATTCAACAATGTTATACTTAAATAAAGGTGCTTCCATTATCAAAAAATATCATGAATAAGCAAAAATTCATAATATCAATTCTGAATAAACTTATGTGAGTGTTTATCAGTGATTCTATCTCAAATTGTATAAACATATAAATATCTCTCACTCTACCAGTTAAAATTCAGATGTAGTAGGTTGTCTTTGCATTCAGATAAATAGCTTTAGAAGTAATTCCTTTGGCAATTTTTCCATGCAAATTTCCTTATTAAAAATGAATGTATGTGTACTAATTGTGAATCATTCTGCTTTTCCGATAGTTCACACTAGATATATCTTTCAAATATTTGAATATATATCAAACTATATTAAAATTATAATGCCTCACTTAATTTGAACGTAGGTAGACTGACTGAGTTCAATGCAGCTTATTTTTGCATATGGACGTATACTAGTCCTGGGCATTTTATGGCTCCAAATCACATCCAGCAGTTTGGCTGTTTCTGTCTGGTCTGCATGAGATCAATCAGAAATTAGAAATCAAATATCAATAAGTGTATGCCATACATGCAATATAATTGCATTGCTTTAATTTTGAAGGCAAATTTATATATATAAATATAAATATAATAAATAAATAAATATAAATATAAATATTATATATATATTGTGTGTGTGAAAGCCCTAATAAGCAGGCATATACATAGAATGAAGGCTACTGCTAAGCTTGTAAGCCGCCCTGAGTCTTCGGAGAAGGGCGGGATATAAATGGAATTAAAATTAAAAAAAATTTATAGATATATATATGTGTGTGTGTGTGTGTGTGTGTGTGTGTATTCAAGTTATCTATATACATGTTAGTGTGCCTACGCTCCTTCACAGCCTTGTTAGTTTAACCCTCCACAACAGCCCCAGCTTCTCATGCAGTCTTTTGGGAAAATTAATTGCCTATTCCTAATAAATAGGATTGTATTGTTAAATTCAAAATGTGTTGTTAGAAAGCATTTGCATTTCAACATACCTCTTCTCAAAGAGAAAATGCATTTTTATTAACAAAATCATTATAACAATAAAATGCAGCTTAAGGAAAAGGAAACGGATGAAACTACAGATTTGAAAAAGCTTCCAAAAATTAAACCATTAAAATGACTTTTTTCCCTTTATTAAAAATACAATAAAGATATTGTGACTAAAGAAATAAATAGATAAAGAAGGAACACATGAAAGGAATGCCAACAGACTTTCTATCTGAGGTGTTTAGTGACTGTTTCCCCAAGTACCATCTGGCTGTATAGATATAATAACAATTATTCTATCGAGGTAGACCATCCTCTAAATCATATTAATATACACAGATTCTTCTCATCTTATTGTGCTTGATGTTTCCGCAAGCTCCCATTTAACCTGGGTAATGTGCTACAACAAGTTGGCTTCATCATTAAGAATTGATTTTTAATTTATGGGAATGTCAAGTGCATTCCCATAATATCCTTTTGTAATCCAAAACAGCCGGAACTACCATACTACTGAATAATCTGTTTTTATAGGCTTTCTTTTTATTTTATTTTATTTTATTTTAAAAAGGACAGATAAAATAATATTCACAACATCTTGCTATTTATTTATGTTCAGATTTGTAGGCTTCGGGCTGCTGCCTGATCATGCTTTTCTCCGATGAGGCGCCTTGTACTCCACTAAACTAGATAAGCTTGAAGGAGGGGGAGTTTATTTCTTTAAATTATTTAACCGTGGCAGAGCCCATTGGGATCACATAAATTATAAAACATGCTAATGAAAAACATTAGTTAGGTTATTCTTAAAGAAAAAAGACAAAGCAAATAAGAAACAAAAAGGAATGTAAAAAGGAGAAAAAATGATATTATCTCCTTATCCAAAAATTTGTTCATTTAACTAGGTTATTCAGTAATTGTGCAACTCTATCTAGAGTATTGTAATCAAGTTAATTAGACAAAATGACAACTTCTGTTATATTTATAGAATTCTAGAAAGAAAACTTTTCTTGTTACTGAATCTTACAAATTGTCAATTTCATTAACTACATAATAATCTTCAAATCATAGCCACTCATTAAAAATTGGCATAGATTGCTGCTAACAATATCTATTCTCATATGCATTTGATCTATTAACCAAAATGGTGTTTTGACCTTGACTGTCATGGAAAAAACACTTAATGTTGGTTGCATATTTTATTATCTTCCAAATTCAACAGAACTTTCCTTTGGGGAGTTTTATACTTCATAAATGTATGTTTATAAACACTCAGCACAAGGAGGTAGCTGCTTTTCCTTTTTTCACCACTTCTCTTTATAAGCCATTTTTTAAGACTACAGTATTATATTCTTACAAACTACTGGAAATACTGAGCAATAAATTTTAAGTCTAAAGTTACTACATGTATATTAAGAAAACATTCCCTATTTCAAAATATTAATATTATATGGGCCTATATTGTGAAACCATCCAAAGGTAGACTCAAAAATCTGCATAAAGTCTGTTATGCATTGTCATTCATTACTTTTTAGAGTAGACAGCTAACTTCAGAGTCAATAAAGGAAGGCTAGGAATTAGTAATGGTTGGGGACCACAAATTTCATACCAATATTATTTTTTGCTGACCCAAAGATGAGTAACTAGAATTTCAGCTCAATAGTGATAAAAGCCCTGAATATTTTACCATTTTGCTTCATTCCTGCATGCCTTTAAAGTTATAATCTCACATCATTAGGTTTTTGAACTGACATGATAGACATTTAAGATAGCACAGTCCTTAAAAGCTGTATAAATAGCTGAACTTACAAACAGTCCTCAATTTACAACCACCATTGGGACCAGAATTTCAACTCTGAGCAAGGTGGCTGTTAAAGTGAGCCATGGTCAATTCTGTGACTTTTTTTTGCCATAGTTATTATGCAAATCACTGTAGTTAAGTGAATCACATGGTCGTTAAACAAGTCCAGCTTCCCCCTTTGCTTTTGACTGTCGGAAGCTGGCTGGAAAGGTTGTAAATGGCAATCACATGACTCCAGCATGCTGCAACTATCATAAATAAATGCCAGTTGACAAGCTCCCAAATTTTGATCTCGACATCATGGGGAAACTGTCATAGTGATAAGTAAAGGGCCAGTTATCAGTTTTTCAGTCATTGTCATTGTATTTTCAAACAGTTGCTAAATGAGGGGTTGTAAGTCAGGGACTACCTGTACTTATCTACTGTAAACCCAAATAGCCCACTATAAAATTCAGAATTTATAAGATTTATAAATGCAGTCATGTGCACAAACATATCCAAAGTTTTTGCTGATGAGGATCAAGGAAAGGAGGCAGAACCAACTCAAATGTAAATTGACCAATGCCTTACCTTTGAAACATTGTATTTTTTCATTTATATTATTTTTTTAAAAAAAAATGCTTGTTTTTGAAAGAAGGCCAGTAACTGAAACTTAAATTCTATTCTTAGAATTTAAATCTTTCAAATGTTGATACAATAATTGTATTCTTCATTACCCATTTTAGAATGATTCAAAATTAAAGGGAAAGTGTCTCAAAAGCAGATTTATGTTAAATGCATTTGTTTTATTGTCAAAACTATATTTTAAATTACATTTCTCAATCTGCTTATTGACATATTACATTTCTTGAGAACTAAGACAAAAGGAATGGTGATTGAAGAAAAGGAAAAAAAATATAACAGCTGTACCTTGGACTAAAGACAGCAGCTGTTTAGAAAATTCCTTTTATGTATCCTAGGAGGATATATTAAAAGTACTTCCAGCTTTTGTAGACAGGTATTGTAGGACTTTGCACTGATTCAAAACCTGCAAAATCAGTTTGACCAGACATAATAAGGGAATCAAAGAAACAAATGTGCATATCAAAAGCAGCAATATTTCTGTACAGCAGTATTATCTTTTTAAAAATTACCTATATTGTTCCTAAAATTGCTGGAAGATAAAACATAAACTCAGAGCAAAATCAGAGTTTGTAAAAAGCGAAATGTTAATGTATATGTGCATGCATGTCTATATGTGTGTATCTCTGTGTAGAGAATCTTGTGTGTAGACTGTCAAATTAAATACATTTGCTGTGGGCTGTTATTCAACCATTAAGTAATAAACATTGCATGTTTAATTTAGGCTCTCCCCCACTAAGTATCACATGAAGAACAGCAATAATAATTCTTCCACCAACTATATCGGCTTGAAGCTGAACACAGTTAGATAAATGGAAAATGCCTACCTTTCATGGATGGCTCTTTCTTTCTTTCTTTCTTTCTTTCTTTCTTTCTTTCTTTCTTTCTTTCTTTCTTTCTTTCTTTCTCTTTCTTTTTCTTTCTTTCTTTCTTTCTTTCTTTCTTTCTTTCTTTCTTTCTTTCTTTCTTTCTTCCTTCCTTCCTTCCTTCCTTCCTTCCTTCCTTCCTTTTTTTTTCTTTCTCTTTTTTCCATTTAAGGTTAAGAATAAATAAAAATGTGACTACTCTGAACTCAGCAAGATATCACATATTTAGCTTTTTTTAAAAAAAAAGATTCTGATTTTTAAGCTCAAATCTATTTAAGACATGGGAAAAAACCTTTAACTGTTTCTTCCAATATTTAATACGGCAGCTACAATCTAATTCTCATGCTGTGTTTTTGCACACATAGGTTATTTTACAGTGTCAGATTATTGTCCCATCTGGAAAACATTGCATGAAATCATACCATGCTATATAGCATGATAAACTGCACACAAACATCAACAAAATATATGTATCATTGTTCCTGAATGTAATCCCCTCAGAAAGGATCTTGTGAGAACTTTGTTTGCTTCAGACAACATATTTTTATGGAGTATATTCAAAATATTTTACAGATATCCATAAAATGACTGTGCATCTAGGTAGCATATAACTTTCCACCTGTATCTCTCAAATAAGAAATATGTCTGAGAGTTAGTATTCCAGATCAGTATCCATTATATTTCTGTGAGTTGATGCATGTCAATTTCATGAGCATTTCACTTCCAGGCAAGCTTTTCTAAAAAATCTCAGTCTCCAGGAGGGAAATTAACATAAAATCATCAAGCATCTCACTCTCATTGAACTGCAAGATTATGAAGTGTTTTATCCATGCTTGTAAAAACTAACATCCAAAAGCAGTCTTTCCTTATTAACAAGGCCATATTAGAGATGTTAAAGTCTGTTACCCTTACTTGGAAGCAAAACTATTATATCTGATGGAACTATTTTGGCTTATCTGGGACTGTAATCAATTCATTGCTTCATTGCATCCTCATGAGATATATACCATTCATATTTTTATCAAATATCCAGTTTTACACAGGACTGATACAGAATGCTTAGATCATTCTAAAAGTCTGTTTTATAATAAATTATTAGTCTCTAATACAATATTTTAAACTATCAGATTACAATAATTTCCCCTGTGCACTCTTCTAATTCCATAGGAAGTTGGTATTTCTGAGTTCTGCTTGATAGATGGATATATGAGGCTGGGCAAAAATAACTAAATTGAGACAATCTTCAGTATTCACAGTAGGGCAGAAGTTCCAGTCAAGAAGAATCATTGTCTGTAATGCACAGAGCAGCTTCTCATTCTTCTATGAGATTTGCTATTTAATTTTATCTCCAAAATTTAGTATATTAAAAACCAATGCAAATTATTGTTTTCAAAGTGTTCATTAATGCTTTATAACCATACACATATAAATTTTGCCTACAACTTAGAAAAACCTAGGACATTTGTTTAGTTCAGAAAGAAACCCAGAAAGTAGTTCTAAGAACAATAGTCTGATGAGATAGTAAGCCAATGTGGTCTAGTGGTTGAGGCTAAACACCAGAGCTGTGAGTTCTAACCCCACCTTAGCCATAAAAACCAACTAGATCACATTGGGCCAGTCACTTTCTCTCAGTCCAACTCATTTTATAGGAGGAGGAAGAAGTAACAGGTATGTTCACCACTTTGAGTTATTTCTAAAAATAATAAAGGTGGAATAAAAAAACATATTGAAAAGTTATTATCTATTTTGCTACAACAAAAAAGGCAGAGATTAAAAAAAACACAGCTAACTTTTCAAGGAATTTCAGAATGAGCTGATAGCCTAAGCCTTTATATAAAATACAAAGGACATAGTACATAATAAAACCAATGTCTACCACATAAGGTATCTAATGCCTCAATCCAAGGAGGAAAATATCATTCATTCTGCATCGTGGAAGGAGCATGCTTTGTCCAAAGACTAAAATACTCCCCACTTCCTGTAGACAGAGTTTAGTTATTAAAATCAGACAAAATTAAGAAGGTTGCAGTGTAAGTCAAAGGAGTTACCATGGATGGAAACTGATTCTCAGGCATATATTTGCCAATAATTGGAAGTAGCAATTAATGGGGGAAACACTGAGTACCATCTAGTGAAAGTCATCATAACTGACTGCAATGTTTAACTGCCGTTTGAAACTTGGGATAGATTACATTTTTCATCTTTTAGATTTCATGTTCAGACCACTAATATGCTATTTATCTTCTTATTCTGAAATTCACTGATTAGATTTGGATATTCAATTTTTTCTCTCTCATTAAAATCTACAATTTCTCGAGTGATATGAATCAAATAGAACTAGATTACCTAGAGAAGAAACAAGTGCTGAATTTGAATGATCATTTCATTGATATGTCTGAAATCCTTTTGGCACTTTAAACTTTATTATTTTAATCTTCTTCCTAAATTGTAGTAGTTTAATGACAACAATGCCATCACTGGAAGATCTAAAGACAAGTTGGAATGTATCTTCTACATGAAGAAAAACATATATGGATATTTGCAGGTTCCATTGATAAAACAGCTTACCACTCTTTTAAGATGTAAACTGTTCTCTATGTTATATCTTCTTTCCTGTATTATTAATCATTGGAAAGATTCTTCTAAAAAGTGTATGGTTCTTACATAGCAGTCTACATTATTGCAAAGTTGTGCAAGTATTCAAAACAGTGATGCTTAAGGTGACATGTATCGCCAAAAAGCCTGCCTGGATATGGTTATGTTAAAAACATAGCAGATGTGCAGTATTTATTAACATTTACTTCCAGAGCAGTATGTTAAAAAAACAATGGTACAACAAATAGCAAAAGGATTAATGGAGACATGAAAGTTTAATTCAGTGACATACTAAGGCAAGTTGGACAGACATTTAAACACACACACACAAAAGGAGAAAGTAGAAAATATAAAAGAAGTTTGAATTTGTAAAGTCAAATCACTGCAAGATAAAGGACAACATCAGCCATCAATACCCTAAATATTATTAAGGCAAACCGAGATGAAGATTAAGCAGATACAGCCTGAAAACCAATTTTTATATCCCATTCTCAACATTAGAGATGAACATGCACACATAACTTTGTAATGCAGAAACCTCACATATAGAATCTGTTGTGGGTTACATCTGAGTAGATACACATATGGTTGTTTCAGTGCTGTATACTCTATGCTACTTGACAGTTATAACATCTACTTATACATCTGAAATATATTTAGAGCAATAATTATCAACAGAAATAAAGCTATATCAAATGTAAATGTTGCACAAAAATATAAATATTTTGAAAAAACAAGGTAGCAAGAAATTTCAAATCTCAACCAGACTAAAAGAATTAAGAAACTTGTGCCATTTTAAAAACAAAGAAATAGTTCAACATTCAACAATATTATGATTTTATCAAATATATTATAAGTATTGCAGTTATACAATATACTGTATGCTGTCATAGGAACACATGCATTATATTTCAGTAAGACCAATAGAATTCTCAGAATATCTGGAATCATTATGATCTCTCTATTGTATGCAAATGTATATCTGACCCCAGTCTTATTTATTATTAGGTATGTACTCAAGAGCAAGTACAATGGATTATCGCAGATTAATAAGGATGCAATTAGTTAAGATTAATCTACTGAAACAACTGATGTTTTTCTTGTGCAATTAGAAAAAAGTGTGAGACTATTTATACCTAATTCCTGATTAGGATTTTTGTTTTATTGGTGTCTGGAACTCCAAACATATGAATATAAGTGCATACTTTAACAATTGTCTGATAAATTTTACAGAAAAGCTGACTTTTAAAGATATCAGTTTAGTAGCAGGCTTCAGTTGTTTCACACCACTTCAGCAGAACGGTAGTTAATTTTTTGTTGCCCAGGCCCAGAATGGAAGCGGCATCCACCCAGAGAACCAGTCGTTCCCTGTATCAGTTCATAACTACAAAATAGTTGGGTTTATGATACAGTTAACAATAATCCAGGTTCCAAATCAAAAGAAGTAAAAATGAAAAGAAATCTATTAGTAAACTTCATTCAAAGACATGTTTAAGTCTCAGTATATTCAGGAACAATATAGCAATTTATGACAAAGCTTATTATGTATAAAGTTTATGTCCCCCCAAAAAAGAATTGAACTATAATCATATCTGAACAGTAAACAGCAGTACAATCTATTAGATCATAAAAGCTCACAGTTATGACACCATGCCAGCTCTTTAACATTTATAAAAATGTTCTCTTTAACATTAATAAAAAAAACCCTAAAAGCCTCCATCCACACAGCTACATGCCAAGTTTCAAGCTTTCAAGCATGAGTGCAGAAGCAAAGGAAGGGGGAGCTGGCAGGAGTGGCAGAAAGGACATGTATAAGGAGGGAGGCAAAACCCTGCCAATCAATCATTTATAATTAACAAAAAAAATCCAATTGGTGGTTTTAAATAGAGATCAATGTGGTTTTCAGGCCAGACGGGCAGATAGAGGAGAAGAATTTCACCTTCGCGTCTGTCTCCCTCACAAGCTGTCTTACCTACAGATTTGCCATTTGTTTTGTTAACAAAGCTTCGGGGGGTGCCGGGCTCTCATTGAAATTTCATTAATCTAATGGAGTAAAGTCCTATAGAAAAAAAATCAAATTCTCGTTGAGCGAGATGCTACCTGGGAAAGATAACCTCTGGTTGAACTCCCAGACTTCTATTGCTCAGCTATTAGTCTGAAAAATCAGACAGCAACAAGGCTGATTACAGCTAGAGGCCACAACATTTTTTTTCCTCTCAAGTCTCCCCTCCTCCTCTTTCATTTCTCCCTGTTAGCGGACTGTTCCTAACTAGCAATCTCTGAATGCAAGCAACATTGCTAGACACTTCCCTGTGAATGGTGGGGGTTGTGTTAAAAAAAAGGGGGGAGAGTTTTCACGTTCTCAAAGATGGAATTTAGTGACTGAATGTCAGTGACTATACAGTACATCTCAGATAGAGAGAAAAGAGAAAGCACACTATCCTTTGTGTAGTTCACTGTTAATTCCCAAATAGATGAATGGGAAGAAGCCCATTTCCAGCTGGAAATCTTGAAGAGTGGACTTTTCAACAGGTGGGATTTCAAAGTAGTCCATAAAAGTGTTTGCCAGAAATAAAAAGGACACAACAATTAGAAATAAAGAGATAAAGCCACTATTTCTTTTGTGGGGGGTGGGGGGGTGGGGGTCAGACTATGCTCCCAAACATTTAAGAGACAAAGTAAAGTTTAACTGGAGACAAATGCATGGGTTTGGGAAAGACTAATCCTTTTGACAACTTCTCTATTTAGCACCTTGTTTTTCCAACCTCACACGTAGCAACTGAAACATGGGATTATAATATGGAAGAGGCTGCCAAAAAATCAGCCTGAGCTATTTTTTGGCAACTACCATTCCTTTAAAAAGACAGTATTAATTCCTTACTTGGATTCAGTCCTCTGTGTCCACATTAGCAGAAATAACTATATTCACATATGTGTATAATCATACACAATTGGATGAATTCATGTAATGCACTAGGAAGACATTAGCCCTGTATTTCAAATAATGAAACTAGAATACTCTAGGAGTTGAAGAAACTAGTTTATGTTAGTTATATCCAATTTATTTTGCATATTAGTTCTGCTGAAATCATTTTTATGTCTTACTGATTTTAATGGGACTTAAAAGTATGACCACATTAGTGCTTATCTACTCACCAAACAAGCAGAAAGGTACTCTCTTAATTTTTGTACACAGTGAATAGTGTTTATCCTTGAACATGTGAATAGAAGACAAGTGGGATGTTTTTTCTTGGATACTGTCTGTAGAAAGCTTTTTCATAATTTTCCTATTTGTGACTGCAGGCATTTGCTAGGCTATTACCCCCCTAATTGGCAACAAGCTGGCTGGCTAAAAATAAGAATTCACTATAAAGCTAGAAAGAAACCATAATATAAACTTTTCTTTTATAGGACAGCAAGAATAGATGGTTGGAAATTTTCACCTTCTGCATTTATTTTTAAAAAATCATGTTTCTCTGTTGTGCGATAGGAATGGATACACAAAGTGAGAGATGGATATTATTTATTGACAAGGATATAAGTACAGGTAATTTAAGTGAGACGCTCAGTGCAATTAATAGATACTGTTTATTCACATCAAATGCATATCACACTATTACACAATTCTGGTTTGTAAAACTGCATTTAACAAAAGCTTTTCTTTATGCAAATGATTTTTATAAGCAGACAGCTTTAGTCATTAAGAAGAGAAAAGCAGATCAGTAACAAAAAGATGAGAAGAGAAGAAGTAAACTTTTTTTTGCATTTTTATAATGTGGGAGGAAGGATTATTCTGTAATAGCAACAAAATTACTAAAAATTAATCAATAGCATTCACTTATCTAGGTAGGAGACAGCAACTAAATAGGCCAAAGACTCAATATGCAGCATGGAAGGAAACAGAGTTGAAGTTAGGGTTAGGAAAAAGCAGAAAGGTAGACAAATGGGGAAAGGGGAAGAAAATTTTGTGATAGAAATATTAATCCAAAGATGGTATTTTTCTCTCCTTCTCAATTTTCCCATTTTTCCAATTATAATATTTTTTGTCAACTATTCAATCATGTTATTTTGAAGAAACAATATTAAGGAAATGTATTACAGGAATGTTCCAGTACTTATTATTCTTTACTAGTTATCTCTTCAAGAAGTAGCAATATTTAAATGCTGGAATCCAAGGGAATGAAATGTGAGTTTGCCTAGAAAATCCTCATTCATACAATGTCTACATTCACTTCAATCATATGGTATTTTCTGCACCAGAAAGCAAGACACCATAATTATCCTAAATAAATAGACTGAGTGAATAACTCCTTAATCCTCTTCGGAAAAGATATACTTGGACAATAGTATACTAAATATTTTGTTTGGTCGCCTGGTCTGATATTATCTTCTAGGATACAATGTTCAAAGCCTAGCAGAGCCATATATCTTTTGGAATAATTTTATATTTATGAGCCTTGTCCATCTCCAGCCAACCTTGTGAGAACAAAACAGTTTCATGGCATTTTAAAATGATTACCTATATTACTGGATAAATATTCAGGGACTACATTCACTTCATAAACACCTAATAAATGATGCCCTCTATTTACTTTCTATGGTTAGGAAGAGAATAAAGCATGACAAATTCAGTAAAGACTCCAAAAGAGAAATTTGATTAATTGATTGGCTGAGGTTATACCCTTTACTGCAACCAACTCTTTAAAAGTATAATTAAAGCATCTATGGTCAAACAGAAATGTAAATAACAATAAAAATAAAAGTAAATAAAGTAATACAAATGGTTCAATAGAGCCACTTTGCTATAATAGTTAAGACAACAGACAAAAAATGAAGACTGTGAGTTCAAGTTCTGCCTTAGGTATAAAGCTAGCTGGGTGATCTTAGGCCAGTCACTCTTTCTCAGATTTAGGTAGAAGGCATGGCAAACTATTTGCAAAAAAACGTAGCCAAGAAAACTGCAGGGGCTTGTCCAGGCAATCACCAGGATTCAAAATACTTGACTCAAAGGGACCAAAAGGAAAGTATGGTGGCAATGCATTAAACTAAGAAAACACATGCCAAATTAGTTCATTTTGGGGGCAATTTCCTAAATGCCAGCATGGATAGGAGAAGTCTAAGTGTCTCTTCCAGAGTAGCACACACAACAGAAAAACAATCTAGTCTCATTTTAGACCCCATTATTTCTACAAAGTGTAAGACCTTCAGTAGCTATTTTGTACATAATCTAATAGGCTAGGATTGATTCTGGTTGGAGAAGACAGTCCTGCAGATACCTAAGTACCAAACCATGAAGAACTGAAATTTGCTTCAGAGTGGAAGTCTTTAAATTATCTTTAAAATGTGCTTATTTATTTCATATGAAATATTCACAATTTCTGACATAAAGTGTGGGTTTGTTATCCTTATTTGAAAATGTGCATCTAAGGAAACAAATAAAAACATCTATCAAGATGTTCTATGGAATCTCTTTATTCCCCTATTATCTTATGAAAGAATAGATTTCAATACTATTTGTCAGACCTGCCTCAACCTGAATAAGAACAATTGTACATAAGAACAATCTTTAACTCCCTTTGTTGAAAAAGGTATAGTTTACTAAAGGTTAAGCGAAATATAGTAGAACAAAGTCAGAACTGAAATTCATGTGCCAAAATCTCCAAATCTAACTTCCCTTCCTTTAGTTACCTCCCCATGCTAGGTCCTCAATGCCCAATCAAAGTCAAAGAAGATGTTTTCAAAATGGTCATTTCAAGTGTGGATTGGAATGCAGTTGTATTCCATTTCCAGCCAGCCGACCTTGAAACTCTCAGGGAGATACAGTGAACTTTCATTTTCCTTGAATCCTCCACCGTCCCATCCAATCCCCCTAGAGTTCATGGCAGTCTGGCACTGAGTGATAGCAAAAGGCAAGCGTGAAGTAGCAGCTGACACTATACTTCAAAGCTTCCTAGCCCCATAGGATCATAAAACATGCTTCTATATACCTGAAGACACAGATATTTCTCTGAGGTAGTATGATCAATTCAGTGTTATCTCAGAGTTGGTACCAAGTTGAGGTAACAAGTTGGTAACAAGCTTGGGTAGCGCTATTCCAACAATACATATATTTTATTTTATACAGTACGATGACAGTTTAAGATGCAGAATGTAAAGCAACAGTTTATAGGAAAAAAATAAGGATTGGGAATAGATACTTTAGAAGAAGAAATCCCCAAAGTAGAATTTGTGGGGAAGGTAGGGGAATCCTCAGCAAAGAATTTGAAACAGACATCCAAAGAGAAATCTCTCTCTCTCTCTCTCTCTCTCTCTCTCCCTCCCTCCCTCCCTCCCTCCCTCTCCCCCCCCTCTCACACACGCATACACCACATGCACACACAAACACACAGATGAGTCTTTAGGGATTTGCATGAACTTTTGAACCAGATACTCAAAGACAGAGCCCAGCCTGTTCCCACTTTAATAAACAATTTTTTCTCAATTAATTAAGGTTTGGAAAGGGGGAAAAAATAGCAGAAGCAAAGTAATTTAGCATGCAGCACATACGTTACAGATGGATCCCACCTTTGGATGCTTATTAAATCTATGCATGATTGCACTGGGAGAAAATTAATTGCATTGTTTTTCACAATTCAAGATGGCTTTGGAAAAGAGCAAAGAAAATGATGGAAAACTGATTAATTTATATGCTTTAAAAATAAAAGACAACTTTTCAAATATCAAATATCTTCAAATACCTTCAAGATATTTTGAATGCAAATTCTTTTTGCATTTCCCAGTTGCAAAAAGAAAAGGAAATACAGCTCTAAAAATTAATAAAAATTTTGTAACATTTCTCTTGGACTAAAAAATCATCTATATTGTAGAATCATTAATGTATTTATTATCTTATTTTTTCAATCTTTTATAATATCATTTTATTGTAAGCCACCCAGAGTTGCAAGAGCGAGATTGGCAGCAAATAAATTTAATAAATAAATAAATAATTAAAAAAACTGTGACATGTTTTCTCCCGTCTGTATCCCCTGCACAAAATCTTATTTGGTAATTTCAGAAATGTTCTACTAGTAACAGAGTTTAATTTTTCATAAATAAGCAGAAAACTATATAAACTATTTGCAACATTGGACATTATTTATGTAGAATTATTGATTCATCTAACTTACTACTTTTTACTCAGACTAGTAGCTGCACTCCAAAGTTTTGAACAGAAACCTTTTATAGTTCAACTAAATCTGTAATCCTAAACATGCAAAAAAGCTATAGCTTCTCACTAAGCTATAGCCCTTCACCTCAAACAGTGTTAACAAAAGGCACAATACCAAGGCTGTCTTTAGATAATATATTTTAACCCACTGCAGACTGCAGAATATAACCAGGCATTCTTCTATGGAAACTCCTATGAAATAAAAGACATCTTCTGATTAACTGGTTCCCATGTTAAATGATGGAACACCATCTGAGACAAAAAAATACTTCCAACATAACTTGAATCACACAAGAGCAATTCAATAAAAAGCAGCATTTGTTCACAGAACTGCCAATACATCCATTCCTGTTCTGTAAAATACCTGTACTTTATAGTTGCTTAGTTACTCAGAACAAAGAAAAAAATAAGATAATATGGAATAAAAGCTAGACCAGTTCAACAGCCTTAACAATACTTGAAATTAGTCCTAAGAATGGGTACAATTGGTTGCCTTTCAAATCTTATAAAATCATGCTGAAACTGTAGTAGTTAAAAAATCAGTAATTGCAATGAAGAAATTCCTCCTTCACCAGTAGACCAATACCTACTATTCCTGCAGAGCCAATAAAGAATTAGAATGCTAAATAAACATTTGGATGTGATTGTGACCAAACAGTTGTCAATAAAAAGAAGGTGGTGCTGTTGGATAATATATCTAGCAAAATAAGGAAAATCAATTTTTTGTTGAACTTCTCTGTCCAACAGATTTTTAAACAGGTGGAATATTTTAACTTAAGAATTTAACTGAAAGTTAGTGAAAAGAGAAAGGTAAGATTTAAATGGAAAGCTACAATCAAAAACTTCTACTATCATATGAATTTCCAAGTGAACCTCTGAGTTCACTGGCTTTCCAGAATATCATGGTAAATTGCCAGCAAAGTTTTGTTTGGAAAAGTACCATATACTTTGAAACAAGAGGCAGGTGGGCTGTAAAAATCATCCAGGGGAGGGAAAAGGCTGAAAGAAGCGATGTGAAACAATTATAGCAATTTAAGTTTAAGTTTATTGAATTTATATACCGCCCTTTTCCCGTAGGACTCAGGGCGGTTTACAAAGTATTTAAAAACGTTAATACAATACAAAAGTTAAAAACAATTAAAAATAATTAAATTTGATCCCTGAAAAATATAAAACCCCAATTAAAAACTCTCAGCTTGCCATCTAATAAATATGTTTGTGACTTATAGCTGCCAATTTCTGAAAATATTCGCAAAATATTTCTCATAATTCTAAATTCAGGCACTATTCAGAAAAGTTGTTTCTCCTTATCCTAAAACAGCTTGTTCTTAGCTGATGCCCAAATCCATACTGTCTGGGAATTCTCAACACTTCACAACCTGGAGAGCAATAAACAGAAAATCATTCTAAATTAGTACTTCATAATGGTCATGATCCATATTCAGAAAGGAAGACTGGCATCAATCTTCAGCAGCCAATGTTCCAGGTACAACTATATCAGAATACAGACAATTTACTTCAATTGTGCATAATACGCTATTACTACTACTGTCTTTTTGCTGTGATATTTACATGCTTTTTTCCTTTTTATATATTAGTTGCTGGAAGAACTTATATTAGTTCATGGCACATAAAAGCTATAAAACATATTACTGCATAATTTTCAGGGATCCTTTACAAAAAACACACAAAAAAGATAAAGTTGAGTGGCTTTGTGTGTGTGTGTGTGTGTGTGTGTGTGTGTGTGTGTGTGTGTGTGTGTGTGTAAATAAACATTCTTGTGTCATGTTGGCTTGAACAGTTCTTCCTCTTTTAAATTTGCCCACCAATTCAGTCATTTTAACAGCAAGAAAATGCCTTTTGATCTTCTATTTAAGTCCCATTGATTTAAACAGAAATTAAGTCATGTAATTGATTACATAATTTCAGGTAACTTTTTCTGGAGTCAATTCATGATTTTAAAACTATATAATATTGTGATACATCACCCATGACTTTTTTTTCAATGCGATATGAAATTCTACAGACTAAAGATTTTCTTCTACTACATCTTAAAAACGGTAAGCATATTATTTCTAAGTGTGCAAATGTACATTTAAGTTTAATCAATTAAACATATGCTATGTTTAGTCTATAAATGAATTTACACCATTTATTAAGCTAGAATAAAATGGTGGTGGGTCAACAATGCTTTGAAAAGCTGGTCATTGTATTAATCAGCCATATGAATTAGGCCATTATGTTAAATGATATTTGTTTACATATTGCTAAGTACTATATAAAATATTGTTATGTAGGACTTCAGTATTTTGGACAAATACAAAACTATATGTGATATTTCTGATTTGATGCTTAAAAAGCTGCAGTATTTGTGGGATAAATCCACTAGACAAATTACCATGTTTTCTTGATGAGTCTCTCATTAAATGTTCTTGAGAAGCAAGCAATAAACTAAATGCATAGCAAAGTGTGAGCACACTGTGAAAAACTTAGGCAAAATTACTTTCCTTCATTATCTCTTCCCACATTCTAAAGCTGCTCCCCCTCCCCCCGACACCCCTGGTCTTGGGAGTTTGTAGATGAATTGTAAACTTACCCAGACTGCCCCCCAAATGACCTCAACTGCTGAACTTGAAAGACTCATACATTTTTTTAAAGGGGCAAAAAGAGCCATTTGTTTTCTCCAACGCACTTCCAGATTCTTTCAAAAACAGATATTTTCCTTGAACACATTCCACTTTTACATAAGCCAGCTTTGTACCATGGGAACCTCTTGCTCTCCGGTTGAACACAGATGACCCCCAAGATACCTTCAATCTAAACCTTCAAAACAGACTTGAACCTGGACCTTAGAGTCGTTGAAGTATCAAAATGTCATTTATTTTCACTCAAGAAGAAAAAATAAAATTGCTAATATAGAGGTGAAAGTTGCATTAAATTCCATTTATTTAATTAGAAATTAAGTTGTGTAATTCATTACATAGCTTCAGATAATTTATACATAATTTTAAAGCTATATAATATACATTTGACTATGATGCATGACCCATGTCTTTAATGTCACATGAACTTTTATAGGCTGCAAGTAGATTGTCATCGACTACATCTTGAAAATGGCATCCATGTTATTTCTAAGTGTGTGCAAATTCAAGCATCAATTAAGCATCATGTTGCAGACATCTGTGAAATCTGTGAAGGAACAGACATTCATTTGAAGGAGAAAAAATGATTTTGGGAAAGTTGCCATCTTCTAATCTAGGCTATTTCACAGGGTTTATATAAAGAGAGCATTGAGTTTTAATACAACATTTTATGTTGAGAAGTAGCACAAAAGGAGCCATTCCTGAAATATGATTCCACATGCCCACAGTGTCAGATTCTGCAAAAATGTTGTTTGTAGATATTATTTGGTATTGTGCACAGATCTTGGCTTTCTGAAAGACACCTCCAGTATTTTTTAAAGAAAAAAAAGAATTTCAAGTTCTTGTATTTTACAGATATAGTTGAAAATGGCATGGATGTTAAGTGGTTTCTATAAGTTTTAATAGCATTTCTATTTTTTCAAGTATGAATTCCACTTAGCCAGTGGAATTATCTAGTATAATTTATACTGTTATGAAGTCAGGTAAAAGTTTATGTACACCCATAATAAAAAGCTATATTCATCTTACTAGTGAATAAAACATAACTATAATCTGTTCTCATTTAAAAATTGAAAAAGTAAATATTTACTTAGGAAAAAGATCCTTATGAAATGCAATGAGGTAGAAAGTAGAAGTTTAAAACTTTTTTGCTTGCCATTTCTTTACTCTAAATCATACCCCACAGTGACTTCTCCAGCCATGGGGATGTAAAATCAAGCATGGGCAAGTGTGCTTGAGGAAGCAGTTTGGGGTGGAGAAACATCTCCCCTCCATTTCTCACATAAAATTCTCCCAAGTGGAACTGGAATTATAGTAATCCCCTAAGAAAAATCAATCCTAGGAAAAATGTCACCTTGCTCATAACTATTTGACCTTGTACACTGCATACTGACTGTATTCATACACTCATTGTATTAGGCTAAAAAGCCTTTGGATAGTGGGAAATCATTGTTTCAACAAGTCATATAATTGCATTAAGTCTTAATGCAATTTATTTGTTTGGATATAGCATGTTAGATGATCACAACATTAACAGAAAAGCTGGTTATAATTATGTGTGTGGTATAAACTCTAATTCCAAATGCTCAAAATGTTTCATTTATTAGCTCAGTAATTTTTACAAGCCAGTCTTATGGACCTACTGCAAAATACTGTTTGGATTAGAGTTTGTTTTATGATCATTAGTGATTAGACTAAAGTGAATGTTTGACCAAGAATGCACGGTTCCCAGGTCACATGCTGAGCCACCTGTATCCAACATGCTTATGTTTTCTAAAAGGCATAACATTACAAGGAAATTCTACCAAGAAAGTAAGAGTTTGTGGTCACATTTGATGGGGGGAATTGAGTAAGCTTGGGGGTTTGCATATGCTTATTTTTTTTTATTACCATATTTCAAACTTAAATTCCAACATTTAAACTAGATGTGAATGAACTTAATCAGTTTTAGTTTTCTTTTTCCTAGATTTTCTACTGTTCATTTTATTTTATTTTATTTTCATATCAGTTTGGTTATTGTATTTTTAATACAATAGTTCAGTAGTTTTCAACTGAAAGATTATAAAAAGGTTTTCATTCATATTTATTCAAAAAGTATAAATTATGTAATTTTGCATGAGATTATAAATTGAATGAATCCTATCCCTATTTAGAATATGTTCCATACTTTAGTCTCTATAAATGTTGGCTTGAACTAATACCTGTTTAAAATCTAAATTTCATCCCTCTCCTGTAGTTGTGCAACAATCTGTCTATGCAGAAAGTGTGATTTGGAAATAGCTATACAAAAACCTCTTTTATTGCTGAACGGGACAGCTGTACCAAAAGTGTCCATTTGTTGTTTTTAAATTGATTCCCAAGTGTTCTAAAGGATGACTGTAAACCTCTTTAATTGTTTAAGGTTGTAAGGGAAGGAAAAAAGGGTGGGGGAGAGCAGAGGTAAAATTGGGGGATGCTGCATTGGTTGCCATGGCTGCTCAGCGTGCCTTCTAGACTTGGCTTGTACCAGCAGAGTTCAGACAGGTCAGCATGTGACTGGCTGGAAATCCTAAGGTTAAAAGTTCAAGCAGCAGTGGAAAAACCAATATGTCGGCAGTGAGGGGTATGCTGTACAATATATTTCAAATTACATCAACCCATGCGTATAAAATTTAGATAAATTCTATTCAGATCTCATGCGGGTTGACACCCAAGCCTATGCAACCAGATGTCCAGAAATGGAAAGGAAACTAGGACATTCCTATTTGGCTTTAAAATTTTGAGGGAGAGAACATCTAAATTCTTGATAACTTGTATGCTTGTTATTTAAAATCAAAGTGAAACATCATTATGTATCTGGGAATTTGCTTTTAGCTGATTTTGAGGAACAAATGCTACTGTACCCAGTTTAAAATATTTTAAAAATTGTTGCATCATTCTAATTCCTTTTACTTTAAGCAGTTTTATCCCCTCTTGATCTCGTTCTTTCCTGAGATTTTGCCATTCCAAGTAAGTCACGTTAAGACAATGAATATTTACATTTGATGCTGTCTAATTCTGTTGTTCCAATTCCTATTTATACTCCATGCCATTTTCTCCAAATTTATAGATATTCGATTGTTCTGAATTTTATTTGGATATATCCTCCCCTTATTTCTGATTTTTAGACATTTTTCATGTCCTGAACTGATGTTTTCTCTCTTTGATAACTCATATTCAAAATTTGCCCTATTCCCCAAAACATAAAATCTTCGTAAACCCAAGATGTTAGATGCAAAATCAACCACAAGATGGCTCCCTGTACCCCTTCCTTCACCTGGTTTCAGACTGGAATCATACTGTGGCTAAAGTTTCTGCTAGAATAACAATGGAAAGATCCAACTATAATTCATAAATGCCATGATATTTTCTTGTGACTTAAATACACCACAACATATTCATTGATGCAATAAGCTGGAAAGCAAAGAATACAGATTAGCCATGATGTTCTTGACAATAACTTTCCTCATTAAACCATCTTTCTATATAGTAGCATAAAATGAAAGAAAATATATTATATGCCAAGAAAAAGAGAAAGAGCAGGGACTAAAAAGTTATTATTCAGTCCACACTGATATAAGGTAGATTACACAATTTCTGCCACTGGCTAATTTTCAGTTGAAAAGTTGTCAAAACTGTGTCTGAACCACCTCTTAAACTGCATACAGGAATAGGAATGTCTTAATATTTTTCCATACAAAAATATTTCTTGCAAATTATAAAGGAAAACACACCTTTTTTTCATGGATAAGTGATAATGTTAAATGAGCTCTTTCCACAATCTGATGTGGTAGATTCAGATACAAATTTAGCAACCTACAGGGCCAGTCCACCTCAGCTGATCTGAAAAATATGAAAGGACAACAAATTATTAGCTATATAATTTATTATTGTATTACTGCCTGGGAAGGTAAGAGTATTTTTCTGAGTTGACAGTTGGCTCTGACGTATTATTGCTGTATACTGAGACTTGGAAGTATGATAATTTCCTCTTTGGTTTGAGGCAGCAAAATGTCTTGGACAAATCCTATACCTGTACAGTACTTGAATTTGAGATACAAGAAACTGATTCAGTATAAAAGATGTCTGTAATGTAAGATCTACAAAAAGACTAAGCAGACCCGCAGAGCCACACATTATCTCTAAAGGAAGAAAGAAGAGGCTGATGTAGACTTTGCCTAGAAAGGTATACAGGAAAAAATTAATAGCCAAATATTTTACAGTTTACAGTATATAGCTTTTCCTGTTCCATATGGACATTTTTTGTATTATTTTAGCTATTTGGGAACATAGCACTAGCAAGTGAAGAAGCAAGACCATGACAGAGAATATAGTATTGAGACTTTTAGCTTTTTTATATATTATTTATCTAAAATCCAGTTTCCTATCATGGTGTTTTGGGTGACTATTTATCTTCTGTGTTTGGCAATTCTATCATAGCAGCCATTTTATGAAACAAAAGGCCATCTGCTGTAAGAAGTAAGGCCCTCAGAACATTTCAGATGTCTTTCCCTGAGTCAGAAGTTTAGTGATTCCAAAACTCTAAAAATTTTGATTTGTACAAGAGCATAAAGATGTGGAATGAGGGATAGACATGCTCAATAACAGGATTATTAATTATCTAGATTACCTGTTCTAGCTGTTTCTGACAAATAAGAATGTCAAAAATATGACACTGAAATATGCTTTACTTCATAGATTATGACTAGCAATTTGCATGCTCTGGATATTATCCAAGTTTAACTTTACAACCTAAAAGCTTTGGTAAATTGAGCTATATAATAGCACAGTAGACCCAGACCATTAAGAGTATAAAATTTAATTGGAAAGCATATTATTTTGATCAGGTATTTATTTGACAGGTAGTTCAAGAATGTTAACAATGGCAGTAGTAATTGAAACACCCTCATTGATATATAGAATTTTCCAAAATTCAGAGCTTACTTTATAAAATCTTAATTTTATATGAGCAAAGATTTTCTTTATAGTTAACAAAGAGCTACATTTGAAAAAATAATTTAAAGATTTTAATAATTAGTATACTGAGATAGAAAATGTTCAGTTAAGGGAAACTTTAATGTGAATTGCAGAAAGATTCAAAACAGTTTTGATTTTCCCATCACATGCCATTTTCCAATATACAGAATATTACTAAGAGATGCTTATCTTATCTTTCTTCCAAAGACTTCCAATGTTCCAACTTCTTGCATTTGACTGCATTAAGAGATTATATGCATGAAAAAGCATTTGTTCTATTTGTTCTGTGCAATATAAGTTCAAAAAGAGAAATAAATATCCAATTATTGTACCCCTGTATTTAAGCATTATCTTACTTGAAACCTGTGAATAATAATAATTCCAGTCAAGAGCAGACTGGCAAAGGGGAGATGTAGTATATGCTCCTTTCTCTGTGTCCAGTGGAGAAATCAAGTTTTTAAGGGAAGGTAGTTTTTCCTCATTAATACCCATCACTGATAAACTGTTCTCTATTTCTTTTATTAATTTATACAAGCCACTGAACTTTTAGCACTCTAGAAACTTTTATATGCTTATTGGTAAAGCTAATACTATATAATAAGCCTTAAGGTTGATGAAACTATCCACAGATTTTCAGAGTGGTCAATCCATTCACTTACAAGAGCTTTTTAAGAGGTATTCATTAATAGTTTTATGGGCCTTTCTCTGCTTGTGCAAATCACAGCACAAACATGTTCTGTAAACCTCTTTTTTCTGTCTTATCCTGAGAGGTTGCCTCTATCTTGTTGCCATACCATGAGTAAAACAGCCTACTTCAATTACAATTAGTGACAGTTAAAGCAGAATTTTCTCCCTTATTTTGTAATGGCCCAAGGACAGCTCAATATAAGCAAATTTTGTTAGGCTTTCTCACTCATTTCCTTGGGAAACTGACAACAGTGATTCAAAACAGAGGCAAGAGCAATAGAGTAGGGATTGGCAACAAGAACAGCAAATGTCATGTCTGTACAGTTTTCAACTCAACAGTGGGGAAAAGCTCTAAGGTAAGGCAAATATTCTTTTTCCTATAGGATGTTTTATAGACATGAAATGTTTCTGAAAATACTCTCGGAAACATGCATCTTCTTTGACAATTTGCTGATATTCAAAAATCAAGCAGCTGATGCTTTGTCATATTTAGTTCTCTTTTAAAATCAGTATTCAAGTGATTTTTCCCTATAAAATGAATGTAATCTCTTACCTTTATCAAAAGGAAAAAACTTTTCACCAAAGGCAAAAAAGCTAATTTATCATAAATGAAATGTCTGCTTAGGAAACATTGCCCTCATTCTGTAACAGCTTAATTTGCTGTTAGATTTTTACCCCTCTATCATAAAATTGGAGCTAAGAATTATCCAATTAAACTGAATGGCACAAAGAATGAGGT
Source organism: Daboia siamensis (assembly GCA_024449315.1). Taxonomy (NCBI): domain Eukaryota; kingdom Metazoa; phylum Chordata; class Lepidosauria; order Squamata; family Viperidae; genus Daboia; species Daboia siamensis. Next base: position 2,428,189 of record JAKJMR010017956.1, read on the forward strand.
GAGATAAGATATAAAATATGTATACTAATCATAACTAATTTAAGATATGATGCCATAGGATATTGGTTAGATGGATTTTAAAAGAAAACAGATCACATTATGGTTTTCAGAAGCAATATGGCTCTAAGTAACAGCTGCTGAACAGAACAACAGACAAGGGCTATTACTTTCGTGTTCTGCCTGTAGGCTTCACAGAAGCATCTGGTTGGTCACTTTGGGAAATAGGATGCTGGACTAGAATGATCTTTGATCCGTTCTAGCAGGAACCTTCTTACTGTCTCATCTTTGTTACGCCAAACTAGTTTTATGAGTAGGTCAATATATTGCAGGGCCAATTTGAGATGGATATAGGATTCCTATGAGGCAAGTTATTCAGTGTCTTATGCATCTTTTCAAGGTTCAGTACAAGCTTTTCAAGCTGTCCTTTTCTACACTTCCACCTGCAGAAACTTTTTTCTTTACAGAAACTACATTTGCTACATCAGAGCTACTAGTTGCCTTTCTCTTAAAATTCCCATGTCAGATGTTCTAAGAGAATTCTCCATCAAAATACTCTCGCAGTATCATATGGAAAGTAACTATCTCCATGTAGATCTATTGCAGAAACTAAAAGAACTTTAGAAATTGTTGAAATTACCTAGAAGAAAAGAGGTCAAACAATTCTCCTAGAAAATTCAGACATTTTCCCCCTATAGTAACTTGTCTGCTAAGGAAAGTATATTTATTACAAACTTTTTTGAATATTATAAATGCCTCATCACTTTTATGTGAACGGAGTATATGCCATAAGGCTTATAGCATTCCTAATATATTTCCTTACAGCTGAAACATTCAGAGAAATGTCACTTGTGGTAAACAAGCTGTTTTTGAGGTTCCTTCTTTACCTTCAATAATTGCCTTATTATGGAACCCTCATTAACCTCTGAGAACCCTAAAACAGCCCAAATTATAGTTTGAAACTAAATTCTCTTAAGAGGAATAGTGAGGTATATTCTTTACAGAATATATACATATATGTGTTGTATGCACACAAACACAACTTTCTGTCTGATTCCCCAGTTTGTAATTGATAATTAAACATTTATAGCAATACAGCAGAACAGTATGGTTAACAATGTACATGCTTATGCATATATAGTATATAGACACATATAGAGAACATAATTTTGTTCTGCAATTAATATGTCCTTTCCCAGATATTCCTAATGGAGCATGGTTTTGATAACTACAAAGACAGAAAAAAGAAAGCAAGGAGCGGTTTCTCCTCTTTTTGATAATATATACAGTAATAGTTTCCTATTGTTGAAATAATTGCTCATATGCTATTATATTTGAATGAAGAATTATTTAGTATGGTTTAATTACATGAAACAATTTTCACAAAAAGTATTATCAAAATTTTATAGCAGACTTTCAAATTTTTCCCCTAAAAACTTATTTCTAAATTGCCCCTCAAATTTTGTGCTATAAATGAAATTAGGTGTGATATCTTTCCATTCACCCTGTAGTATTGGCATGCCTGAAGGCAAGATGCAAGATTGTTGAAGAAAATTGCTTTTACTCTTTCAAATAAATAGTTCTATTCTTCTGGTTACAGACCATCTACAAATATATTGCTGAAAAGCAAAGAAACAGACAGAAAGGATTACAACAATTCATTCTAAATACAGTTTAGGGGCCTTGTCCCTTAAGACTTTCTGGCCTAGAGATGTAAAATAAAGGGCGAAACTTACTTTGTTTTATGGCAAACTGAAAAACAACATAAAATAGAAAACGCTGCAAGCAAAGATTGTCAATTTGCCACACTCTAGGAAAACGTGTGTGCACACACGTGTATATTAGAGTTAAAGTAAACAAGTGAGGGATGTCTGCCAGAGCTCTGGAATCACCATGTCTTGAATCCGCTTTCAGCTCTTCATCAGCATGAAAAATGATAACCCCAGCCAGATTTCTCTCTGTCACTGGCATAAATGTGCGATTACATTACAGCTGTTCATATTTTCACTCTAATGAAGGGTTGTGCATTTAAATAGTGAGATTTATGGTGCAAGTCTGTAACGTCTGTGTAGAGGCAAAACTGTTAATTGATGTCTAAAATGCTTCTTGTTTATTCTGACATCAATTACCATTTTTCTCTATTTTAATTTAAAAGAAAAAAGAAGTGGTGAAGTTAAAGTATGTGGATGGATATATATATATATATATATATATATATATATATATATATATATATATGGGTCGATATGTGGATATGCCTATGTGTAACCTACCATTTCCATTCTGCTACCAATTTGAAACAGACAGAATTTCACATTGCTTCCAGAGGGAAGAAATTAATATACAGAAATAATGAGGAAAAGAAACAGGGTTGAAAATGCAGCACTTGGGAGAAAGTTAAAAAAAAGTGTCTCAGTGCCTAATATGCTTAACATTCCCACTGTTGTTGAAAATAAAGGAATCGGTATTATAGGTCTATTCAATTTTGTAAGAAAACCAACAAACATGGGAATAGGTTAGATTCAAAAACATGAATTCAGAGGTTATTACAGCAAACATCAGATAATAAAATTAAATAACTGTATTGCCATCATGGTCTTGTGAAAAGACAGATGATAAACTTGACCTGACACTGGTACTATCTGACAGCCATTTTTTATCTGCACTGCCCCACCCCACCCCCTGTTTGGCAAGGCTGAAGCGTGTTGTGTAAAATGCATAGACACGGTCAGGTCAGGCCTCGGGATCGGGTGAATCTAGGTTCACATTTGCATACAGGCGGGGTTTCACAATGAAGGCCCATCTGTTCCTGTCACAGAGTACAAATCGAGTGTCACCCAAGTTGGTGCAAAACGACAGCAGCGCAGTTATTAGGTGGAAAAATATTCGGCTTGGGTTACGGATATGGAACTGCTGATTTGGGTTTAAATACCTGATAACTGTGGACTTTTTATGGCATACAAACAAAGCATGAACCTTGTCTGATCCATCGCCCCCTTCTTTTCTCCATTTCTCCACTGCTATTCTTCTCATCTATTACACCAAAGATAAAACTGATATTATTTTTGGAAATGGTGAATGATAGTTGCCCTTAAAAAATAATCTGAGAAAACAATTGAGGGAGGAATTATTGAGAAAGAAAGAAATGGTAAAATAAAAGATGGACTTTGAACTTCATATGCCCTCAGTGGTCATTAATATTGTACTGCGAGTAGGCCATGAACTTTTAGTGAATTTTACCATTTACTCACGTTGTGTAAAGCATGAGACTTTACTTACTGTAACCGTTTTCCTCCTATCCAGTTAGCTTCCAATTCTGTTCAATATTAATAATATGTTAACGCTATCAAATCAAAGCAATAAAATTTTGTATTTTTAACCTGTTGGGATTCAGGAGTGGAGACTAGACAAAATCAACCTTTATTATACACAGTAAACAAGTAGGTGGATAAGATGATAGCTTTGCAAAAAGAACTTATCAGGTTTATAGTTTCTACAATACTCTAAAAGTCAACTGATGTTTAAACTTTAATACATGGGCAGAAAAATCTAAGAGCAAAAACAATGGAAAATATATAGGTAATGAGAAAACCAGATAACTAGTACTCTAAACTATGAACACAATACTACAGTTTCATTGTATATTTTCCATGTATTTTCTTTCCCTTTGGGCCTTCTGTTCCACTAGCATAAGCATGCGCGCGCACACACACACACACATATACATTTCAAAAATTTGCTGAAGTAGATTGCACTTCATAAAAGCTAATCCTTTAATAATGGCTTTATGACACCACAAAGTGCCATGTTGATTTTTTACAGAGCTTGATCAATAGCATCAAAATGTGAATATTAACTGCTGTCCATTATAAAAAGAGGTCAAAGGCAAAAACAAGGCAAGCAATAGCACATAGTGGCACTAGAGCATTATTTATATTTATTAAGAGTTGGATTTCTTTTAAAAATAGTTAATTTAGGATTCGTTTAGAGGAAATCTATGAGAAACTATTTAATGATGCAAAATTCTTCTATGCTATTCAGAATAACTTTCTTATAACATATGCATAAAAATTGAAATATAAAGCCACATTTTTCCCTGAGAACATCTACATCTACTTCAGCATTACTCAAGTATCAATAGAAGAGCATTGGTCTTGGATAAAAGTCCAGATGTTATCCCTTGAACCATTTTTTAGCAAAAAGGGAAGTCCTGGAGGAAGCTGAGAAAAGTGTAATTCTTCCATTTGCTAGAATGGGAAATTTTAAAAAATAAAAGGGCAAATAGAGTAGGAAACTCTATTTCTTTACCATAGCATCCTGCTTATTAGACCAGGTACATTATTGGGGAATAGTAAAAGACCAATAAAATACAAAGGGAATTAACGTGGTAAATACAAGCTAACTGATTCTTTGAGACTATGTATGCTAATCTTTTCAAACATCTAATCTTGGGACTCTGATGAACCTTAAGGATATTGTAAATCCTTTGATTTAGTATCAAGAATTTCAAGAAACTGCCACATCTCACAAGATGTTAATGTTGTCACTAGAAAGTTTGTGAAGTTTTGGCATCCTTACCAATATATTTTCAGGAAGAATATTAAAATGTCAATATTTGAAATCCCATAAGTTTTCATGTATTATAAAACACCAAGGAGGAGTCATTTGTGTCATGTTTGTGTGATTTCAAGTTTATCTGGTAATCCTCAAAAGTTTTTAATAGTTTAAGTAGAAAAAAATTTGGGCAATCATTTACCACACCTTTCTTTTCAACCAGGTTTTGATTAAGAAAACTATAAAAGGATTTATATTTACAGTGGCATTTAAAAACACCTTTTTAAAAATACTATAAATAAGAATCACTCAAAGAAATAATAGCTGATAAGTGGAGGCGGAATGATCTGAAACATATGAAAGATGTTTTAGCATCTCTATATCCCAAAATGATACTACACAACAATTGAGTTATGTATAATCATTTTCTGGAATCTCCAGATAATTTTTCCTATATCGATCTTTTTCCCCTGAATCCAATTATCTGAGTAATAAGCTTTTCTGTAAGCTGCAACTCCCATTATCCATCAAGCATCAAATGGAAAATTACTTTGTGGCAATTTTGCATATAAACTTCAATAATCAGATGTAAATTCATGGTGGACCTACCATGGCTTTTCCCATACTTGAGGATTTATATGGGAACAAATTAAATGCTGCCAATGGTTAAGCTTTTTTCTCAGTTTTGGGATAATTTACATGCTATACTCAAATCTAAGTTTAATTTTAAAAAAATCTGAATGTCATAACTACAGATCTGATATTAACAGAAGTACAAGCAAATAACTTCACAGCAACTTAAAATCATAATCTATAGTATATTTGCTTCTTTTACTGTTCCACTTCTCAGATCAAATGTATCACAGGATTACAATTTCAGCCAATTACCTTCTTTCTTTAAGGCAACTGAAAGGCAACTAACTCATTCATACTTTTCCCCTCGACACTTCCAGTGTAAGTTTTACACTAGTATTTTTGGTCCTAATTACTGATTTGCTTCATTTGCTTCATTTCTACCTTGCTTCACAGAATTTAGGAAGTAATAAATTGCCTAATATTACATCAGTTCGTTAGTATGCTAACCCAGCCTAAGATATACTGATTTGCAGTGGTTACCCGGTTTTTCAGAGAATAGTCTTCATCAGCCCACCTGGAAATAATACTTATTGAATAAGACTGAAGCTTCCATTAAGCAATATTGCTTCTACTTGCAGAAACTTGGCATAAGCTATTTCACAGAAATGTAATCTCATACATGTATATAATGCAGTTCTTTTATAGTATCAATATGCTAGCGTCTTAAAAGATAGCAAGGCATTATCTGCAAACCTGGCAAGTGCATGTAAAAAATAGCACACAGATGGCATGTAGAGGGGTAAAAATGTCAACAGTGTTGACAAAGTGATGCCTAAGAAAATATGAGAAACCAGCAGTGCTGAGGATGGGATCCAATGAAAATCTTTTATTAAAAAAATGTTTCTATAGTTTAGCTACACCTTTTTTAACAAAATTAAACAAAAAGAAAAAAAATGAAAAGATGTTTCATAATCTCAGTCAATCTACTTGTTAAAGCAGTCATATTTTTCTCCAATGCCATGAGCAAACTATACCTGGGTATAACCAGCTACATTAGTGACATATCTTGCAGAGAGATGTGGTGTATTTGTACATTAACAACTGGATGCGAATAGACGAATGAGAAACCTAGGGAAATTCACTGCACTTTCTTTGCCACTTCTCCCCTTCTAATGATGGGGGTAGGGAATCTAATTAGAGCCTTTGTCTCTGTGTTAATTGTCTTCTGTCACTCTGATATAATCTCTTGCTTTCTCTCCTCAACACCAAATAAAATAACGTGCCTAATAGAAATATTAACCTCAAGTATTTTTTTTCAAGTATGAGAAATGAACAGGAACTGAACTTTGAACTTAATTTCCCCTTTGAACTTGTTACCTTTTTTTAAAGCAAGTGGCTTCCCAAGTAACTCTGTGTTTCCCTCTTTCAGACAAATTTCATCACAGTTACTGCCCCTTCCATTTGGCCTTAAAATATATAATCATTGATTTGACCTAATTACCTGATGCAGGCCTCTTTCCACAAGGTGAAAGGCAGATTGGTGCGAAGTGAAATTGACCCCAGCATTCCTGATACACCAATTTTATTCTAATTATTACAAAGCAGGTTCTCCATCTTATTAAGCAATCCTTTGTTCAGATTCACTGTTTTGTGCCTATCATTGTTGGATATGTCCTTTGAGTTAACAAAGCTGCCTGGGAATTCTTTTTTAAGCTATCTCATGTTCAAAGCTTAAGCAGTTTGGGAAGGTTTGGTTTGTTGAGCAGGGATACAGGGAAAAAAAAGGAGAGTGCTTTTTATCTATTATCTTGTATTACAAAACCATGAGAAATAAACATGTAAAGATGGTGGTAATTGAAATGGTGATTAGCAAAATAGACAAAAAAAATTGAATATAGTGTGCAAAGTATTATATACATACATATAGATATTTTATATTTTATAAAATATATTTTATAAAGCCATGTTCTTTTCAAGAAGAAGAATACTAACAAATTACTCTCATATCAATTTAATAAGGCAAAAAAAAAATCCAGGTATCACTAATGTGGAAAGTTCACATTGTATACTATCAGTGTAAAAGAGATTTTTAAAAAGTCAGATTATAACAATGTACAATGATAGTGAAACAATGCATTCTTTGTCAAGCTTATTTGAGCCAGGTTGCTATCTGAACTCTGAAATAATCTTTCACATTAGCCATGCTGGCTAGAAATTACAGGAGGTGCAGACTAGTACCATCTGAAAGGTCCTAGATTTAGGTAAACTGGGCAGGAATCTGACTCTATCGCCATTCTCAAGCTTTGGCAAACTAAAGAGAACAATACAGTTTCCTGCATGTATGAAATGATCTTTCTTTCCCCATTAAACCATTAGATAATTCTCTATTCAGTATATCTGGTTTTTTAAGGCATTTATCCATTTTGTCAATGCAGTGCATATTCCTCTTGGTGAGATTCAGATAACAGACTTGCAGGTTAGTCCAGGACCATGGTGGCGAACCTATGGCACACATGCCACAGGAGGCACGCAGAGCTGTCCATGTAGGCATGCACACCATTGCCCCAGAGGGAGGCAGGGCCAGGCTGCTCCCCTTTGCCTCTCCATGTGCTCTCGCTCTCTTTCTCTCTCCACTGAGAGTCAGGAAGCAGCTGCAAGAGCTGGGTGAATCCAGGCTGGATGGTGGAGGCAGCTGTCACATGAGTCCAGGTAAGCCTCCGAAGAAATTTTTGCGGCACCCCAGCGGCCCAATCTGGGCTTTGGAAGCCTGGAAAAGGCCTCTGCTGCCTGGATTGGTCATGGGGGAGGGCAAAATTCCCCCACCCTCTGTGCAGATCGCCCTGCTGCTGCTGTCTTTCTCCCCTACCCACCGTGCAGATTGTGTTGCTGCTGCCGCCTTTTCATCCCACGCACCATGTAGGTTGCACTGCCACTGCCACTTGGAAAAGGCCCCACTCGCCACTGGGGTCTAGGGCTGCAGAGCGATTTCCAGGCCTCCGGAGCTTTCATCCATGGCCGCAGGGCGATTTTGCAGCACACCAGGGGCCCGATCCGGTATTCAGAGGCTGGAAAATGCTTCTGCCACCCGGATTGGCCATGGGGGGTGGGTGCGAAATCACTCTGCACTCTCAATCCGGGCAGCAGAAGCATTTTCCAGGCCTCCGGAGCTCAGGTCAGGCCACTGGCATGCCATAAAATCACCCTACAGTCATGGATGCGAACTCCAGAGCTTGGAAATGGCTCTTGCAAGTGGCAGCAGCAGCTGCGCGATCTTCACAATGGGTGGGGGGGAAAAGGTGGTGGTGACAGTGTGATCTACATGGAGGGGGGGTGGCAGCAGCAGCACAATCCATGCAGCAGATGCTAGGTGGCTGTACCGCGATCTGCGTGGCAGCTGCAGCATGATCCACACAGCAGGTGGTGGGACAGCAGCGTGATCCATGCGGCATGGGGACAGTGACAGCAGCAGCGCGATCCACGTGGCAGGTGGGGGGAAAAGGCAGTAGCACGATCTGTGCAGTGGGTAGGGGGGAAACCTGCTGCACTTGTTTCACAGCCACGTTTGGCCAAGCCGCATTGCAGCAGCGTTGGGCGCAATACACGAGACGGCAAGCAGCTGCCTCAAGCCGAAACTGGCTGTTTGCTGCCTGTTGCCCAATGCCGCTGCCATGAGGCCATGGAACAAGCCGGGCTGTGGTAAGAAACTGGTATAGTGGTTCCTTACCTCCACCCAGCTTGTTCTGCGGCCTCATGGCAGCCGCATTGTTTACGATATGTGAGGCGGCAAACAGCCACATCGTGTCAGAACTGAGAAGCCGGCAGGCTGTGGCTGCTGATTGACACAGTTGGCCCCCATGCGCTTGCTGTGTGCAGGAGGCCGATGGTATCAGACAGCAGCTGCCCTGGCCTCTGCCGAGCCTTGCCTTGCCCTGTGGCAATGGGACCCTTGCCCTGCCCCCCTGCCGAACCGAGCCTTACAGGACGAGCCTCCTGCCCACCATCCCAGCCACCAGAGACCCCCTGGATCTCCCCCAACCCTGCCTGGCCCCCACAAGCATCCCTCCCCATGAGCAACATCGAGGTGGCCATATCCAGCCAGTCTGCTGTGACCACTGTAGCCACGCCCACCCAATGGGCCATGCCCACCCGGCATCTGACAATACATAAGGGAGTTTTGGGTTACAGTTTGGGCACTCGGCCTCTAAAAGGTTCACCATCACTGGTCTAAGATCATTCTTGTTCTCCTAGATCTGTTAGCAGCCTTCCATATCACAGACTACAGTATTGTTCAGCATCTATACAAGATGGGGCATGACATTATGATGGTTCTGCTCCTTTCTGAGTGGGAGGATTAAGATGGTAGTCATCACTTTGGTATAGGATGTCTTCTATTGATCTAAGGATTCTTATAATAAATTCCAAAATTTTATTTCAAATACAAGTTCATCTGTAACTTTCCTATATCAAAGTTCTAATTGCTTTTTGCTTTTTATTGAAAAAAAGTCCTTATACTTGTATTTAAGATTTCTTTTGCTAAGGACTGAAGGCAATCACCTGGTGGTGTTGCTATGAAGGGTTCTAACAGCTGGAAAACAGTTAACAAGCAATTTTCAAAAGTGATTAACAAAGAAAGTTTGTGAATTCAGTTCACCTTTTCGATTTGAGATCACCAAAACGGTTTGAACAAGATGGTTAATAGCACATTTCCCAGAACTCTAAAGTCACCACAAACCACTGTCTTCTGTTATCCTTGTGAACACTTGTGGACAATCTCATGAGAGAAATTATAAAAAGCCTGCTTATTTACTGGCTCTTCATTCCACCATGGTCATCAGCTCCGCTTTTTAATGGAGCCATCTTCAGTTTGCCAGTTCTTCCCCTAAAGTCAGCACTTTAGCATTTTCAGGTACTTTAGTTTACCTCAAGTCTCAGGATATGGATAGGAACTCAAAGGAAAAGTCATTCCTTTAAAGTCCATATACCCAAATTATGAACACTGTATGAATTAAAACAATATTTTGAACTAGGCCTAAAAACAAAGAGCTATTCAAAAATGATGGTATAATGCAGAAATTCACAGTTCACAACTATGCTGTTAAGAATTATTCCTATATAGTATATTTCAATATTCTAAATTAGAATTTACTAAGGCTGAAATTGTTAAAGCCAGCTTCACTGTACACAGGTAGCTATTGGTTTAGTCTACACTAGTAAAAAGAATTCAGTAAAATACAGTTACCTGAAGATCTGATGGGAAGGCTGATCCATAAGCAGACCAAATCTAGAAACCCAATTTATTAGGGAGAATGCTATCCTTTTCAGAACAGGTTGAACATATATTGTCAAGACAAGGACCACCTATTGCAGTGGTTCTCAATCTTTTCTTCACTACAAACCCCCTTTAAAACCCATTTGTGCCAAAAGATAATGGCCACAGACCACCAAGATTTAACTCAAGATTTAAGTCATAACATTTCTTCAAGCCTTCATAGAGCCCCTGTAACAACATCGCAGCCCCTATGGGTCTATGGATCACAGTTTGAGAACCTCGGACATATTCTATACACTGATGTACCTAGCACACTGTATTGAAACAGAGAGGATGAATTTTAACACTTCCCCCTCCCCCTCTCCAGTTTGGTATAGCACCGAGGCAGAACAGAGAGTGACTTTAAGTCCCTTCTAAGGCACAAAGTTAGATGGAAAACAGCTGATTGACACATGGACTCAAGTGACATGACCCCATACCTGCCACTAGTGTCCTGCTACCAGAGTTCTCATGTCTTTAACAGCACCCCTGTTATTTCTGCATGCAGGGTGGACTCTCTTTCCCATGCCACTCCAATATCCTACTGATTCTATACAGATTTATATATCTCTATATAAATAATTGACCATTTTCACAAATGTCAGGAATACTTATAGAACAGTGTACAATAGTGCTGCCAGAGGACAAGGCAGATTATAAGAGGAAGATTGAAGATTATTTTCATAACAATGATGTGAGGCAGGTGTGGCAGGGGATCCAACAAATCATCAACGATAGACCCAATAACATCACTCCTGTTGACAGGGATACTTCATTGGCAGAGGAGCTGAATCATTTCTTTGCTCACTTCAAATTGAAGCCATCAGAGGCAGCTGTGCTACAGCCACTAGTCCACTCCAGCCCTCCCCTCACTGTGGAGGAGCATGAGGTAAGGAGTACCTTGAGACTTGTGAACTCAAGGAAGGCTGTTGGACCTGATGGCATTTCTGGCTGGATGCTTAAAGACTGCACAGACCAGTGGGCTGGGGTCTTTACCAAGATTTTTAATTGGTCTGTATGCCAGTCCAGTATTCCATCCTGTCTGAAGGTCTTCATTATTGTTCCATTACCAAAGAAGTCCTTTATTAACAGTCTCAGTGATTATAGACCAGTGGCACTCACCCCTATTATCATGAAGTGTGTTGAAAAACTGGCCTGCAGGCACATTGTGTCCTGCCTCCCATACACACTTGACAGTCACCAGTGTGCATACAGAGCAAAAAGATCCACAGAGGATGCCATAGCCATCGCTCTCATACTGCTCTGGAGAGTGGTGGACCTATGTAAGCATGTTCTTTGTGGATTTTAACTCTGCATTTAACACAATTCTTTCATACACAGTCTCAGACTTTCACATTCAGTCTGCCTTTGGATTATGAATTTACTGTCTGGCCACTCTGAGATTAGGCAACTATATCTCTTCAGCAATTATTCTTAATATGGGGCTGTGTGTTGAACCCCCTACTTTATACCCTCTACACTTATGACTGCACCCCCACTCATCCCAGCAATATTATTGTTAAATTTGCAGATGATACAACAGTAGTGGAGCGAATCTCCAAAGGAGAAGAGATGGAGCAGTTGCTCTTGTGGTGCAGAGACAATAATTTGGTTCTCAACACAACTAAGACCAATGAGTTTATAGTAGATTACAGGAAGAATAGATCAGACATTCAGCCCCTGATTATCAGTGGAGACTGTGTGGAACAGGTGGCAAGCTTTAGGTTTCTGGGTGTTACCATAAAGGAGGACCTGACCTGGACTGCCCATGTTATAGCATTGGTTAAGAAAGTCCAGCAGAGATTATACTTCCTGAGACTTCTCAGGAAACAACTGAATGAAAAACTGCTGGTGAACTTCTACTGTTGCTCAATTCAGCCAGTTCACACCACTTTGGCAGAACTGGTAGCTAATTTTTTGTTGCCCAGGTCAAGAATGGACTTCTGGACCCGGTTGTTCACATATTTAAATCCCACCACTGCCATTGCTCTATAGAGAGCATTCTAATCTCTTGCATTTGTGTGTGGTTTGCTTGCTGCATAGTAGCAGATAGGAAAGTGCTCCAGAGGGTCATTACCATTGCCCAGAGGATTATTGGCTTCCCTCTCCTCCCCCCGCCCCAGACAAACTATACAATTCCCGTTGTCTTAGGAAAGCTCAAAATATTCTTAAAGATCTCATCCTGGACATTCTTTTTTTGAACTATTACCATCTGGCAGACAGTACAGGATAAAAATAAAGACAAATAGGCTGAAAAATAGTTTTTATCCCAGAGCTGTAACCATATTAAATACCACAGTATAGTGCAACATTGAAGTTAGGGGCATTAGGGGCAGCGCAATGGTGAGTAGAATGTGAAGGACGTATGTATATAATGTATGTTCTTATTCATGGTTTTTACTTGTGTGTAGTGTGCACTGGAGAAGGAAATGGCAACCCAGTATCTTTGCCATGAAAATCCCATGGACAGTACCAAAAGGCAAAAAGATATGATGCTGGAAGATGAGCCCCTCAGGTTGGGAAGAGCAGAGGGCTAGTACTAGTAGTGCCAGAAAGAATGAAGCAACTGGGCCAAAGGTGAAAAGATGCTCAGCTGTACATGTATCTGGTGGTGAAAGGAAAGTCTGATGCTGTAAAGATTTTTTCTCCATAGGAACCTGGAATGTAAGATCCATGAATCAAGGAAAGCTGGACATGGTCAAACAAGAGATGACAAGACTGAACATCAACATCTTAGGAATCAGCAAACTAAAATGGACAGGAATGGGTGAATTTAATTCAGATGATCATCAGGTATACTACTGCGGGCAAGAATCCCTCAGAAGAAATGGAGTAGCCTTCACAGTCAATAAAAGAGTAGGAAAAGCAATACTGGGATACAATCCTCAAAATGACAGAATGATCTCAGTTCAAATCCAAGGCAAACCATTCAATATCACAGTAGTCCAAGTCTATGCCCCAACCACCAGTGCTGAAGAGGATGAAATTGACCAGTTCTATGAAGCCCTACAGCACCTTATAGAACTAACACCAAAAAATGATGTCCTTATCATCATGGGGGATTGGAATGCTAAAGTAGGAAGCCAAAAGATAACCAGAATAACAGGCAAGTTTGGCCTTGGAATACAAAATGAAGCAGGGCACAGGCTGATAGAATTTTGTCAAGAGAATACAATGGTCATAGCAAACACTCTTTTCCAACAACCCAAGAGATGGCTCTACACATGGACATCACCAAACGGTCAACACAGAAATCAGATTGACTATATGCTCTGTAGCCAAAGATGGAGAAGCTCTATACAGTCAATAAAAACAAGACCAGGAGCTGACTGTGGCTCAGACCATGAGCTTCTTGTTGCAAAATTTACGCTTAAACTGAAGAAAGTAGGGAAAAGCACTAGGCCACACAGATATTAACTAAATCATATCCCTGGCGAATATACAGTAGACCTGACAAATAGATTTAAGGAATTAAATCTGATAGACAGAGTGCCTAAAGAACTATGGAGGGAAGTTCGCAACATTGTACAAGAGGTAGCAACTAAAACTATCCTAAAGAAAAAGAAATGCAAGGAAGCAAAATGGCTGTCTGAGGAAGTTTTGCAAATAGCTGAGGAAATGAGGAAAGTGAAAGGCAAGGGAGGAAAAAAAAGATACACCCAATTGAATGCAGAATTCCAGAGAGTAGCTATAGGAGATAAGAATGCCTTCTTAAATGAACAGTGCAAAGAAATAGAAGAAAACAATAGAGTAGGGAGGACCAGAGATCTGTTCAAGAAAATTGGAGAGATGAAGGGAAAGTTTCGTGCAAAAATGGGCATGATAAAGGACCAAAATATCAGGGACCTAACAGAGACAGAAGAGATTAAGAAGAGATGGAAAAATTACACAGAAGAACTATATAAGAATGAGCTTAACATCCCTGATAACCATGATGAGGTGGTCACTGACCTCGAGCCAGACATCCTATGTGAAGTGAAGTGGGCCTTAGGAAAGCTGAACAACAAAAAAGCTAGTGGAGGTGACAGTAGTCCAGCTGAGCTATTCAAAATCTTAAAAGACGATGCAATAAAACTGCTACACTCAATTTACCAGCAAATTTGGAAAACTCAACAGTGGCCACAGGATTGGAAAAGATCAGTTTCCAATTCCAAAGAAAGGCAGTGCCAAAGAATGTTCCAACTATCGCACCATTGCACTCATTTCACAAGCTAGCAAAATTATGCTTAAAATCCTACAAGCTAGACTCCAGCAGTATGTGGAGAACTGTGGCAAGTTCTTAAAGAGATGGGCATACCAGACCATCTTATTAGTCTCTTGAGAAACCTATATGTGGATCAAGAAACAACAGTGAGAACTGGACATGGAACCATTGATTGGTTCAAAATTGGGAAATGAGTCCGGCAAGGCTGTAAACTGTCCCCCTGCCTATTTAACTTATATGCAGAGCACATCATGAGAAAAGCAGGGCTAGATGAATCAAAAGTTGAAACCAAGATTGCCGGGAGAAATATCAACAACCTAAGATATGCAGATGATACCACTCTAATGGCAGAAAGTGAAGAGGAACTAAAGAGCCTCTTTTTGCGAGTGAAGAAGAAGAGTGCAAAAGTGGGCTTGAAACTTAACATTAAGAAAACCAAGATCATGGCATCCGACCCTCTCAATTCCTGGTAAATAGATAGGGAAGAAATGGAGGTAGATTTTATTTTCTTGGGCTCCAAGATCACTGCAGATGGGGACTGCAGTCAAGAAATTAAAAGACGCTTGCTCCTCGGGAGGAAAGCCATGGCAAATCTAGACAGCACACTAAAAAGCAGAGACATCACCCTGTCAACAAAAGTGTGTATAGTGAAGGCTATGGTCTTCCTAGTTGTAATGTATGGCTGTGAAAGTTGGACCATAAGAAAGGCTGAGCACCAAAGAATTAAGGCCTTTGAACTATGGTGCTGGAGAAGACTCCAACGAATCCCTTGGATTGCAAGGCGATCAAACTGGTCAGTCCTAGAGGAGATCAACCCTGACTGCTCTTTAGAAGGCCAGATCCTGAAGTTGAAACTCAAATACTTTGGCCACCCAATGAGAAGGACAGACTCACTGGAGAAGAGCCTAATGCTGGGAAAGGTTGAGGGCAAGAGAAGAAGGGGACAGCAGAGAATGAGGTGGCTGGATGGAGTCACTTAAGCAGTAGGCATGAGCTTAAATGGACTCCAGAAGATGGTAGAGGACAGGAAGGCCTGGAGGAACGTTGTCCATGGGGTCACAATGGGTTGGACATGACTTCACAACTAACAACAACAACAAGTGTGCACTTAATTTTGTTGTAAGTTACATAATGACAATAAAGATATTCTATTCTACAAGATTTTATTACCATTATTATCTTACTAATATATTATATATTACCTCCAAATTCTATAGTTCTCTTCATTCAGCAAATCTGATACAAGAATGTTCTGGAGTAAAATATCTGAAAAAAGTAACTCCCCAAAGATTAAAGGACAAATTTCATGACTAAATGAAATTCTGAGTGTATAACTAATATCTAAGTGTTGTATTAATATATAATTTCTAGCACAATAAAAGTTACCTTGACCGAAGTACTGTTTTTATGTCCCTGATTTTATAATATTGCATACTAGGTGAGTGACAGCAAGTTAAACATCAAGAACCATTTATCTAACAGCTGCATTATACATTTCTCTTTTGGACTAAAGCTCAATCTCTAAGTCTTCATAATAATGATGTATATCCCCCCCCCACACCTTTGGCATTAAGAACTACAGTCTTCCACATACTATTAGCAGTAACACATTTGAGAGGAATGATGCAGGTTTTCTATATGGCAGGTTTTATATATACAGGTATATATTAATTATTAGTGCTGCAGTAGATTTTAAAAATTATTAAAACTAAATTAATTATTTAATTTAATATATTCAATTTAATTTATTCAATTTCTTAGTATTTAAGAAAGATTTATTTCGTTTAAAGACTGAAATTAGCCAGAGATTACTGTCAAACACAAATCAACAACTTTTTGTTCGAACAACACCTGCCCTCTATTATCTACTAGTCTACTCTTTAGCAACAATTACTTAGTTAGGAGGATGCAAAGAAGAAAATACAAAATTCCTAAATATTTTTAGCCTTCACACAGTAATGATTCAAACTGTTGTTCAGTAATTTGCTGAAATTATTTATGTTCATGAAAAGCAAAATAAAACTATATTAAAATTAGAAAGAGCTAAATAGGGACAATTTCATTTCAGTTCTTGAATATACATATTAGGAAACAAGGTAGTAATGTAAAAAAAAAAAAGTCCATTACCATGGAACCGAAATAAAATATTCCCTAATAGCTTCTGCCACAGTACAGACAGCACCAGTCAAAATATCCTATTTGACATTGTCATGTGAAACAAATAGACTCCAGATTTTTACTAACCTTTCTTTATCTCTGACTACAAACAATTGGTTCACCTTTATTTTTTTTGGCACTTTTCCTTTTTAATTATTTTAGACTTCAATATGATCGATAACAATAGGATTTGCAGACATTTGGCTTAACAAAGAATATAATCTTCAGATACCAAGGTAAAGGTAAAGGTTCCCCCGCACATGTGTGCTAGTCATTTCCAACTCTAGCTCATCCCCGTTTCAAAGCCGAAGAGCCAGCGCTTGTCCGAGGATGTCTCTGTGGTCATGTGATCAGATACCAAATATTTCCCTTAATCCTGAACACATACTAGAATAGTCAGAAACAACTCCCTGTAAGACCTATTATTTATTGAAGATATCCAAAATAACAGAATGGCATAGAAAGTCTGAAATCCATTGTTCACAACACAAAAGAAAGTACCAACTCTACTAACAAACTCTTCAGCAAATAGAAACCAAGTTGAAACAGCTGCTTAAGGGGAAAAATTAAATTGGGTAGAATTTTTAAAAAATAACTAAAAAATACATAAAATCAAACTTCAATAGCCAGTGAGGACTGACTATGCTGTATTCAAAAAGAAAATCAACATTGGTAGAAAAATAATATGCAATGTTTTATTCAGACCAGTCAACATTTTCAAATGTCAAAAACATTTCTACATTCCTCTGACGCATACACAATAAAACTAAGCCATTATCTGGCTTAGCATAATGTGTGAACCAAGTTTAATATTATATATGAACTAGATTAGTCCGGCTTGTATAAAATTACACTTAAAAACCCTGCACTGGTAGGAATTGTTTCCCAATATAAAATTCTCAAAATCTTTGAACTGCTTTGTGTTGTAGTCTTATCTGAATCACTTTCTGTATAAATTCTCTCCCATCTTAACTACTCTATAAAGCAGAGAAACTCTCTTAATGAGTATGGGCATGAAGAAGTCTTCATTCTCATTTCCGGTGGACAAAATTAGACAAAGAAATACTTGTAAATCCTTTTATCATAATGTTCAAACACTACAAATTAATGAAAGAGAACTATTCTCCAGGTGCACCTCTCTGTTCCATTCCTTATCTCTTCCTTTTCCTCTTCCTTTTCACCTCATGCATCAGGGATTATCTAAAAGAGAAAAATACCTCCCAGAATTTGGAATAAGTTCAGAAGAAACAATGGTTTTGCACTGTTTCTTTCTTAGTCATCCAACTCCTTTTCATATCATCAGCTCTCTTAGAAGTCTTCTCATTCCATTCTCCAAGCAGGATGGTTATTTCTTCCAACACTTGCTACATTAAATACCTATGTATTTACTTTCGTCCCTGTCCCAGACTTATCTCTTTTCTTTCAATAAACTACTCACTTTCTTAAGAGGATACATCTGTTATAATATGCTATTTTCAATCTTATCATACAGAGAAAGGAACAATATGAAGAACTCTACCCAAAGAAATTGATTGAGGATTTGTTTATGAATCCAGTAAGAAATAATAAGCACAGCTCAGAAATGACTAACTTCTCATTGTAAGATTCTGAAGACAAACAAGGTATCAACATCTTATTCTAGTTCTATATGTAGATTCATATATAATTGCCCCTAGGTAAACATTTATGAAAAATTCTTCTTGATATGTTTATGTTTTTATGCATATTTTTCTATTGTCTACAGTTTTGTGTTCACTACATTTTGCAGTTTTGATTTAAAAATGTTTTGAGTTCTCTTCACCAAAATGTATGCCTTTACTGTTGAAAAAGCAATTTAAAAAAAAGTGTGTAGTTTCTGTTGTCAAGCCACATGTATATATTTTCTTTAAATTTTTTTAAAAGTTTTGCTTTTTCTATGGTAAAAGCATTCATTTTTAATACATACATACAGTAGAATCATAGGATTAAAGAAATCCATTTATAAAATTTTACATTTAATAGAAAAAAATGAGTCCAGATTCAACTATTTATTTAGCAGTCTGTTAATCTAAATTTAGTAGGACAACTGGTGAAATTATCTCCTTTGCATAAATTATATACTCATACAATTAGACAAATGATGTAAAAGTACAAATGATATAAATATGGATTTAATGGACAATTGTATTTAATAAGTAGGCATTATCCGTACTCTGTTAAAACAAGGTTTTATACATTTCAACTCTTTTATATATCATCAATGGGTTCACTTTCTCATCATCTACTTTATATATTTAAGAGTACTCTAAGAAAAATTAAATAATTTATATGATAAATGCCACAAATTCTCCTATCTCATCCAAAACAGAATTGAGGAAATTGCTGACAGTACGCTCCAAAATGTGAAACATATGCATAGAATATAGAACAATAGTGTCCAACCCTCTGCTCAAGCAGGAGACCCTATTTCAGACAAATGGTTATCCAATCTGTTTCTGAAAGTCTCCAGTGTTGAAGCATCCACAACTTTTGAAGGCAAGCTATTTCATTGGTTAATTGCTCCAACTGTTGGGAATTTTCTCATTAGTTCTAGGTTGCTTCTGTTATAATCAGGAGATTAAACAGAGAACCAAGCAATCCCAGTTGAATCTTCTGATTTATAATGGGGCACCAACTCATGTGACTCTCACTCTAATCTTGGGAAATATTTCACTCATATTATGCAGACCAAATTCAGTAACACATTTTCAGCTGTGTGATTGTGCCCCTGAAACCTCCCACGAAAACGCAAAAGGGGCTTATATTTTACCATGTCTATTCCAGAGAATCTCTATATTACCAACTATGTCTTTGCTGTAAAACAGTTGCTGACCCTGATCAGTAAATATAAACAGTACTACTGGCCTACTTTATGGAATGTTTGTAAGGATTCATGATGGTATAAAATTATGCAAAACATAATGGTGTCAGTAATCTGTTTAGGACACTTTGAAGGACTTGTAGCAAAAAGTATGCAAAATGTAAAACAGGAGTTTGCAAATTGCAAATGGACAAATCTTTACTTTGTTTTCTGGTTTTTCCATTTGTGTATCAGTTTTAAAACGTTTGTTAATTTGTCCCAATCTGCATCTGCACATTGATTTTCCTTGTATGCATATCCTTATCAATTTTTTATAATATATTATTGGAACCAGTTTTCTCTAATATTACTTTATATAATATTTTGTACTCGTGCTTTATGAATATTTGTTTCTAAATATTTTATGTGAATGACAAAAGTGAGAAATTAAGTGTAGAAATCAAATGGATCACTGTGTTTTAGTTTACTTATTGATTTAAAAGTACAATAAGGTAAGTTTATATTAATATATCAAATGATTTTTTTCTGCCATCATTGCTTTAAGAATAATTGATGAGCTCCCTTTGGCAGAAATAGTTGAAGATCCCAAAGGTAAAGTTACTCAGGGCACAAGAAGGTGGAGCTCCCTAATTCTTCTTTTAGAAAGTAAATGCAACCACAGGGTCAAGGAACTGCAAATTGGTTCAAGAAAAAACATGTTTACCCACCAGCCATGATCTACCATTCCCCAGCTGCTATTAGTTCAGCTGGAAGTAAAAGTCAGGCAACTGTTGCATCCTTTACAAGCTGTTCAAAAAAGACAGGTAACTAAACAGCATGCCTGAAATAGTCAACATTTCTCATAAAACCAAGTCACAATCTGTCACTGCTTTTAAGCTTTTGAAAATATATTTCATGTTGATATAATATGAACTCAGGAATAATCTATATTTAAGGTTTATCCATGACTTTTTTTTTCACATGATTGTCTAAAGAAATGCTTCCATGCCAGGATAAGATTATGGAAATTTCATATCTTTTACTCACATATTTCACGTTCTTATTTCCTGGCCTCATCTATAGTACTGCCCACTATCTCAGGGAAACAAGCCAGCTAGAATAGCAATATTAAATTGCAACTTACATGCTCTGTAGCTCCAGAACACAGCCTGTGCAGAGTAAAAAGAATGTCAACAACCCCCCCCCCCCAATCCTCCCATTCCTGCCTCCTGAATTAAAATGAGAGAAAGCCAAGTTTTTTCTTTTGTGCTCTTTACATATTTAAATTGCAGCTAGAGGGAAGTGGGAAAAGAAACCATCGCAAGACACTCTTCTGTTTTAACTTTTTTTCCTTGTCACTTTTCAGAGTTTTCATCCTGCTTTCATGAGAGGGCAGCGTTTGGGGGAGGGTGTAGCTGCCCCTTCCCTCCCCAAGCCACCAGCTAAGGAAGACGCCTGCCTGCCCATGCTCTTCCCCCTATCCAAGGCTTTCGTTGTTGTGAGCATTTCTGTTGAGCATTGGCGGGGGGGCTGTTTGGTTTTTATCCCCTCCCCCTGTCAGCCGGATGGTTTCAGCAGGTTTTGGTCTCTTCGGTCATGCTGTGAGGTTACTCAGGAAGCTCATTTGTTTTTTGG
The DNA here is from genome assembly GCA_024449315.1 of Daboia siamensis. Classification (NCBI taxonomy): domain Eukaryota; kingdom Metazoa; phylum Chordata; class Lepidosauria; order Squamata; family Viperidae; genus Daboia; species Daboia siamensis. Next base: position 2,449,438 of record JAKJMR010017956.1, read on the forward strand.
GGGGAAATCCCCATTCCAACTGCTAAGCTTGCTTAAACCCTCTTCCTCCACCTCCTCCTCCTCACTGGAACCCCCCTTTGTCTACAACGGTGGGGCAGGAAGACCCCTCCCAGGCAGGGGATGATGGGGATATGCACTTTGCAGAGTAAGGGCAGGTTTGCTATTCTTCCTGTCAATCAGGTTTTGTTTGTTTTGATTTTGTTTCTTTGCCCCCTCTCCCTCCCTGCCTCCCCTGCTTGTAGCTGCCTCTGAGCCCTCATTCTTGGGAATGAGCATTGCCGGCACCTCTTTCTCCTGAGCCCCTCATGCTGAGTTACTGTTGCAAATGGATGGATGTGGGAGGCTCAAGGGGAAGGAGGTGTGGCCAAGGGTAGGAGCCTTATGGTGTTTGGAAGCATTTGGAAGCAACGGGACTGCTTTGTCCATTGAAGAAGTACGCGAGACAGCTGGCTAACAGTAAAACCTTTATTGACAGGAACCGGGCAAGGAACAGTCTCGCAAAGCCTCTATTTATATCCCCAGCTGGCCGACTGGCGACCAATCAGGGCTGTGCCGGTTTCCCGCTTGTCAGCGCGGACCAATCGGCAATGGTGAGCTTTGACAACCTGGAGCTGTCAAGCTGTCTCGCACCTGCGCAGTTTCCGGCGGCTTTGACAGTTGAGAGCTGTCAAGCGGTTGTGCTTGCACAGTGGCTTCCAGCAGGTTTTGACAGTTGTCAAAAGCTGCCGAAGGGTTTTACCTCATAACTGTTTACATGTGAACACAATCATTAAACATAACATATTAATACACAACACACCTTACCCCTCCCCCAAACTGATGGGGTAATCCTTCCGGTTGTTTTTTAGTTGAGTGCCCCATTCATAGTCCCTTAAGTAGGCCAGGGGTTTCCTGGTTCTTTCCGAACGCCGGAGGGGCGTTGCTGTTGTAGGCTCCGCTTCCGCAGGTTCGGGATGCGATAATTCTGGACTTGGATCTGGTGCGAGAGCTTTGAGGGTCCCTTCGTTAGAGGTGCTGGGGGGGGGCGTGTTTGTTCCTGGAGTGGTGCAACGCATTGAATTTTCCCCTCTCCCCCTTTCCCCCCAGTTTTGAGGGCTGCGTTGTTGCAATTAATCCATGTGTCGTCGTAGGTGGCAGTTATTTCCGGCATCTATTATGTATGATAAGGGTCCAGTTTGTTCAATTACAATCCCCTGAATTCATTTGTTCCCTTCCCCGTAGTTCCTTGCCCAGACGGTTTGACTGTTAGTTAGGGTTCTATGATGAATGGGTTGGTCTGGTTCAGCCGTTGTTCTGTCCGGGTGTAATCTGTCAAGTCTGGTCATAAGTCGTCTCCCCCAACATAGTTCGGCTGGCGACTTCCCGGTGGTTGTGCAAAGGGTGGTGTGTTATGCCAGTAAGAATTGTGCTAACCTGTGGTGCCAGTTTCCCGTGACGATTTTTCGCAGTGCCTCCTTGGTGGACTTTACCATAACCTCAGCCAAGCCATTCGACGAGAGGTGGAACGGAGCCGTCGTGGTGTGTCTAATAGAGTTCTCCGTGGTGAAAGTCTGGAATTCACGGGAAGTAAATTCAGGGCTGTTATCGGAGACTAAGACATCTGGAAGTTCATGTGTGGCAAAAAGCCCCCTCAGTACCTGTACCGTGGCAGCCGTAGTCATGCTACTGACTGGCACAACCTCCAGCCACCTGGAGTAGCTATCAACTACAATTAAAAACACCTGTCCTTGAAAAGGTCCCGCAAAGTCTAAGTGTATCCGGGACCAGGGGTTTTTTGTTGTCTCCCATTTGTGGACGGGGGCTTGTGGTTGTGCAGCTCTGACAACCTGGCAGGGGTAGCAGCCGGCTACATCTGTCTCGATTTCTTTATCTATGCACGGCCACCAGACGTAGCTTCTTGTTAATGCCTTCATTTTTACTGTCCCCAGATGCCCATCATGCAATGCATAAACCTTGGGTCTATGTTTTTCAGGAATTACGACTCTATTCCCCCATAGTATGCACCCCAGGTGGGACGAAAGTTCCATTTTCCTTGAGAAATATGCTTGGAACTCGGGACCAAGGGATTTGGCTTGCCACCCTGAGGCGATGCAGTTTAGAATTCTGCCAAGAGTCTTATCCGAAGTTGCGGCGGCTGCAATGTCTTTAACTGATAGGGGGTATTCTGGTAATTCTAAAATTGCTAGGATGTTGCCAGCTGGAGCGGGGCCGGGGTCTATTATAGGTAGGGGGAGTCTACTTAATCCGTCAGCATGCCCCATTTCCTTCCCTGGCTTGTGGATTAATTTGAACGAATAAGCAGATAAAAAGGTAGACCATCTAAGAATTCGGAGGGACAGAATTTGGGGCGTCTGCTTATCCCATGTGAAAATTCCCAGTAGTGGTTTGTGGTCTGTGAAGATAGTGAACTGCTGACCGTAGAGGTAGTCGTGAAATTTTTTCACGCTGGCAACTATCGCTAAAGCTTCCCTGTCAATTTGAGCGTAATTGCGCTCTGGTTTAGACAGTGTTCTGGAGTAAAATGCAATTGGCTTTTGGGTTCCAGTTTGCGTTAAGTGACTTAGAATTGCCCCTATTCCATAAGGAGAAGCATCGCATGCTAAACATAGGGGCATTTCCTCTTTGTAAAGTGTTATAATAGATTTATTGGTGAGTAGATTCTTTAGAAGCTGGAAACTGGTGTCATGCTGAGGAGACCAGGACCATGGGGTACCCTTGTCAAGTAGTCTGTGCAGGGGTTCAGCGATGGTTGCCTTGTGGGGCAAGAATGAATGATAAAAATTTATTAGACCCAAAAAGGCTTGTAACTCCTGTTTGTTTTTAGGAGTGGGTGCTTTGATTTTTGAGTCAGTGGGGTGAATTCCCTGAGAGTCAATTTTGTATCCCAAAAATTCTGTTGAGGGTACCCCAATAGAGCATTTATTTCTTTTTAATTTTAGCCCTGCTGTTCTGAACCTGCTGAGAACTTCTCGCAGTTTGTTTGCCAAATCTCCTTCTGACTCGCCAGCTATAAGTACATCGTCGAAATAGGGGCAGACCCCGGAAATTCCCTTAAGGGTCTTTTCCATAATTTCCTGGAAAATTCCCAGGGCTGCCGATATACTGAATTGTAAGCGATTTACTTTGAAAGCCCCGCGGTGTGTGACGATGGTCTGTGCATTTGCAGTCTCCTGGGTGACAGGTAGTTGCAAATACGCCTGCACCAAGTCAAGTTTCACAAAGATGGCGCCGGACCTGATGGCCGCGAGGACATCTTTCACTGCTTGGGCAGGGTAAGCGTGCGAGTTCAACGCTCAATTTAGGGTGGCCTTATAGTCGGCGCAAAGTCTTATTTGGCTATTAGGTTTAATTGGGGTTACAATTGGTGTTTCCCACTCGCCCCCTTCGACTGGTTCTAAAACTCCTAGATTAATGAGTTGGTCCAGTTCGTTTTCAATTTTGTTTTTAAGTGCAAATGGAACCCTCCTAGCTTTTATTCTTATTGGTAAAATTTCAGGGTTTAATTTTAGTGATACTGGGGGTCCAGTATATTTTCCTAACGAGCCATCGAAAACGTCTGCAAACTGATGGTAGACGGCTTCGAGGCTTGAGATTTGAGTTGTGTTAATTCCCGTTAGAGCGATTCCTAATGCTTCGAACCAGTCAAGACCTAGCAGACTGGTTCGGTTTCCCTGAGTTACTAGAACTGTTAGGAGTCCCCTAAACTGCCTAAATTCCACCGGAATCTTCGCTTTTCCCCTCAGTCTGATTGGGATTTTTTGGAAGTCAGCAAGGTGTATGCTGGTGGGTTGTAGGGAAATTGGCTGCCTGCTACAGCTGCAAATATTTTTATAGGTCTTCCATGAAATGAGGGAGACCGAGGATCCCGAATCAACTTCCATTTCACAGGGTTATATAACAGGACATTGATTTTAACTTTAGGTCTTAGCACTAGATGAACCGCTCCCGCCCCCTTATTCCTATATACTGTTAGTACTAGGGACCTAGGGGGCTTTTTCCCGTTGGTTGTAGTCGGACTCGTACCTGCAGATGTCACTTCCAAGTCGTTTAGGTTGTCCCGGTTCTGGCTGCGGCATACGGCTCTGAGGTGTCTGGTTTTGCCACATCCGTGGCATTTTGCATTGCGGAAACGGCAGGAAGCTCTAGGATGGTTTTCTCCGCAGCTGGCACATTTGGCTCGGATGCCTTGCTGATTGGTATTTTTGCTGTTTGGGGGGCCCCCGCGGCTGTCACGGCAGGTCTGGAGTTTTTCAAACTTCCGTTGGACGGCATCTATATCGGTGGCGACGTCGTTTTCGCCAGGGTCGCTGGGGGTGATGTCCTCCTGGTGTACGGACCCGTATGGTCCGTTTTCGGGTGGTCCGTTTTTCTCGAGGTGGCTGTCTTCATAAGCTACGACTTCCATGGAGACCTCGGCCAAGTTCAAGGTGGGCTTAGCAATTAGCTTCTTCCTTAGGTGCTCGTCCTTCAGCCCAATGACAACCTGGTCGTGGATCCGGTCCTCCAGATCCGGGAACCGGCATCGGCGTGCGGCATGTCTAACTCTTGCTATGAAATCAGTGGCTGATTCATCGGGAAGTTGACAGCGCCACGCGAAGTTTACGCGCCAGAAAAGTTCTGATTTTGTCAGCATGAAATGCTTGCTAAGTCCTTCTGTGAGTTCTGCATATGGTATGGAGGCGATGGGCTCTGGACTGAAAAGTCCTACAGCCACGTCGTACACGCCTTGGCCCAGTCGTCTGTGATCTTGTTGACCAGCAGGAACCCTTCGACCTGGCCCCAATGCGACTTTCAGCACTCGGGATGGCGAATGTTGAACTCGCGCATGTGGCCGAGGTTGGCCATACTGTCCCGGTTGTGGGTACTGCTTCACGGGCATTGAGGAAGTTGTACTTCCCGCTGGTGACTTCAGCTGTGACTAGCTCAGAGCCGGGGAAAGAAAAAAATTCCTTTTCCCTCGGCTAGTGACTTCAGCTATGTGAAGCAGTAAATCCCATCCTCGTCGCCAGTGCTTTGTCCGTTGAAGAAGTATGCGAGACAGCTGGCTAACAGTAAAACCTTTATTGACAGGAACCGGGCAAGGAACAGTCTCGCAATGCTTCTATTTATATCCCCAGCTGGTCGACTGGCGACCAATCAGGGCTGTGCCAGTTTCCCGCTTGTCCGCTTGTCAGCGCGGACCCATCGGCGATGGTGAGCTTTGACAGCCCGGAGCTGTCAAGCTGTCTCACCTATGCAGTTTCCAGCTGAGAGCTGTCAAGTGGTTGCGCTTGCGCAGTGGCTTTTGGCAGCTTTTGACAGCTGTCAAAAGCTGCCGAAGGGTTTTACCTCATAACTGTTTACATGTGAACACAATCATTAAACATAACATTAATACACAACAGGGGCAGTAAGTGACCAAGCAAGCAGCTTTGACCACCCAGGGATGCTCCAGAGATGGTGAGGGACTGGCCCCCAATCACCCTGGCTCTGCCCAGCCTGGTGGCCCCCAAGGCACACACACAGGAAGCGGTGAGCACACGGGGGCCGACAGCATCCACCAGCAGGGGCTGTGTAGCCTGCTGTGAATACCAGGTCAGACCTCCAGCAGCAGTGCTGCTGCAGCACTGGCATCACATGGAGTCGGGGGAGCACATGACATGGACTGTCGGACATGCCTACTCCATCCCATCTCTTTTTGGTTGGAGAGCTGGTCGCCACTGTAACCTCCTCAGCCCCCTCAGCCCCTTGCCCTTGGCCTGTGGGTGGAGCGCATTCCCCTTGCGCACCTCAGTACCTACCGCGGCTGCCAGCCACTCGTGCAGGTCCATTAGGTAGCCACCCAGGTGGCAAAGTAGTCAGTTGAAAGCCCTGAGTACACCCAGGGCCAGCAGGCAAAAGGCGACCCCAAGTGGTGAAAGCAAGACCCCCATCGGCTTCATGGCTGCCCAGGCCCAGCAGGTGGGGGAGGCATGTAATCTTAGCTGGGACTGGGGGGCCATGGCACCGATGGGGATCGGCTTTCCATGCTCAGGGTGGCCTTTAGCTTGCTGGTCCTGGGCGTGCTCTATCACCTCTATGCTAGGCTTTCTAGATGGCCTTTTCCCCTCTTTATGCTGGGCAGGTCAGGTGCTTTGGGCAGGAACAGCAGCCTAATAGACCTGCACGAGCTGCTGGCAGTGGCAGCCCAAGGCGGGGCCAAGGTGCACGAGGGGAACAGGCTCCACAGGCAAGCCAAGGGCAAGATCTATGAGGGGGCCAAGGAGATACCAGCAGTGACCTGCTCTCCAATCACAAGGAAAAACAGATCATAATCATAATAGTAAAGTTGGAAGGGACCTTGGAGGTCATCTAGTCCAACCCCCTGCTCAGGCAGGAAACCCTATACCATTTCAGACAAATGGTTGTCTAGTCTCTTCTTAAAAACTTCCAGTGTTGAATCATTCACAGCTTTTGGAGGCAGGTTGTGCCACTGGTTAATTGTTCTAACTGTCAGGAAGTTTCTCCTTAGTACTAGGTTGCTTCTCTCCTTGACTAGTTTCTATCCGTTGCTTCTTGTCCTGCTTTCAGGTGCTTTGGAGAATAGCTTGACTCCCTCTTCTTTGTGGTAGCCCCTGAGATATTGGAACACTGCTATCATGTCACCCCTCACCCTTCTCTTTATTAAACTAGACATCCCCAATTCCAGCAGCCGTTCCTTATATGTTTTAGCTTCCAGTCTCCTAATCATCTTTGTTGCTCTTCTCTGTACTCTTTCCAGAGTCTCAACATCTTTTTTATGTCGTGGTGACCAAAACTGGATGCAGTATTCCAAGTGTGGCCTTACCAAGGCATTGTAAAGTGGTATTAATACTTCACGTGATCTTGATTCTATTCCTCTGTTAGTGCAGCCTAGCCCTGTGTTGGCTTTTTTGGCAACTGCAGCACACTGCTGGCTCATATTTAAGTGATTGTGCACTAGGATTCCGAGATCCCTATCACAGTTACTACTATTGAGCAAGGTGCCCCCTATACTATACATATACATTTGGTTTTTCTTGCCTAAATGTAGAATCTTATTTTTTTCACCATTGAATTTCATTTTGTTAGATAGCGCCCAGTGTTCAAGTCTGTCCAGATCCTCCTATATCTTAAGCCTGTCTTCTGGAGTGTTGGCTATTCTTGCCAGCTTGGTGTCATCTGCAAATATGATGAGTTCCCCATCTATCCCTTCATCCAAATCATTGATGAAGATGTTGAAAAGCACTGGGCCCAGAACAGAGCCCTGGGGCACCCCACTACACACTTCCCTCCATGTAGATGCGGTTCCATTGAGGACCAACTGCTGTACAGCCGGTCAGCCAGCTATGAATCCATCTGGTGGTGATGCTGTCTAACCCACATTTTTCTATCTTATCAAGTAGTAAGTTGTGATCTACTTTATCAAATGCCTTACTGAAGTCCAAGTAAATTATATCAACAGCCTTTCTCTGGTGCACTAATTTTGTCATTTGGTCAAAGAATGCAATAAGATTTGTCTGCCATGAACTGTTTTTGACAAACCCATTTTGGCTTTTAGTAATGATTTTGTTTGCCTCTAGATGCTCGCTGATTCGTTGTTTGATTATCTTTTCCAGAATCTTCCCAGGTATTGAGGTCAGGCTGATAGGTCTGTAATTTCCTGGATCCATTTTTTTTCTCTTTTTGAAGATGGGAACTACATCAGCTCTTTTCCAGTCCTCTGGTAGTTCCCCAGTGCTCCAGGATCTTTGAAAAATATAGTTCAGTGGTTCTGAGATCACGTCTGCCAGTTCCTTGAGAACCTTGGAGTGTAATCCATCTGGGCCTGGTGATTTGAACTCGTCTAGGCTGGACAGGTGCTCACTTACTATTTTCTTGCCTATCTTAACTTGTGTTTTTATTCTGTTTTTTATGGCACTATTTTTGATAAGTTGGTCTGTTTTTTCGCTTTGTGTAAAGACAGATGCAAAAATGAGTTAAATAGTTCTGCTTTCTCCCTGTTGCTTGTCACCTTCTTGCCACTTTCCCCCACTAATGGACCAATAATTTTCTTCATAGGATGGACTAGGTGCATTCGGCAGTCTGCATCACATGCCTCCCCCCTCCCCTACTCCACCTGCTGCTGGAGGGCTGGCCTAGTATTGGCAGCAGGCTGTGGAGCCCCAGAGTGCACCAGTCGAGGAGCCAGCAGGCTGTGGGTGCTGAGATATACCATTGGCCCCCATGCACTCACTGGCTTCTGTATGCGGGGGCCGATGGTGGCAGGCAGCAGCCACCCCAGCCCCTGCCTCGCTTTGCTTTCCCCCACATCAATGGCACCCCCACCCTGCCTTTTGCCTTGCCTCCCCTCACCCCATAGGACGAGCCAACTGCCTACTGCCCCACCTGCCACAGACATCCTGGATCTCCCCCAATCCTGCCCAGTCCCCACAGGAATCCCCCCATGAGAAACATTGAGGTGGCCCTGCCCACCCTGGCCCTGCCCACCCAGTCTGCTGTGACCATTGCAGCCACGCCCGCCCAGTGGGCCACACCGCCCCTGAGGGCACCACAATGCTGATGCAGCCCTGGCACTTTGCAATAAATAAGTGGGTTTTGGGTTGTAGGTTGGGCACTCCTTCTCATTCTCACTGTCCTAGAGGCTTTCAGCACTCAGATACAATCTGCAGTTTGGAGAGGATGTTAGGATCTTTAATGTCAAGCTTGCTCTTTTTAGATGATTGTCTTTGCTTTCTACACTTGATTGTAAAAGTGTAAAAAATTTTGCATTTCTTTGTGTTTTAATTCTGTGTTTTAATTAATGCTACTTCTTCTTTAAAAATGTGGTGCTAAGATACAATAAAGGAGTATTCTCAGTAAATGTAACATAAAAACATTGTCAATTATTTTTTAAATTATTTCAGTTGACAATATGTGCAAAAGTAACATTATCAGCATCTAAACCAGCTTTCCCTAGCCCCAGACAGGATATCCTATGCATAAATGCATTCCCTCCTTTGTTTGGAAATGTCCATGGAAAAGAAAAGCAGAACTTCCTGAGGCAGTTATTCTTCTGTTCATCTAAGGAAACAGTTTTCCTAAATCTATTTCTACATAGAGATTTATTCCTACTCTACTATCACGAGAGAACTCTCTTTTTCTAATTTTTCTTGCATATTTTTCTTGTATTTTAAGCTTGAACCTTTCCAACTGATAAGACGTTATCCTGTAATTACCTATAGGGAGATAATAACTAATATAATGAATATTATTCAAATAACATTTTGTCTCAGCAAGTGCCTCCAAGATGAGTACCCAACCGTTTCCCAGCACTTCAAACCCATATATCATCTTATTGGGATGATTCTTCCACTCAGAAGCATTGCTAATATTAGTGGTGAGAGCTGTGTGAAAAGGCATAGCTCTCCTAACTCTTAAGTTATTTCACTCTATTAACCTCTTTGTTGGAGTGCATTTGGATAGCAGTTGTCAGAGAATGGAATAGTATTATTTCCCCTACTAGACTAAATGAGGTCACTGCCTTCACCCATACCAAACCCACTGTTTAAATTAAGCAGAAGATTAACTAATCACATATTTGGAATATTATATTTTTTTTAAAAGAAACTAATGCTCAAATTTTTTAACTAGCTGGATTTCAGAAAAAAATCTTTTAACTATTATGTCCCCTGTCTTCTTCAAGATAGATTAGAAAAAAGTTATTAACTTCTTCAGTTCAGAGCATTCTTCCAGACCAATTATTATGAAATTATAACCATCCCAAGGCATTATTATGCCAAAATCTTCCCATCCAAGAAGCAGAGGAAGATGCTGTCTCATAGTATACCACTTGTGAAGGTCATAAACAGCATATACATTCTGTTATAAGGCTCAGAGATTTAGTATCATCCTTAGGCAGATTTTATAAGCTTCCCTATATCTGGGTGAGTTGAGGACATAGCCCTCTCTTCAGCCTCAACTTTGAAGAAAGTTCTACCACAGGAACACTTATTCTTAGCCAATTAAGAGCATCAGATTATTGCACAATAGGGCAACAGTTTGCTTAAAAAATTAAAAACACAGAAATGTCTAGGCAAGTTAAAGATTATAGGAAATATAGGAGTGGTACAGAATTTTTAGATTTTAGATTTTAGGGAGACTTGAAAAAAAATCAACAACTTAAGTTTATCAGAGATTTAAAATGGATGGACTTTAAATAAAGGAAAAAGAAAAGTAATTCTTAATTGTTTTGGACATTTCTAAAATTACTTATCATCGCCTGGACTTCAAGAATAGGCATAGGCCTCTAAAAATGGTAATCAGTGGAGGTGGAGAAACTTTAAATCCTATCAGCCTTTTTAAATCTCTAAGTGACTGCAATCCATTGCCTGGAAAGCAGGTCTTTAAAAAAAATTATTGCAACCAGAATCTCCTACTTTATACTTAGGGGTCCTAGCTGAGATTTTGCATAACATGAGATGCATGCCTATGGGACCAAGGCTGCCTCATTAATTAAGGTAGTCCTCAACTTACAATCAAAATTAGGACCAGAACTTTTGCCGCTAAGCAAGGTGACTGTTAAGTGAGACACACCCAATTTTGTGACCTTTAGCTGCAGTTAAATGAATTGTTGCAGTTGTTATGTGGCATGAAGTTATTAGGTGAATCCAGCATTCTCTATTGACTTTGTTTGTTGGAAACAGGTTGAAAAGATTATAAATGGCAATCATGTGAATCTGGACATTGCAATCATTGTAAATACATGTCTGTTACCAAGCACCCAAATTCTGATCACATGACTATGGGATGCTACAATGATCATAAACATGTAAGGTTTACTTTTTGCATGTTGTACCTTCAAGTTATAATGTCAACTCTTTGTCATTATACAGTTACATTTTCTCCAAAACAATCTAACCTGTTCCTTAGTTTTCCAATGGTGCGTCCATCACCGCTTTAATTGAGTCCATCCACCCTCCTGCTAGTCATCCTCTAGTTCCCTTTCATTCATTCTACCTTCCCCAGCATTTCTATTTCCTAGAGAGCTAAATCTTTGGACAATATGATAATTTAAGCCTAGTCATTTCTGCCTCCAATGAGTTCTCTGGGTTGATTTGTTCAATGACCCATTTTTCCATGATATGCTAAGGAGTCATCCCCAAGGCCAAAATTCAGCAGTACTAACCCACTGCTTCAAAGTCCAACTTTTACTTCCATAGAATGCCACAGAGAAATACTATTTCTTACTGTTTTCTAATCACTGTAGAAACTGACACATCCCAGCATTTGAATATCTTTTTTAAGGTTTTCATGCCTGCTCTAATAAATGCTAGTTTGCAGCATATTTCTTATAATGCTACCTACCCCCACAAGCAACATATTGCAAGATATGAAAGGAAGATCCTTTAATGTAAGCCCATTATTTGAATAGTCACTTTTATTGTATTTTTAGCAAATAGTTATGACTTGAATCAGAATAAAAGACTGAAAAGGTTGATAATATTCAAGCCAAATGTTTCAAACAAATTTAATACTTAATGCAGCAAACAAAATAGCCCTGTTCATATATCAATATTATAAAAATTAGAATTATGTTAAGAGAAAAGCAAAAAGAAGCTTGTTTTTATGCTCCTAAATCACATTCTAGATGAATTAGTCCCACAACCCTCCTTAAACTGGAAGTTAAATTCTTCAGAAGGAAGCTTTCTTTGATCAAATAGACTTCCCACAGAACTGGGAGTCTAAAGTACATACGGTTCTCAGCCATCAGAGTGTCTGCATACAGATCTTTCCTTCTGCCTAAATTCAGTTTCCAATGTATGGAGTATTGAAGAGATAGGTGATAATAGTTTTTATCAAAGTCTTCAAACATATATATCTGAAAAGACATTGTATGTTTTCCATTAGGACTCACTGGCAAGGCTGTGACCAGTTACTTTCTCCTGAAAGACAGAGTTCTCAAAATTTGGGAGAGCACAGTTTGTTGGAAAGATATAATACAGAGACGTCAATATTAGCTGAAGGGAGTCCCTTATATATGGATGTATGAAAATTAATACATCCTTCCAGGATCTTTTTAAGAAAAACAAATGCCAACCATATTTATCCCCTTTTACCACAAGAGGGGGATGCAGAATTCTTCTTACTTTCTCTGGTCTATAAATTCCAGTTCCATCCCCCTCCTTTAACTGCTCCTTTATAGGCAATTACAACACAAGGCGTTAAGCCATTAATGTAACATATATCTGCCCACATATTGTCACTGCATAGCCCCAGGATTACTTCTAAGGGCCAAGTACCGCATTATATGGCTGGTTTTCCAAAAGGAACAACCAAATAATTCAAAATAGTAGATGGCTTTCATTTCATGGTGATAGAAAACAACTTCTTTATTGCATTGTCAGGAATCAAAACAAACAGGCCACAGTTCAAAGAGCTCTTCTGAGGACTTTTGCATCGCCAGGCCTTTTGTTTCAGTGTTTTCCTACCTCCAAAATACTGCCTCAGTTGAAGCATCAATTGGATCCACATGCTCAATTGTACCTCAATTTCAATCATAGTAGGTCCCCAAAAATTCTATCTTGGGTCTGGAGAAATAGTTGGGAAGTTAATAATAGAGATACAATACTGATAGCCCTCCAGAATAAATAGACACTGTTTTTGATTCTACTTCTCATGAATCCCAGTTTGCATGACTAATGGTGAAAGATGCTTGGCATTATATGTCAGTAACTAGAAAAGAGACACAAGTTCTAAACTCTTAAGTTTAGAAAGACGTGCATAAATTAGACAGAAAAGGGTGCAAATGTCTGACTGCTAAGCTTGTAAGCCGCCCTGAGTCTTCGGAGAAGGGCGGGATATAAATGGAATTAAAATAAATAAATAAATAAATAAATCTAGGTAGAAGGACAAAAGAAACTCTTCAACCTTCCTTTTCAAAATATCAAATAAAATATAAATTCTATCTGAATTCAATTCCTGCTGATTCTATTCACAAATCCATGTTAATTTTTTTAGTGGTAATATGGAAGCTAATTCCCACTGTTTTCTTCTGGGATTTTTAAAATTCAAACTCTTGGTCTAGTCCACAGCACTATCATTTCCTAATGGTCTCTCCTCCAAGTATGAATTAAATCTTTAGATTTTTTTCCTAATCATCAAAATCCCAACAAAAATGTACCTTGCTACAGGTCACTGTAGTCACTCATAGAAACACAGGGGAATGTAACAGATTTAGTAGAATGAGAACAAAGGCTAAGATGAGTTGCTATAAGCGACTTATACAATCCAAAATTCATAACCCCACATTTGATGCTAAGTGATATTACAGTAAGCTATTTGTTTGACATTTATCCCAGAGCTATAGCAAAGTATAATGTTCATGAGAGGCTGAATCACAATTACAAGCTACTTCCACTATGAACACAACGGGAATTCCTTCATATTTTCCACAGTTTGGTCTGCCATAAGTACCAAATAGTACTCAACACTACTACACCCAGTACATGTATTTCCATTTTTACAAAGTATTGTCTTATAGCCTACTTTGATCTAAAAGTTCAAAGATAGCTGTATAAAGAACTGAAGCCAGATCATCTTCTATTCAATGTATTTTCCCTACTTTCTGTCAAAATAATTTGAGATTTGGTTATTCTTTTTTCTGAAGCAATTTGTTTTTCTATATTTAATCTTTATTTAAATAAAGTAGATTCTGCAACTGAAAATAAATATTATTATTACTATAAATATAGTAAAACTTGGGAATTGCTACATCCTTCAATTAGATATATACATATACTCACAAACATGAAAGAAAAATGACTAAGAAAGACATGTAATCTAGCATCCTGTATAGCCCAAAGCCTTGAAAATCTGAGGGTTTGTCACAGTAATAGAAGTTAACATTTAAGAAAGCCTTGGACCACCCAGTGCCATAAAAACATTACTTCCTTAATAGCTCGTTAGGGGCCATCATCTAGAACATGGTCGTGGCTCATTGAATAAAGCCGTCCCTCTCAAATTTGTTGAATTGCTTCTCTTTATCATGATCTCCCTCTTTCAGAAACAGAAGGTAAAAGAAAAAGAGAAGCTGTGTATCGAAGAAATGAGGAATCTGTAAAAAAATGTCACCCATAGATATTACTTCACAAATATACAAGAATGTAATGTTAAAAGTTATAACTAGCCCAAAATACCTTGGCACCTGCTGCAGTGACCAAACTGCACTCCTGATTTCTTTCTAAATAACATGGATGAAATTGGCTGGGAAGTTTTGCTGCACAAACTTTGTTAAATAGAATGACAGTAAAGTATAATATAAGTAGTCCTCAACTTACAACCACAACTGAGCCCAAAATTTCTGTTGCTAAATGAGACATTTGTTAAGGGAATTTTGCCCCATTTTTCAATGTTTCTTGCCACAGTTGTTAATTAAATCACTGAAGTTGTTAAGTTAGTAACATGGTTGTTAAGTGAATCTGGCTTGCAAAAAGTGATCACTTGAACCTGGGACACTGCAACTGTCATAAATATGAGTCACTTGGTAAGTGTCTGAATTTTGATCATGTGACTATAGAGATGTTGCAACAGTCGTGTCATTTTTTTCAATGCTGTTATAACATTAACAGTCACTATATGAATGATTGTAAGTAGAGGACTACCTGTATTAACATAAAATGATGTATATCATATATCTAAATGTATATTAAATGAATAGATGCACACACATGCACATACAGACATTCTATATAACTTGATCTGATATTGGCTGGAAGGTCAAGTTAGCCCTTGTCGTAAGCACTAGTGTTAATTGTATATCTGTATCTGAACAGAAAAACTAAAACTGGTGACCCTATTTGCAACTTAATATGTCATTCTAAACCTCATGCTGTCTAATGAATGCTGATTAATATCTTTAATTTAAATACTGTAGTATCTAATATTATTTATATACTGTTTGACATAACAGTAACTATTCACAAGTCTTGGTATTTAAATTCTGCTTCTCTTAGGTCTCCTATCAGTCTAAAGCTGCTCTGCTGCTTCTATGATATTAAAATAACTGAACTGAGAAATCAAAATACATACTGCTTTAAAATAAATAAAAAAATAAATCTGTACCCTGCTGTTAGATAACATATAAACAGGTTGTAAATAAATATTTCAAATATTAGCATGTAGAAACATTGTTATTACTGTGCCTTAAGAAATAGCTTAGTTAATAATATTCTACGGAAGCTGCCTTATATACTTTAACATAGACCCTTTATTCTGAGATTAGAGAGCTTCTTAAGACCATCAGCAGTTATCAAACCTGGATATTTTTGACACTTAACCTATATGTATTTATGACACTTAACATGTATGTATGTGTGTGTGTGTGTGTGTATGTGTGTGTGTGTGTATTTATGACACTTAACTTGTGTGTGTGTGTGTGTGTTTTCCCAGTCAACAATCTCTTTTTTCTTTGTGGGAATTTGCCAATGGCAAAGCAGTTTTAAAGAGGGAGAGGGTGAGAAGGAAGGAGAGAATGAGAGACAATTAGAGAGAGAGAGAGGGAGGGAGGGAGGGAGGGAGGGAGGAAGACAGACAGACTATGAGGGAAATTCCATATTTATATCTGGTATGGCTTTGGCCTCTTTCCAGTTCAACTGACTCTTTCTATCAAGGCAGATTCCCTGGGGCGGGGGGCAGCATGATTTCAAAGGATCTATAATATCAGAGTCCTGTGATTGCCTTTACTTTTGTAACTACCGAAAAAGACAGAGAAAGAAGAACCTTAATTCTTCCTTGAGAGCAACATATTTTATTTGATACTATCTTGCTTACCAAGCTGTTTGTGTAAGTGTACTATTATACCAACTAGAGAACTCTGAATTTGCAGACCAACCATCTCACCAGATTTCAACTGTTTTTCACCTTCAGTAAACATTTCCAGGTCTTTATCATCTGCAGCCTTTCTGGCTCACTTTTTTATACCTATAAGTGATGAAAAGGATGAAGTATCCAAATTCAACCCTGTTGGCACTATTAGGTCAACATTATCACATCAATCAGATATGTAAGTTCTATACTTCATTCATCCAAGTTAATTATGATAGAGCAATCATTTTCAGATATTTGAAGCACAAAACAGTAAAATTAAATCAACACAGTAGCTTCTAATAATTCATTATTTAAAGCATATGGTCCAATATTATCAGAACAAAACAAAAAAACATTTTCCGGCACCTCTCAGTTTTCATGCACAAAAAGAAGTTTTAATGCAAATTTAATAAAAAGAATCATAAACCTGAACAAATATATTGCTACCTAAGAGAAATAGATAGACAGATAGATGATAGATAGATAGATAGATAGATAGATAGATAGATAGATAGATAGATAGATAGATAGATAGATATCCTACATACAGTAACACTGTAAGCATATCAATTCCTGATTAAGTTAAACCCAAAGTATAAAATCTCTAAGTGGTTTAAATATTTGATTTTAAAAACTGAATACAGCAATGTAACTGCAGTAGAGCCTTCAAATTAGGCTTTTTCACTATTATGAAATTTCTAGTGAAGGAACAGCATTCAGCTATGATTTATGTAGAATTTAGAGCAACCACCATTATTCCAGTGGTAGCCACTATAATTTTTTCTCTTGTTTTTTACTGGTCTTATGTACCTTCCAAAGATTCAAGACAACTCAAAATTCAAGTTGTATCTTCCAGATAGACCAGTGTGAAAATATACCACCAACATTTAATTTTCCAATTATAAAATAAAATATTACTTCCAGTGCCAAACAGAAAATGCTTGGCCTATATTAGAACTCTTCTTGTATTTCTGCAATTAAACTGTGCTAACCACTGCAATATTCATTTACTTTTTATTCCTGTGCAAACAACTCTTCCTACTTATTCGTCTCCCAACATTTAAAAAATGCCAATAATATATATTGTACAAAGCATTTAGCAAGATTGAATCACCATTTTCAAAGTAATTAGATCTAAAGGAAACATCTAAGTCCTGATCTTGCAGAGTTATCCTTACTCCCATAGTTTGAAAAAAAGGAAATATAATATAAGCAAGGCAATTTTAGGAAATGGCAGCTAAATAATTACTTTTCAGTGTTACCATAGCAGATGACAAATAAAATTGGGTTATCTGATGATACTTTTTATTTATGCAATTTCAATGCTAATCTGCATATTCAGTTGAAAAAATTGTAGGGATCCCCAATACAACCTTTCAAACCAGTCTGCAAAAAGTTATTTGCCTACAGACAAAAGCCTATCTACACATAGTGTATGCTAGTCATTTTTTTCTAAAGTTATCATGTGTGTTTACATTACTGAAACACTCTCCATATCTTTGTGATTCTGAAAATTAACCAACTTTCCCAATTAAATGTTTTTAATACCAATTTTAGTTCAACCCAGTGATTTGCCCTTGCTTGAGTTCTGCATTATTCTTTCTGCAGTACATATTGAATTAAGGTAATTTTTAACCATTGTGTTTGGTCTTTTATTTACTATTACTTCTAAATGATAGCACACCATTTATATGTCCTACTCAATTCATGGAGAAATGATCGTTTTATTTTTTCATGCACTGCTTCTGTGCAGATAGCATATTTAAAGTGACATTGCAACTTCTTGCAACATTTACATTTACTTTTGTAAATATAGTACTTGGTGCGTCCTGTTCTGCAAACTTTTCCTTGCAGAGCCTATAAATCGCTATGTATTTTACAAGTTAATAAGATAGGCCACCTCTAAAGTCTGAGGTCATAGGCAGACTTTTGCTTCACAACTTCATTTCACTGGAAATGGTCACTGTACAATTAAATCAACAGGAAGGACTTCATATCTTAGAATGAGATAATGTCTCCAGGTATGACTAGGATATTATAGATAGCACCATCTCATTCCCCAAGAGAAATGGTATGTGTTAAATAAAAGTTATGTAGCTCACCTGCAGTTTTCCTTAAGTGTTATGTGAGTGCTTTATCACTGCTTTCTTAAAAGGGTTTTTTTAGAAAATCCTTGCCAAATCATAGAATTTCCACACTATACCAATTCACCTAGCAACCAGGAAGACCCTCATTAAGTTTCTAAAATTAGCCAAGGTCAGGTGAATGCTGCCACCTGCTGAATACTAGCTTTAAATCACAAAAAAAATGTATAAATCCTTTTTATTGCAACCACCTGTGGCCAAATCTTTCATTAAAATTGATTCTTTTGGTCAACATGTAACCAAAATCCTCCTCAAGATTATTAATTATGGGAATTAATAAATTACTGATATTCTAGAGTTTGTAAATTGTTGGACCCGGGCCATATTTATTCATTAAATATTAGTTGGTTCTATCTATCTCTCTTTTCCCCAAAGGAATTCAAATCAATTAATATTCTCTAACAATTTTTTTCTTCCCAATGAAACTGTATTCTGTCCACTCAAAAAGTATTTCATTTGCAGAATGAAGGGTGATTGGAACTCCTCACAGCTATTTATGTGTAATATTTATCATTCCCTAAGACCATTCTTTCTTATTATTTTTGTCTATATACTGTGCCAGATCCTATCTTGATTTTGGTTTCTATTGTTTGTATGCTATTATTTATGAAACACCCAATGTCATTTGGAGTTGGGTGATGTTGAAATAAATAAATAAAAAGACTGCCATAATATGTGCGACCAATAATAAACAAATATTTCTCAAAAGGTAAATTATAAAGGCTGCTTCCCATTATTGCTGTTACTTCCTCAGGATGCTGACTAGCTTACCTTTGTGTTTTTCAGGCAAGTGGGCATATTTTGAAGGAATGCCATTTTTATTTTCTAAGAATATTTATAGGGATATTTTGGACTATTATTCCCATAATTCCTTATCAACTATCTATTGGATAGATGGATGGATACTGAGATCCAAAGTATTCTACACATGTCCAGTAAAATTGGAAGCAGACGGTTGACTCCAGTCTACATACTACTAAAACTCTCATTGTATTTGTCTTTCTGTACCCTCAAGGTTGCCCAAATGGTGCATTATATCATAATATTTTTAAATAAAGTTAGCTAAAATCCACTAATTTAAAGAATACATAAAAATTTCAGGAAACATTGCTCCTATGGAACTAAAATTTCCTTGATCTTCAGATCAGTTTTATTCACAAAGTTGTAGTCATTGCAATGTAGCTATAGCCACGTTATGACTGTGTATGTTGAACTGAAAAGTCATGAAGGCTGCAGTTCTAAATCCATTTACCAGATAGTTCATCTCTTATTGAATAATTAAATGAGAAGTAAAATGATATACACATGTGTGTGTATGTGTGTATGGACTGCTGTGCAATCATCTTTTAGTTTGACATTTATGCCATTACAAGCAATATATTTGATTGACTTAAAATATGTCAAACCTTATATTAATAGTCTTATGGTTGTTGTTACATAAAGTAAAATAGAATTTGACACACTCCAACAGTAAATGAGGGTGAATTTTCTGAATCATCTTCTACAGTTCAAGTTCCTAGCAGCTGAGTAATATAAGGAATCTTTACAGTATAGATTTCACCATTTAATTAATGTAAATTGCAGCCATTCTCCGGAGAATGGCATCATTAAGAAATCCTCCAGGAGAGATTCCTAACCTGTATTGCCTATTTATATCTGAAAAATACCTTTTAAAACTGGCCCTTGCCATACTGGTCAGGGTCTGCCTATGAAAGAAAGTCAACCAATAACAGCTCAAAGATAAGATAATGATAAAAGAGGGGAGATGATGACAAAGATGAGGATTTCCCATTCAGGAGGGGAAAAAATCAAATATTCTTGCGCAGGTGTCACAGCTAAGCTGTGTTAGAAATGGAGACAGTGCTGTTAATAGACCCAGATGATAGACAATATTAATCACTATTGGATGAGAGATGGGAGAGAAGCTGATGTGCAAACATCATATTTGAATCCTTTTAAAAAAGGTTTAATAGTAAGTATGTGTGTGCACATACACATGAATGTACACACATTCAGAGATGCTAGGCAGCTGATGAAAGGGACAAAGGCAGCTGCTGAGCTCACTCAACACCCAATCAGGAATGAAGGCTGAAATGGAATGGGGGATTTATCTAATTTCAACATGGAGCTTAACACAAGGCTATTAACTACTTACTCCATTCCCATCTCAACAAACTGAGCAAACACATACTTTTAATTGGAAACCTCAAACATATATAATAGAAAGAGAAAAAAATATCTGTTGCAGGACTGATCATCATATTAAAATCAGAACCAGAAAAACCTCCAGAAAAGTCAGTTCCAGTGACAATTGAAACATAAATGTTTCTCTTTATCTCACTCAAGTATGCAATATACTAAATATATAGTCCATACCTCAGCAACTCAGTTAGGGTGATGTACTGGGGTTCTCTTATTTTAAAGACAGAAACAAATGCATTTGTTCCTTCCCCCTGAATCCTTTCCATCATGCAATCAAATATTTTCTCTGTCTTGAGAAAATTAGGATGCGCTATTTGCCTGTTCAAGTTCCAACCAACTTGAGCACAGTAGTACCTCAGTACTCATTGTTATTGATTCTGGGAGGCAATGAGTACCAAAAATGATGAGTACCAAACAAACTTTTCTCATAAGTAATAATGTAGTGAGTCACAAGGCAGTGAACACAGATAAGTTCTAGCTGGTGCACTGAGTATCAGACAAATGATGAGTACTGGGAGAAAAATTTCACATCAAAATGCATTGAGTACCAAATTTGATTAATTTTCAAAGTAGCTGAGTAGCAAGGTACCACTGTCCTATAATATATAATTTATCTGAAAATTCTCAGTATAACAAAAATAAGCATTTTGCTGAAATTACTTAGACAAAGTATCAGAGAAAGTGTATTTTGTGTGTCCAAACTTCATAACTGTAGAGTCCAACCTATAGCTTAATTGGGGAGGACTGGAGAGAAATAGAAGAGTCCCAATGCTTTGGGAGAACCTGATTTTATAGCAGCATAAACTTTTTAAAAATAAAGGAATTCTTGTAAAGGAATAGTTGAATCATAATTGCACATAATATTTAAAAACTGGCTTCATCATAGATTAAATAATGCTGTTATGATACTGAGTTTGGTTGATATGATTTGTTTTTCATCTCCAAACATTAAAGTGATTTCTAATGATTTCTAGGAAAATAAGCCAGGAACCATAAGATTGTTCGAGCCTTGCTTTCTAAAATAAAAAGAGAAGGTATAAGTTGAAGAGAATATGAGCATGAAATGTTCTAATGTTGCTTTGCTCTTCACTTCAAGCATAGAGCTTTTAAGGCATAAGCTTTTATTTCAAAAGCAGCCTAAAGGAAGCATGCTTGAAAAAGGCTGTGAGTATAAAATTGTTTGTAAATTTCTCTCAGTCCCCAGATAGTATATCACCAACACAGGAAGTATTTTATATATGTTCTAAACATTTTATAAAGAATGTTGTCCTCATTTCTCTCTCCCATCCTGCCAGGTTGCCACTAATCTTAGATTCCTCAGAAGCTCCAGTGTTGGAAGTACTATGAAAATGTAATTGTAGTTTGCCTTTTTTGTTTTTCATTGAGATTTTTAATGAATTAGCCCATATACAATTCAGAATCTATCAGCAATTATAAACCAATTTTATTTTTTTCCTTCTAAATGTAATGTTTTGCACTCACATATTAAATCTCATCTGCTCATTCATTTCTTACAGAGAAATCTTTCCTAGGATTTTATAATTCTGTAGTCTTGATTATATCATTCTAGCCTGCTAAAAGACAATTTATAAAACATGATTTTTCCTACAACTTGGTTGAGTCAAGTATTCAAGTTTCTCCAAAATGATCCTGTATTTACACTGGTGAATTTTATTGAATATACTCCTATTTAGGATTGCCAACATTTTTAAATAGAATTGGAAAAGCTTTTGCCTGAAATCTGGAAAGTTGCTTACTGGGAAGAGCAGCTCCAAATGTGTTCAAAACATATATTTTGGACTACAGTTCCTACTATACTTAGCATTGTGGCTAATAACAAAGAACATGAGAGCAACATTGTCTATTTTTGATATAAACAGCACAAACTACATTGACTAACTCAATTTTAGATAAGATATAAAATATGGGAACTATTTTGGTCATTCAGTTAAATTTATGAAAAGAACTAAAATTCTTAATCAGCTGTCAAAACTAACCAAAAGTATAGTCACAAAAAAACACCAAAACTAACAGAATGTCTTATAGCTTTCAAAGGAAGATTTTTTACTTAGCAAAAATCTAAATATGTTTCTCCAATGGACATCCCAGTTTATTAGAAGACACGTCCATTCAATAATACTTGGATAACTGATAACTATTAGCAGGGCTTTTTTTCTCATAGAACGCTCAGAACGGAGTTCCAGCACCTTTTTGGGATGGAACCTTGTAGGTTAGGCAAGTCAGGTTGTATGACATGTGTGAGTTCCGGCACCTTTTTCTTTTACAAAAAAAGCACTGACTATTATTTATTTATTTTATTTATTTTAATTCCATTTATATCCCGCCCTTCTCCGAAGACTCAGGGCGGCTTACAAGCTTAGCAGTAGCCTTCATTCTATGTATATGCCTGCTTATTAGGGCTTTCACACACACCCCCAAGCGGCATTATTACAAAGTCAGCTTATTGCCCCCAACAATCTGGGTCCTCATTTTACCTACCTCGGAAGGATGGAAGGCTGAGTCAACCTTGAGCCTGGTGGGATGCAAACCTGCACTAATTGCAGGCAGCTGGTGTTACTTAAGGAGGCATTAGCCCACTGCTCCACCAAGGCTCTTTTTATTAGGCTACCAAACATGTCCAATGATCTTGGATGGGAACTATAAAAAAGTAATTTAAGACCTGGTTTGACTCAGTGGGTTAGGACGCTGAGCTTGTCGATCAGAAGGTCGGCAGTTTGGCGGGTCGAATCCTGCGTACCGCATAACAGAGTGAGCGCCTGTTACTTGTCCCAGCTTCTGCCAACCTAGCAGTTCGAAAGAACGTAATAATGCAAGTAGAAAAATAGGGACCATTACAGTGGGAAGGTAACAGCGTTCTGTGCGCCTTTGGCGTCTAGTCATGCCGGCCACATGACCACGGAGACATCCTCGGACAAGCGCTGGCTCTTCGGTTTTGAAACGGAGATGAGCACCAGCCCCTAGAGTTGGAAACGACTAGAACACATGTGCGGGGAACCTTTACCTTTACCTTTTATGTAAAACAATAGAATACTATAAAATGACTGCAAAAAATATAACTTGGTGGGGCTTCAAGGAGATATTGCATTGGATGATAACCATATTTGAATACTTGGCTGTTCCTCATGCTCTGTTTGTGTTTTTGTAAACAATCAGATTACATCTATTCATCAATGTCATCTCACAGGAAGCCACCTATGAACAAATAGTCCCTGAAATTTCCTGTATAAAACAATAAAGACAATCAATTTATAACTAGAGCTTTGAACATTAAACATCTGCTTAAATGTGCAAGCTTTATGCATCTTTCTTACAGTACAATACTACACATGTCTCCTCAGAAAGTCCCCGTTAAGTTCAATGGCACTTATTCTTTAGTAAGGAGAGGACACATTAAATGTTGATTAAGTGTTATGTTGCCATATTTCAGCCAAGAATTCATTCCAGATTCGAGGAGCAATTGCAGGGAAAAGTATTGTACTACTAGCACACACTGATCTAAATTCTTTTACTGATGAATTTCCAAAAAGTTGAATTATTTATCTGTAGAGGAGTAGCCATTTCACTTATTTATGTGGCACATTTATATACCATGTTAGTCTGTTTCAACAAGAATCTTATGGCATCTTAAAGAATAACAGTGTTATTATGTCATACTCTTTTATGAACTACTGTAGAATCCACTCCAGTTACCTGCCAATCTTAAAAATTAGAGCATTCATAGAAGGAAGATTTATTCATCAAGATACAGTATGTAAAGCTTCATGCTGCCAAAGTTAACCAAAAGCTATTTCTCAATTTATGCTTTATATTTTATTACAGGAAGAAGCAATTTAATGTCTTTCAATATAGAAGACATCATGGGAGTTGTAGTCCAAAGCATTTTGACTATCTGTTTATTCCTATTTTAGCTTGTATAGATTTATACTCATACCACAGAAATCTACACATACAGTATGTACACAATTTTTAAAATCTTGTGTATAAATTTTGCAAGTGTTTGATAAATGCAAAGTATATTCTTCTGGACACATTATGTATTGGCCCTTGTTCTTGGGAAACAAGGTTCCATTCAATAAATACTGAGGTATATAAATAAAAAGCATGAGTGGAGAGAAACAGTTATATACATGAAGCTGACAGTTATATACATGACATCCTTGAAGCTTCAGATCACAGTTCTATAGAGAACACTCTACCACTATTTGCTTTGGAAGATGTGGTCCTTTTCAAATTGAAATGAAGGAGTAAATTTAAAAATAAACTTTTTTTTTCTTTTTCATTATTCAATTTGTTTTCCCATAAAGTTTATGGAGCAGCTACAATTAGATGAGTCCAAGATGCAAAGAAAAAAACAATGCAAGGGAACAACTTTATCAGATTCTAAGAATCTATTGTCCCCAAGTTGTTTGGGGGTGGGAGGAAACTGGGAGTCTCATTAGTGTTTAATGAAAATGCAGGGAATTAAACATTTAATAGCATAGAAGCACCCGTAGTTTTCTTGTCCCCCAAATCCCCTGAACTATTACTCTTTGGTACAGGTTCAAAAATAAGACAAAGTCCCAGGGAAGGAGCAAGTAAGGCAATGTAGGCTGAAATATCTCAAAGGAGGTCTAGCACTGACTGAATTAATTCCACAGAAGTATATTAAGCTATGCTGTACCTTGCTTTTTATTTTTTACAGCATGGCGAGGGAAGATAGGAGCAAACCATGGTATCTATTAGCTAACACACTTTTTATAAGGCCACTGTGTCCCTGCTATGCTGCAATGACAAGCCCAAAGGTGCAATGTGTAATTAATGAAGAAAGAGTGCTTGATATATATTGATTGAAGCAAGTGAGTTAGTTTGGGATTCTGTCTCTGGTGACACAGAGCTAGGTGGCAGAAGCACAAACTCTAAACTAGAATAGTCTTAACCATTTTGCTGTGTAAAAAGAAAAGAAGTTTTATAATATTACATAACTTGGTGCCTGGTAGTAAGAAACAATAAAATATTTTCACTATAAGCAGAATGGCTTCTCTGTCTCACCAACCACTCAATACTACCACATACTGAATATTTTGCAGTAGCAGAAGTTGCATTTCCCAGGCCCACAGGGTGACTTCAGACAAGCTTGAGCTGTCCTAAACATTTTTATGGAACACTACAAAGGGTCCATTGAGATTGTAATCATCTTCATTTGCATTCGGATATGTCAGCCTTCTCCAAATATGGTACCTCTAGATAGGTTAGTTGGCAAGTACCATTATTAGCAACTACCATGATTCCCAGTTTGCATGACCTATGTGAGCATTTCAATTCAATTCAATTATAGAAGGCACTAAATTTAAAAAGAGTTGAAAGAGTTACTGTATTCCAAGACTGTTCACCTGAAAGAAGAAATGGAGATGGAAAATAGAATTTTCAGTAAAATCTTCAGAGCAGTAAAATCAAAGAGCAAGGAAGAGAAAGGAAATTGAATATTTCATAGATTTATTTGTGGGGTTAATTTGGTAGTAAACACAGAATGTTTATTTTCGTTTCTTTTCTTGTAAAGAAAAGATGAATTTTAGACAGATTACACATCACATCTAAATTAATATAAAGCTGAATCACATATGTGCAACTTCTAAACTCCATGTTAAAATAATTAACCTACTAGATATCCACACATATAACATAAAACTTTCTTACTTTCTCAAGCAGACTCTTTCAACTATTAACATTTTTGAAATGTGAAAATGCTTACATTACATTATGATGAGTTCTTACAGATTTTATTTTCCTTGTTGATATCTTTATTGTCTTTATGATATTTTAACAGCTTTTTAATCCACTCAAAGAATTCTAAATTATTAAACAGATTAAAAATAGTAAAAAATAAATAAAAATAAGTATTTTAAAGCATGTGTTCAGATAAAATGACTTAGTAAATTTGTATTAACCAAATAATTTTGTTATCCTGAACACAAAACACAGTTTTATTACTGCAGCACAACAACAGAGTCCAGGACTAAAAATTGAAAATACAAAGATCTTTGCTCATGGATTCATTTTTGCTTCATTTTGCAAATGCCACCAGATGGCACTCCATGGCTTGAAACCTAAGAGAGCCTACATAACAACTGAGTGCATAGTCATTATCTGGATTTGAATCAATTTGCTTCTTTATTTGAAAACATATTTAATTCCTTTTTGCCCAATATTCATTCTCAACTAATCTAGGATCAAAAAATTTGGTCAGTGACAGATCCATACAGGGATAGATGACCTGTTTTACTAACTGACTGCTGGTTCAAACAGGGAGCTATTTATACCAACCTCAACTACTATTTTTTTCCAAATTCAAAACTTCTAACTTATCAGTTCCAGTCCTATTGGAGATGCCATAGACTGAAAGTTAAAACTTCTGTATGTCCAGAGCTTCTGCTTGCCCAGGTATGACTCCATTGCAGGCCTTTCCCTAGTTATACATAATTACTTACATTCTACTGATGTAGACATAGCATGCTTCTTAAGCTGAAATATCTCCACAAAGATGCAGAGAAATTTCCCAGAGTCATGATAATGTATCTTCACACCTTTGGTCACTGTAATTCCGGGAAATACTATAAGCTGCACCAATGCATATTCTACTTCATGTTTACATTTTTCTGTAAGTAACTATAGACTATATCTTCTGTGAATATTATGCTTTGATAAATATAGTAGAATGCAAATGAAAGTAAGAACATGGAACATAGCATAAGTATACAAGCAAAAAAGGTAATAACAATGCTGAAATTATGCATATTTAGAGAATTACATCTCATTTAACATTTGAGATTTTTCTAGCCTATATCTTTAAAAATGTAGATTAATATACACTCCTCTATCATTTAAAAGCAAAATACTATCTCTATTACCCATAGCCAACTTCTAGTTCCTCTACTCAAGTCCCAGTAAAATAAAGGGGTCCATGCAAATAGTGTGCTATGTTTTTGCACAGCTCACTCACTCCTGGAAGATATGTGCTTGATCTTCACTTGAATAAGGAAATCTGGTTTCATAATTTCTGTGAATTTCTGAAATGGTTTTGAACTGAAAAATGCTTTGTTGTCTTGCAGAAAATAAGTAAGAAAGAGGTAATTAAAAAGAATTTCTCTCACTCCCACTTCAGTGTTTCAATGATTACATAAAATGTCCATTAGACTCTTTCTTAGGTTAAGAAAAAAAATCATATTGATTGAGTTTATGCTTTTATGATGAACTAGTTCTAGCCAAGAATGAAGTTAAAAAAAATCCTAACTCTCATTAAATATTTGAAAGTCTATACAAAAAAACAAAATTCTGCTTCTAACTAATGAACCCTCAAGTATCTCAATGGAAATAAAAGCTGATGATCCAGAATACATCTGCCTTCATGCTCAATGGTGTCAGTATCTTCAGATTTTCAGAGACTAATTTAACAATAATGCACATTCCCAAAACAGATTTACAGAAGTGTTATTGATACTGCAACTTAACACTCCTTACTGCAGCCATTTCCCTGAATTATTGGCTATCGAGAAGAAATGCAGCTGCACTTGTAAACCTTTTTCGCACATAAAAATGATATCGTGGCCTTCCATTCTGCAAGGCTGTAGTTAAAGGCTCTGTCAACATTGCCATTATAAATTACATCCCTTTTTGAACACATTTATGAACTAGAAAAACGCACACAGTTTCTCAGCAAGAATGGCTTGTAGGCCTCATCAGTTCCTAAATACCCATTTGAATGGTGCTGTTAGCTAGCTTTCAACACCAATATGTGTAAATCTTGGAACCAATTCAAACGTTATGGGGCAGCACCACCCAGGACTCAGCCAGCAAATCTCAGGCCAAGAATGTGCTCTCAAATGCAAAGGCTTATTCATGGAAATAAACGAAGTAGTATTAAAAAGAGCAGCTCTGAGCAAATACAGAGTGCTTTTTTTCTTTCCAAACAATTTGTGTGGGTCCATGCAATTAGATATGGAATAAACAGCATCATAACAGGATATAAACTTCTAAGACCCTTTTTAAAGAACCATGTCCTATCAGAGATACAATTCATGTGTAGAAAACTTACCTGAATTTACATATAATGAGTTTCTTTTTAGAAGGCATGACAAACAACAGGAGCTTTTGAAACAATAAGACAGGACAACTCTTTAACTCAAGCTTAGAGACAAAGATAATAATTAGATCTAACCTAAGTTAGTTATATTTATCCCACTGAAATCAATGGTCAAGTCTCTTGTGATTATGTTATATTCTACTGCAACATGACTTAGTCAAGTTCAATTTCAAGTCATTCTTATCTGACTGACTGGCCACAGTTTTTCAAAATGTGATTGTTGCTTAATAGATACATGGCATGCACTGTCTCTGCTATATTTGGAATGTGAGCACTAGGCATAGAGCAAGGCTTTTCAAACTTTTCACCGATTGTACCACTTTTAGGATATGGCAATATTCGAGTACCACCTAGCAAGGTATCAAAAACTTGATGACCAAAAAAACAAAAACCCCTGTTCAAAGTTGCAATTGCACTGAAATGACTTATGACCATTTTTTACACTTATGACCATTGCAGCATGTCCAGAGTCATGTGATTTATATTTGGATGCTTGGCAACTGATTCATATTTATGATGGTCACAGTGTCCCAAGGTCATGTGATCCCCTTTTGCAATCTTTTGACAAGCAAAGTCAATGGCAGGGCTGCTGGTGGCTAAGTGCTAAGGTGGGACTTCCTTCCCTTCCTCCCTCCCTGCCTCAATCTTTCTCATTCCATCTCCTTCTGAAGGAAGAAATTGAAACCACCACCACCACCCCCCCCCATATTTTCCCTCTTCCATATATTTATCAAACAAGGAAAAGCCTCCAGAGACAGAAAAGACAAGCCATTGAGGGAACTAGCTTAAAAAGGCACATTCCCCTTTAAGAACTAGCTACTGGCTAGAAAGGAAAGTTAAGGAGTGCAGCCGCCACTTAAGGAAAAAAAAAAATATAAATAAGTACTGGCTGCCAGCTAAGGCAGCCTCCCCAAATGGCTCCATTCATAAGTAAAGGAATGCTACAGGCAAAATCAAGCTTCGCAACTCTACAATTTCTCTGACCCAGAGGAGCGACTAAGAGACCACTTAGTCTGTGGACTCAGGAAAAGAGAGCTCCAACAAAAACTCTTTGCAAAGCAGACTCTCTCACTTCAAGAGGCCTTAAAGGAGGTCATGGTGGATGAAGCTGCCGGAGGGGCCGTGAAGGCATTGTGGCCCTCCAAAAGCATGCCATCTACAGAAACTGTCCACCACAAGGATGCCGAAAGAGTGGAAGACACTGACTCTGACCACAAAGTCGACAAAATTCAGCGGCATCACGAAAGAGGAATGAGGCAAGGTGACAAGACAGTTCTGTTCCTGAGGTGCTTGGCCTGTAGAGGCCGCCATCAACACGCGGATTGCCGTTTCAGGACAGCCATGTGCCAGGCATGTGGGAAACCAGGACACATCGCTGCCATCTGTCGAGGTCATGAGAGGGACTGCCAGCCAGACGAGACTTTCAGGAGAGGTACCAGGGCCCCAGGGCAACACCGAGTATGGTTCTGCTCCAACCGTCAGAGCATTTTTTGCGCAGGTGCCCATCAACCTCTTAAACAGAAGTTGAGACTGCAGGTCGAACCTCAAAGCATTCCATGTAAAATGGAACTGGACACAGGCTCCGCTGTGTTCATCATCTCCTTCAGAAACTTTCAGCACGTTTGCAGCCATAGTAACAAATGGGTCAAGCTATGACCATCTAATATCCTCCTTACTGACTTCCAGAATTCCAGAGTGGTGGTCAAGGGCGAGGCCACACTTGTGGTGAAGTTCAAGGGGTTTTCAGGCCCGCTTGATGTTATTGTAGTAAATGGCCAACGTACGAGCCTCACAGGGCTCGATTGGTTCAATGCATTGGGCATCCAGGTCACCAGCATTCACCGGACTCAAACAACAGATTTGTCTTCTGTCTGCAAGGAATTCACACGTTTTCAGCCCAAGTTTGGGAGAGTACAAGGGCCCTCCGATAGCATTTAAACTAAATCCCCAGGTTGCACCAATTCAGGTTAAGCCCTGTCGTGTGCTGTTTGCGTTGAAGCATAAAATTGATGCAGAGCTGGACAAGCTTGTTAGTCAGAGGGTTTTGCAGCCTGTAGACAGTGGGGAGTGGGAGATCCCCATTGTAATGCCACTCAAGGCCAATGGAGAGGTATGAATATGTACTGATTACAAGTGTACCATTAACCAGGCCCTACAGCAGCATGCGTACCCCGTCCTAGTTGTCAGCCATATTCTGGTGTCATTGCAAGGAGGCCGCATGTTCGCTAAATTAGATTTAGTGCAGGCCTACCAATGGCTTCCGGTGGATGAGGCCACCACAGCCACACAAATGATTGTCACACACAGGGGGACTTCAAGGTAAAGCACCTTTAATTCGGGGTAAGTGTAGCCCCAGGGATTTTTCAGGGGATCACGAAGCACATGCTCAAGGGCATTCTGGGGATCTGCCCCTACTCTGATGATGTACTCATCATGGGGAGTCCACAGAAGTTCTGCCTGAGCGGCCTAGAGCCATCCTTCAGCGATTCCACGCCATGGGACTTAGATTGAGGAAAGACAAATGTAAGATTGGGGTTCCAGCCACAGAATTCCTTGGGTTTAGAATCAATGCTGAGGGCATCCACTCTGCAGAGTCAAAGCTGAAAGCAATTCAGCTGGCACCAAGCCCTAGGTCCAAGGAAGAGCTTCAAGCCTTCTTGGGCCTCCTGAATTTTTATCATTAATTCCTCCCCAACAAGGCCACAGTGGGAGAGTCACTACACCTGCTCTTAGACAAAAACTCCCCATGGCAGTAGACCAAGCTCCACAAAAGGAGTTTTCAGGCAGTCAAGGCGTTGTTGTCCTCAAACTCGGTGCTCATGCACTTTAACGAAAAGCTGTCAGTTTGCATTGCATGTGATTTGTCCCCATATGGGGTTGGAGCTGTGCTGAGTCATTTGTCGACCAATGGGAGAAAGTCACTGATCGCTATTACTCGAGGACTTTGTCTTCAGCAGAGCACAACTACGCGTAAATTGACAAAAAGGCCTTGGCCATTGTGGCTGGGGTTAAGAAGTTCCATGACTATTTATATGGGAGGCAGTTCAAAGTCTTTACTGACCACAAGCCCTTGCTAGGCTTGTACACAACAGACAAGCAGACACCACAAATTCTGTCACCATGAATGTTGAGGTAATCTATTTTCCTTTCAGCCTACGACTACAGGCTGGTTCTCAAACCCGGCAAATTGATGGGCCACACAGATGGCCTTAGCAGATTGCCATTGCCACACATGGAGCCCAATCCAGGTCCAGCTGCACGCATTTTAGCAATTCAAGAGTTTCCTCTACATGCAGAGATGTCGCTGCAGAAACTGCAGCTGACAAAATCCTAAGTCACGTGTTGGCTTGGATTCACACAGGGTGGCTGGAAAATAGTGGGGGGGGGCGAGTTCCAGAGTTTTTTCAGTCGGAGAAATGAGCTATCGGCTCACAAGGGGTGCATCCTTTGGGGCAGCAGGGTCATAGTCCCCAGTTCATTCAGGCCCAGAGTTCTCCAGTCTCTGCATGAAGGCTATCTGGGCATCATCCAGATGAAGGCACTGGCGAGGAGCTACCTCTGGTGGCCAGGGCTAGATAAAGCTATTGAGGCCCAAGTACACGGGTGTTACATGTGTCAACAGTCCACACCACAGATGCCACAGGCCCCTGTCCACTGATAGGAGGAAGCACACATACCATGGTTAAGAATCTATGTAGATTTTGCTGGGCACTTTCAGGGACAATTGTTTTTAATAGTGGTCAATAGCCACTCTAAATGGTTGGAGGCAGTTCCAATTCCCAATATGACTACTGCAAGGACCATCCAGGTGTTGCGATCAGTGTTTACAATGCATGGGCTTCCAGACATCTTAGTGTCTGACAACAGAGCCCATTCACCATGCCAGAATTCCAGCCCTTCCTCAGGGCCAATCTCATTAGGCACACCACATCAGCTCCCTTTCACCCGTTGTCGAACGGGCAAGCAGAACGGATGGTTCACATAACCAAAGAGTCCCTTAAACGCATTACTACAGGGGACTGGCACCACAGGCTGGCCGACTTCTTGTTATGCCAGCATACAATGCCTTGTACAGGTACTGGCAAGAGCCCCACAGAGCTGCGCTGGAGCAAGAGACTAATAACAAAACTGGACAGACTGCACCCAGATAGAGTAGCCTCTGACAGAGCACACCCAAAGGCACCTAGGTATTTACGGGTGGGGGACCAGGTTTGGACTCGGAACTACAGGCAAAGGCAGTTGTGGGTACCAGTGAAAGTTGTTAAAGTGTCAGGACCACTCTGTTGTGATTCAGCATCAGCCTGTGATACTGGCAGCTGAGTCTGATGATTCTGAAGAGGAGGAGGAGGAGGAGGGGTTTGGTTGTAGACTGGAACAGAACACACTCTTCTACAAGGTGGTCCTGGAAGATGGGCGAGTCATTTGCCGACACGTCAATCAGTTGCGCCGGTGACTAGTGAAACAGTCATTGGCTCAGGACTTCCAAGGGGAGCAGACCAGGAGCCCACAACCTCACACTTCAGCAGAGCAGTTCGGACGCTCTGAGGCATTTTGTGTGACAGAGAAGAGGACAGGGCCATAAAAGCGCTTCCCCCAACCGGAGTGCAGGGGCTGGCAGTCACCCAACACCCAGCAGCAGCCATGCCGACTTAGTGGTACTGTTAGACTAGGCCAACCGGGACAGGCCAGCCAAAGGGACTCAAGTTGTTTTGACTCCACTGAACCACAGACCCTGGGTCTACCAAGCACGGAAGACGAACCGGTAGACCGGGAGATTCCAGCAACCCCTCAATGCTCTGAACAAGCCTGAAGACCCCCCAAATATCTTCAAGATTTTGTAACCAAATAATTGTGTGTTCCATCAAGGGGAAAGCGGTGTAATGTATTGGCCTTTTGTATATGTTGTAAGTGTTTGCTCTTGTTGCACTGTTTGCCAATTACTTGCATTCAAGTGTATGCTGTAATAGTTGCTAGCTGGCCCAGACTGGTTGTCTCCAGCTGGCTAAGTAGTTCTTTGGGCGGGAAACCTATGCTACAAACCTATTGGTCACCGCCTATCAGCTAACCATATAAGTAGCTGCACAGCAGTTCCCTTGTTGCTTCTGTTTGTTCTGACCTTCAATAAAGCATGTTGCTGTTTTGAACCTTCCATCTCACTCAATGCCTGCAAACAACTGGCTACACAACAAACACAAAGCCCACATTGTACAAATCCCAGAACTCCAAATTCACAAAAGCACATAAGAATCCTTCCACCCTCCATCTCCCTACCTCCCTCTCTCATGGCTCACCTCCAGCCAATGCTGTCTTTCTTCATTGCTGCCTTTCTTCATTCCTCGTGGAGGTCAATGCCTCCCCCGCTGCATTTCTTGCCTGTTTGCTTCTGCCAGCACAGGTGGCTGCCACAGTAGTTGTAGATTGGCTCATGGCCGACCTGCTTGATCTCCTCTTCTCTCCCCCCACTGTCCTTCTTCTTCTTTCCCTTCGATGCAGCTAGAGCTGACTCTGCCTCCTCCCAAGGATGCCTCTTTTTTTCTCTCTCTTTCCCGCCCAAACTACCTCCTTTTATAGCCTCTCCTGTCTCCACCCTCCTCTTCCTCCTTTCTCATCTGGGGGTGAGCCAAAAGTGAGCCTGCAGCCTTTGCCTCGCCCCAACCACTCTGCAGCTCTGGAGGACTCTCTCACAGTAAGTCTTTGCCTGTGCTGGTTCATTTCCTCCCCCACTACACTTTGCTGGGCAGGGCTGCATACCACCTGTCACATGCTAATGTACCACAGGTGGTTACACGTACCACTGGTTGAAAAGCCCTGGCATAAGAGTACACCTTGTGACTAGTGCGAAAGTAGATGCTAGCCAGGCTACATTTGGAGAGGGTGGAGTGGGAGGAGGGCAATAATTAGCATTTAAATTACAATCTTCAGTTTTATTATTTGCATTATTTTATTCAACTTTCCATGAATTTATCTTTAAGGGAATAGTAGTTTTTAGCAAGTACTATAAAAAATAGCTATAGTTAGTGTAAAAGGTACAGGTACTGTAAGATAATAGCTGTAGATTCAACTCCTTGATTTTTACATCTTTTTTTTATTAACAAGTTTTACAGTACATTTTAAACATAAACCCACCCTTCCCTCCCCCTCCCCCTCTAACTTCCCAGAGCTGAATACAGGGTATTGCAACTAACAAGCTTGAGCTAAAATATGCTAACTATCTATAAATACACTTTAAATCCTATTGCACTTTAACTCCCATTAAACATAGCTAAATAACAATGCATCTTATTAAATTCTAATACTCATTCATATGTTAAATGAAACTTTTTAGTCCCATGTTTATTTTGAATGTAATCAATCCATCTTCTCCCTTCCGAAATGTATCTTTGTTGCGATTGATCTTTCAAATATGCTGAAATTTTTGCTATTTCTGCTAGGTTCAAAACTTTTAGAGTCTATTCTTCTATTGTAGGCATATCCTCTTTCTTCCAATATTGCGATACCAAAAGTCTTGCTGCCGTTATTAAATTCAACATCAATTTAGTTTCTATAACAGTACAATCTGTAATAATACCCAACAGAAATAGCTGCAGAGAAAACCTTATCTTTTTCTTAAATATCTTCTGCATATTCCACCAAATTTTAATCCAAAAAGCTTTAACTTTTTTGCAAGTCCACTATATATGATAATACATTGCATCATCACAACCACACCTCCAACATTTAGGTTGATAATTTGGATACATACATGCTAATTTTTTAGGATCTAAATGCCATCTATAAAACATTTTATAAAAGTTCTCTCTTAAATTTTGTGCCTGTGTAAATTTTACATTTCTTACCCAGATTTTCTCCCAAGTATCCATTGTTATTGACTCCTGAATATTCTGGGCCCATTTTATCATACAGTCTTTAACAAGTTCCATTTCTGAGTCTATTTCTATCAATGCATTATATATCCTTCTTATATGCGCTTGACTTTGATCTCTAATTTGTTTTACCAAATTTTCATCAGTTGTTGTAATATCAATTTTCCGATCTTCTTTCCATCTAGCTTGTATCTGCCCATACTGAAACCAAGTTTGTACTATCTTTTCTTCTTTTAAAATATTAAATGGCTTTAGTTGCCATACATTACTTTCCAATCTAAGAATTTCTTTATATGAAGTCACATCATGTTTAAATCCCAAACTTATATTTTCTATCGCATGTTTAGGTATTGCCCAAAGTGGTATTTTATTTTGATTTTTACGTCTTTTTAAAGTAAGTTTGGTCCCAAAATTAAATAATTATTTTTGTATTTTAATCAATTAAATTGGAATGTAATTAATTATTTTGGTACAAAATCAATCCAAAATTAAATATTTATATCCTAAATTATTTTATGTTGTCCATACCATAATAATAATTTTTAGCACAAATGTGTGCCTCTATAGAAATTAGTAAGTACAAAGAGGCTAGAAGTGAGCAGATTTTTCCAACTCAATGAAATTCCATTTCAGATATCCATCATTTTATTTCCTATTCACTCTTTTGAGGGAATGTGTTTGTGTGAATCACAGCTCCACTTAGCACCACACATGTAGACACACAGTCAGTAACTACATGAGATCCTTTCACTATTGATAGTTTTCTGAATCACAGAGAATTTTATGAATCAGAGAATCATAGAGCATATATTGCTATCTGTATTTTAAATTAGCACACTTCGGTGAATAGATCTCAGTCATTGATTTTTTTCACGTCAGGTGGCTATTTACATATGCAAAGAATCAGGATTTTATCATCTTTCTTTTTTGCATGTGGGAAGGTGGGCACTGAAATAGTGAGAAAGAATTAAGACACTGAACAGGCTGTGGCTATGGGGCTTTGCAGCAGACCTATACTTTGAGAATCACTATTCTAGAGCAATATTATGGATGTGATGTCCATTGGTGAAATGCGCAACTGGATTTTAAAATAAAAGTCTAGACTTGTTTAATTGAAAAATTAAATAGAGAATTCACATAGTACAAAACTAAATGCATCACACTCTAGGATCATCCATAAGCCAAATATTGTGTGGGTACTCTAATTGCTTTGTTAACAAAGATATCTATTTACCCAAGAAAAGGAGAAGGGTGACATGGTAAGAACATCTTATGGGTGGGGCTATCTTTATCACATTGCCTTCTGATAAATGCATGTTCCCTGATGGCACAATGGAAGTTTGAGTTGGTAAATTAAGTACTTAATTCTTACAAAAATGCATAAAAGTGGTTTACCTACCTCAGGGGTCGGCAACCCATGGCTCTGGAGCCGCAGATGGTTTTTTCATCCCTCTGCTGCTGCTCCCTGTCTTCCGCTGCTGTGTGCAGTCCCACAAACAAAAGAAGTTTGTGGGACTAAAAAAAGTTCAATCAATCAATTTCAACTTCTCATGAAAAAACAAAAATCTTACAAAGTTGATATTGATTGATTGAACTTTTTTTTAGTCCCACAAACTTCTTTTGTTTGTGGGACTGCACATGGCGGCGGCAGAAGTAACAGAGGACCACTTCGGAACTGGAAAGAAGGTTAGTAAAGAAATGGTTTGGGAAGCAAGTGAGGGCATCTGGGCGGTGGTGGGTGGGGCAAGCTCTCCAGCTGCATGATGGCAGAGAAATGCGACAGAGATGGAGAGCAGGCGCTTTCCATCTCCGGCGATCCACTTGTCGGTTCAGTGGCTATGTGGGCAGAGCTGTGAAGAGGGATTGGAAGGGGAGTGAAAGGGAAGAGGGTGGGTAGGCAGATGAGGGGGGATCTGTCCCACCCCACCCCACTTGTTTTGTACCCACTTTCAGCTGAGCCGTGTCATGCTTACCAATGCCACTGCCAAGATGCTTAGCAGAAATCCCCCCATCCCAGATCAGACCCACATGGCACCTTCTTTTCAGCTCTGATGTGGTGTGCAGTTCCACAAACAAAAGAAGTTTGTGGGACTAAAAAAAAAATTCAATCAATTCTAACTATGCGAGATTTTTTTTTTCTGTGAGAATTTGGAATTGGTTGATTGAACTTTTTTATTTTAGTCCCACAAACTTCTTTTGTTTGTTGGACTGCACATAGCAGTGGAGGAAGTGACAGAGGACCGTGTCTGAGATGGAAAGAAGATGCCACATGGCTCCGATCAGGGACAGGAAGGAAGGGTTTACTTCCAAGCTTCTTGTACGGAGCCAGGGAAATGGTCAGGATGGGGGGAGCTGCCAATGCTGCTGCCATGAGGCTTGGCAGATCCCCTCTGAGCAGCCATGATTCTCCCTCCCCAGCCACCCAGCCACCATTGCCCAAACTACTCCTCGCCTGGCTGGCTGGCACAAAACCTCACCACTCTTCTCATCTTCCTCATCCTCCCCACTCAAGTGGCCACCATCGGCTTGGGTGCCTCTGCTCCATCCGAGTTGAAGAAAGTGGAGGATTGCTGTCAAACAATAAGAACCAGGTGCACTGCTTGCTTGTGTGCACCCACCTTATTGAGAGCAATCCCTTTGCTTCACCTCCGTTTTCTTCAACTTGGACAGAGCTGGTGGCCGCTTGAGTGGGGAAGACAAGAAGGAGAAAAGCAGTGAGGGTTAGTGCCAGCCAGCCAGCGAGGAGTAGGTCGCATGATAGG
>JAKJMR010017958.1:0-14126 GCA_024449315.1 Daboia siamensis
TTTTTTTTTTCCCATGAGAAGTCAGAATTGATTGATTGAACTTTTTAGTCCCACTTCTTTCTTTTTGTGGAACTGCAAATGGTGGAAGAGTTAGCCATAATAGAAGAATGAAACAGCCGCATGTGGCTCCAGAGCCACGGGTTGCTGACCTGTGTGCTAGGGGGGCCCTAGATGGGTCCAAAGTCATCCCAATTGCTTCATTAGATCCGGGGAAAGCCCTCCAAACCCAACAGGAGAAAGTCTAGTGTGAGATCAGCATCTAGCCCAAGCTACTTGCAGCCACAGTCCCAGAGCACGAACCTGAACACTGGTCAACAGTGTGCTTGGAATTGGTGAGAGAACTGACCTTCTTTTTTCTATCTACTACTAACTAAATCCTTGAAAAGATCCCCAAAGCAAGAAAACCTCCAGAAGTTAAGGGAGGGGACTATATCCCCATTCCCTTACAGATGGAAGCAGCAAATTAATATTAAAGGAGGAAAGAGATATACTAAAATTTGATTTAAAATACTACAGTCTGGACAAATC
Source organism: Daboia siamensis (assembly GCA_024449315.1). Lineage (NCBI taxonomy): Eukaryota > Metazoa > Chordata > Lepidosauria > Squamata > Viperidae > Daboia > Daboia siamensis. The sequence goes on from JAKJMR010017958.1 coordinate 529, forward strand.
TAGGAACTAAAAAACTGTCAAGATTTTTGATATAATTATAAAAATATATAACAAAAATAACTTTTTGATTGGAAAAAATAAAGAATAAAGAAATAACATCTAGTGGAGAATCAGAGAATAGAACACTAACAATAAGGACTTAGGAAATTGCCTAGAAACAAAGAAAAAGCTTTTCCTTTGAATTGCAAATAGCCTTGAAGACAGCTGGGAACAAAGGAAGAGCCAGCTATAATATTAAAAAGTGTCTGAAAGAAAAAAAATATCCTGGACTGTTGCTTAAAACTAAAGACTGTTTATGGAAAAGAAAAACCTTGAATTTTTGCCTAATCTTTTAGAGGAGAATCTACAGGAAGGATTTAAAGTGGCTTAACACACTGAACTGTAATTTTGGCTGACTGATAAATTGACTTTGGAATTAAATCATTGATGAAAGATTATTTGAAGGGGGGAGACTGTTATGTATACAGGCACCTGCATAGCAACAGCCACCAGGGGGCGTTGGCCTGAACGGTTTTGGTGGGAAACCTAGTTTCGGCGGGAAACCCAGGGCCAACCCCATTGGCTGTTCGCCTACCTGGCTAGGTTTTTAAAGAGGCCAGGTAACCCTCATTCCTCAGTACGCTACCCCCCCCCAAATAAAGAGCTGAACACGTACTCCGGCTGGCGTCTCTTCCTTATGTCGGACCCACTACATTACAGTGGCGACGAAGATGGGATCCTACTGACAGATGAGCTGAAGTCACTAGGGGAATGCACCGCGTGCTGAAGAGAAAAGGCATTTTTCTTTCTCCGCCATGACCGCCAGCCAACCAGACCACACCGGTCGTTGCATCCGCAACTCAAGACCCGAAACAACACCACGATGGCAAGGGCCGGACAACCCCATGAATTCGACACCCGCCACCCCGAGACATGGGCCCGGTACCTGGCTCATGCCGAACTGTACATGCAGTTCAACCAGATCTCGGAGGACGGCATAGAGGCGGCAGCCCTACTCTGCATCGGGGGACCTGCACTCCTAGAGATTGCTGCGAACCTGTTCGCCCCAGAAGCCATCAATACCATCGCGTACCAGGACCTCGTTGCCAAGCTCAATGTCAACTTCCAGCCCCGGCGGTCCAAATTGGCCACGAGGTTGCAGTTCGAAAAAAGGGACCAATGCCCCGACAAGTCCGGTGCTGAATTCCTCGCCGCCCTATGAGAAGCTGCCATCGCCTGCAAGTTTTCGAACTTGGAGGAGCGACTACGGGACCGGCTGGTTTGAGGCCTACGAGACAGGTGGCTGAAAGAGCGCCTGTTCGAAAGAGAGGAGGTTTCGCTCCAGGAAGCCGAAGATGCCATCCTGGCCCACGAAGCAGCCTGCGGGGCCATCCAAGCAGTACGGGAGACCAGAACCAGCAGCCAGGCGGCCAGCATCCATCGGCAGGTCGCCACAGCCGAGGACGAGCAGAGCATCGACCTCATACAGTGGAAGTCGACCCCCGACTAGCGAGGCAGATGCCCAGACAAGCCCAGGCCCTCTAGCAACGCCACCAACCCACAGAAGTGTGCAGGGTGTGGTGGAAACCACGTGCGCAGCCTCTGTAAGTTCCAGGCGGCCACATGTTGGGTCTGCAAGAAAACAGGCCACATAGCCACGGTCTGTCGTAGCTGCCGCCCCTGAGAGGAGATCCACGAGCTACAACCGGAGGAATCGCCGTTCAAAGGTACTGGGGCCCCGACCAAAACGCAAATTGGCTATGTTGAGAGCCGGCTGGCCATTAACCACACGGGTAACCGCTGGATGCTCAAACCCAAAATTAGATTAACAATCTGCTTGCAAGGCGTTGCTTGCCGCATGGAGCTTGACTCCGGATCAGCGGTCTCCATCATTTCGGACAAGACCCTTAACTATATTAATAGCCGGAGCAAGCAGCGGATTAAATTATGGCCTACAAATTTAACCCTTACTGATTTCCAGAATTCGCCGGTCAAGGTAAGGGGGGAGGCTACCGTTTCAGTGGGGTTTAAGGGTTGCGAAGAGCACCTGGAGGTTGTAGTGGTAGAGGGCCGGAGAGCCAGTCTGGTTGGTCTAGACTGGTTTGAGGCCCTGGGAATCACAGTCTCCGGGATCCACCGGATCCAGGGAGACTCCGTCGAGGCTGTCTGCAAGGAGTTTGCAGACATCTTCGACGGGACGCTGGGCAGGTGCACAGGGCCCCCCATCTCGTTCAAGCTTAACGCGAACATTCCCCTCATTAGGGTCCGGCCGCGGCGAGTCCCCTTTGCACTCAAACACAAAATCGAGTGCGAGCTGGATAAGCTGGTGGCCCAGGGAATTTTAGAGCCCGTAGATGGGGGGGAGTGGGAAACCCCAATCGTCACCCCGCTCAAATCCAATGGGGAAATAAGGATCTGCGCCAACTACAAGTGCTCATTGAACCGTCCCTAAACCCGCACACTTACCCGGTCCCCACGGTCAGCCACGTTCTCGCTTCCCTCCAAGGCGGCGTCATTTTTGAAAGGCTCGATCTTGCGCAGGCGTACCAGCAACTCACGATTACTAGGGCAACGGCTGACATTCAGACTATAGTAACACACAGGGGAGCATTCCGGGTGAACAGGCTGCAGTTTGGGGTCAGCGTAGCTCCTGGCATTTTCCAGGAAGTTATGTAAAAGACATTCAGGGGTATCCCAGGAGTCTGTCCTTATTTTGATGACATCCTGATTGCAGGAGCATCAACAGAAGAGCTGGCAGGTAGGCTGAGGGAGGTGCTGTCCAGACTGCGTACAGCTGGCCTCAAACTAAAGAGGGAGAAATGCAGCATAGGTGTTCCCTCCACAGAATTCTTGGGATTCAGGGTGGATGCCAAGGGAATCCACCCCACAGAGTCCAAGGTGAGGGCAATCAAACTGGCACCCACCCCCAAGAACAAGGCAGAGCTACAGGCATTCCTGGGTCTGCTAAATTTCTATCATACATTCCTCCCACACAAGGCAGCCATTGCTGAGCCACTTCACAGGTTACTGGATAAAAAGGCAGCATGGGCCTGGACTTCCATCCATGAGCAAAGCTTTAGAGCATTAAAGGCACTACTGTCTGACAAGTCCACAGTAACACACTTCATAGAAACAAAGACCATATGCATTGCGTGCGATGCATCCCCTTATGGCGTGGGCGCTGTTCTCAGTCACCTAGAGCCTAATGGGGCTCAAATCCCCATTGCCTACTATTCCAGGATGCTGTCTGGAGCAGAAAGGAACTACGCCCAAATTGATAGGGAAGCCCTGGCAATCGTGGCAGGAATTAAAAAGTTCCACTATTATCTGTATGGCAGGGAGTTCACTGTCTACACGGACCACAAACCACTCCTGGGCCTGTTCACAACAGACAGGCAGACGCCCCAAATTCTGTCCCCCAGAATGCTCCAGTGGTCCATCTTCCTTGCAGCTTACAATTGCAAGCTGGTGCACATGCCAGGAAAGGAGATGGGCCACACAGACGGCTTAAGTAGGCTACGCCTTGACACCACTGAACCAGACCCAGCACCAGCAACGCAGATCCTAGCTTTGCAGGAATTACCAGAATGCCCAGTTCATGCCAAGGACATTGCCAGCAACACAGCCACCGACAACATCATGAGCAGGGTACACTCATGGGTTTGCACAGGGTGGCAGGACAAGTCCCCGGGGCCTGAGTTCCAGGCTTATTTCACCAGGCGTCATGAGCTCTCCACGCACAGGGGTTGCTTCCTCTGGGGAAGCAGGGTCATTATTCCCACCGCAGTCCGGGGCAAGGTATTGGAATCCTTACACGAGGGACACCCGGGAGTGGTTAGGATGAAGGCACTGGCCAGAAGCTACTTCTGGTGGCCAGGGCTGGACAAGGACATTGAAGAATGGGTCAAGGCCTGTTACATGTGCCAGAGATCCAGGCCAGAAATGCCACACGCACCAGTACATAGGTGGGAGGCCACACACACACCCTGGTCCCGCATCCACATTGACTATGCAGGGCCATTTCAGGGCCAACTGTTCTTAGTAGTAGTGGACAGCCACTCCAAGTGGCTGGAGGTAGTCCTTGTTCCCAACATGACCTCAGCTAGGACAATCCAGGTGCTCAGAGCTCTCTTTGCCACACACGGCCTCCCCGACATAATAGTGTCTGATAATGGGCCTCAGTTTACCGCTATTGATTTCCAGGCATTCTTGAAGATGAATTGGATTAGACATGCCACCTCCGCGCCCTTTCATCCATCGACTAACGGACAAGCTGAATGGATGGTAAGGACGACCAAGGACGCACTCCGGCGCATCATCAGCAGGGACTGGCATCACAGACTGGCAAAATTTCTACTTGCCCAACACACTACATCGTGTGTTGCTACTGGGAAGAGCCCAGCAGAACTTCGATGGGGACGGCGTCTCATCACCAAGCTGGACCGTTTACACCCGGACCGAGTAGCAGCAGAGATGGATAGGCCACCATCATCATCAGCAGCAGCAGCAGCACACATGGTTCTCAACGTGGGGGACCTGGTCTGGGCAAGGAACTATGGGGCAGGGCATCCATGGATTCTGGGGACAGTGGTTGAGAAAACTGGGCCCCTCTCTTACATCGTGGGGGTGGAGGGGGACAGACACATAAGGCGACACATCGACCAGCTCAGAGGGAGGGTCCCTGAGTGCACCACACATGCCCAACAGGATAGCCACACCCCAGGGGAGGTCAGCCCAACCCGAAACAACACAAAACAGGAACCAGAGAAGGGGGGCCTCCTCCAACCAGCTCTGCTCAACTCAGCACAGAGGCTTCATGAACCGGCTGTCCAGGTTCAGGGCCAAGCCACACCCAGATGGTCCACCCGGCCCCACAGGACACCTGCTTATCTAGCGGACTATGTGTGCAAGTGACCACCCCACAGTTGCCTTGTATTAACACACAGTGTATATAGTTCTAATATTGTTATAGTTGAATGTGTTTCTTCTCTAAGGGGGGAGGGGTGTTATGTATGCAGGCACCTGCATAGCAATAGCCACCAGGGGGCGTTGGCCTGAACGGTTTTGGTGGGAAACCTAGTTTTGGCGGGAAACCCGGGGCCAACCCCATTGGCTGTTCGCCTACCTGGCTAGGTATTTAAGGAGGCCAGGTAACCCTCATTCCTCAGTACGCTACCCCCCCCCAAATAAAGAGCTGAACACGTACTTCCTTACGTTGGACCCACTACATTGCAGTAACAATATGGATATCACATATGTATCAAAAAATGACAGGACACCACATTCAATCAATCAATCAATTTATAATTACAGCCAAAGCCAACACATAAACTAAACATTCAAATAAAACAAAACTAAACAGAACCAACACAAGAGGACACAGCAATATATTACAATTAATGATGTAATCAATGGGTGACCAAGATCTGCCTAGTTTTATTGACAGTATAACAAAAACTATCTACCTTCAGAAAAACTGAATCATACTGACCTGACAATAAAAATACTTTTTATACTTGATTTACAGGATGGCCGATGGAAATGCATGGCACTGTGCAAGCAAGAATGGTTTACTGACTCCAACTGACTAAGATACCTGGCAAGTATAACCACGTATCTAATAGAGTGTGGAGCCAGAAACAGCAGAGCCATACCTAAGTCCTCTTGTCTCTCGGTGTCCTCTAATCTTTGACACAAGGTTTGTTTTGCTTGGTCATAGTCCAATTTGAGAATTGAGGCTGATGAGAAGAATTAAAATAAATAAAAATAAGTAGGAAGAAATAGAACTGGGATATCTGTAAAGAAACTTGCCAGATGCGAAACAATCTTGTGAAGTAAACAATGCTTGCAAATATCTGATAAATTACCTTTCATTTACCACTTCTTACTTTATAAGCTAAAAAGTGCAGAGTAGCTTAACAAAGACATTTGTGTTCAGCATTTTAAAAAATTGAAAATAAAATGTACATAGTTATGTGCTTATAGCTCTATAAAGTGGGAGACAAAAAGTTATTTATAGATAAAAACTATGAAGAATATAGTATAAAAGAGTATAAAAATATAGTGTGTAAATAGGATTGCCTTGATCAAATTTATATTAATCTAGTAAAATACAAGCTATCAAATAATTTCAAAGCAGTATCAGGCAACATAAAAATAAAAATGATAAGATAGACACCACATTTTTTCTATGACATATGTGCATCGTCCAAAGACCTAGTAGTTAGCATATTAAATTACTGTAGAGCAACAATAGCATTTTGAACTTCATAGCTTGAATTTTTAACCATTTATCCCAATTTATTTATTTTTTATTTGAAAAGTTTTACAATACAGTTTATTTTTAACAGAACAAAACAAAACCCCTCCCAACCCCCTACCCCCTCCCCAACCCTCCCCAACACCTCCCTCCCTTCCCCCTCCCCCCTCCCTGACTTCCCAGAACTAAATACGGGGTATAGAAATACAAACAATTATAATCTAACTTATGCAAACAACAATAAACTATTAAATCTATCGCGCTTTAACTCTTATAAAACAACTACAAGCAATATAAATATCACATCAATACTTATTCAAATGCTAAATGAAACTTTTTAGTCCCATATTTATTCTGAATATAATCAATCCATTTTTTCCACTCCACGATATATCTCTGTTGCGAATGGTCTTTCAAATACGCTGAAATCTTTGCCATTTCCGCCAGGTTGGAAACTTTTAAAGTCCATTCTTCTATAGTCGGCAGTTCTTCCTTCTTCCAATATTGCCCTACTAAAAGTCTTGCTGCCGTAATTAAATTCAACATCAACTTAGTGTCCACAACAGTAGTATCAGTAATAATACCCAATAAAAACAATTGCGGACAAAACTTTATCCTTTTCTTAAATATCTTTTGCATTTTCCACCGAATTCTAATCCAAAAAGCTTTAACCTTTTTACAGGTCCACCATATATGAAAATATGTTGCATCTTCACCACCACACCTCCAACATTTAGGCTGACAATTCGGATACATACTTGCTAATTTTTTAGTATCTAAGTGCCACCTATAAAACATTTTATAAAAATTCTCTCTTAGGTTTTGAGCTTGCATAAATCTTACATTTCTTACCCAAATCTTTTCCCAAGTATCCATTGTAATAACTTCTTGGAAATTCTGCGCCCACTTTATCATACAATCTTTAACAAGTTCTGTCTCTGAATCAATTTCTATCAATGCAAGATATATCCTTTTAATATGTGCTTGACCTTGATCTCTAATTTGCTTTACCAAATTTTCATCAATCATTGAAAAACCAGTTTTCTGGTCTTCGTTCCACCTGGCCTGTAATTGCCCATACTGAAACCAAGTTTGTACAATCTTTTCTTCTCTTAAAATATTATATGGCTTTAGTTGCCATACATTCCTTTCCAAACTTAAAATTTCCTTATATGTAATCACATCATGTTTGAACCCAGCACTTATATTTTCTATTGCATGTTTCGGTATTGCCCATATAGGTATCTTATAATTTAACTATGTCTATTCTTTTCCCAAACTCGCAACAGAGCATATCTTAAAATATGCGCCTTGAACACCTTATCCACCTTCTTATCATACAAAAAATATGCATGCCAACCAAATAACAAATCATGACCTTCAAGATTTAATAATCTCACTTGTGTTAAATTAATACAATCACTTATCGCTGACAAGGCAGCAGCTTCATAATATAATTTAAAATTAGGCATTTTAAGACCACCTCTCTCACTCATAAACTGCATAATCTTAAATTTAACTCGTGGCCTTTTCCCTGCCCAGACAAATTTATTAATACCCTTTTGCCATTCCTCCAAATTTAAATCCTTTTTAAGAATAAGTATCATTTGAAATAAAAATAAAAATTTCGGTAAAACATTCATTTTCACTGCTGCAATTCTTCCCAGTAAAGATAATTGTAATTTTTTCCAACTATCCAATTCTTTTTGAACTTTTGCCCATAACTTTTCATAATTATTTTTATATAACTTTACATTTGAGGGTGACAAATATATCCCCAAATATTTAACCCTTTTAACAATTTCAAATCCCGTTAGCTCTTCTAAAACAGCCTTTTGTGGTACTGTCATATTCTTAGACAACATTTTAGTTTTTTGTACATTAACCTTAAACCCAGAAACTTTCCCATATTGCGTTATTATCTCCATCAGTTCTACAACTAAGTCTTCAGGCTGAGTCACCGTAACAACCAAATCATCTGCAAATGCCCTCAGTCTATAATCCTGATCTCTTATTTGAATTCCCCTAATTTTTTCCGATTCCCGTATTTTAATCAATAATATCTCCAATGTCAAAACAAATAATAAAGGTGACAACGGGCACCCCTGCCTCATGCCCTTTTCAATGTTACATTCTTCTGTCAAACTATTATTAACTATTATACGGGCTGTTTGCTTTTGATATAATGCCCTAATTGGTTGTAAAAATTTATCCCCAAAATTCATTTTATCTAATACTTTCAACAAAAATTGCCAATCCAATTGGTCAAAGGCTTTTTCAGCATCCAAAAAGATCAACGCTGCAGGGATCTGATTGTTACTTTCCAGAAATTCCAACAAATCAACTATATGCCTCACGTTGTTCTTCATTTGTCTACCACTTATAAAATCACTTTGATCACCATAAATTACTTGTTGCAATACCCTCATTAATCTATTAGCTAAAACCTTAGCAAATATCTTGTAGTCCGTATTCAAAAGTGATATTGGCCTATAATTTTTTGCTTGGGTGACATCCTGATCTTCCTTCGGAATCAAAGAAATAAAAGCAGTTCTCCAGGACGGGGGCACCCCTCCACCCTTTTGAATTGTCTGAAACAATTCCCTTAATGGCTTTACCATCTCTAACTGTAAATTTTTATAATACACAGCAGTCAAACTGTCAGTACCTGGAGCCTTACCCACTTTCAATTGTTTAATTGCTGAAAAAATTTCTTCCTCAGTTATCAGTTGATTCATCTCTTCCTTTTGTTCTTGTGTAAGAACAGGAATATTAGCATTCATCAGATATGCATCAATATCTGCCTCACTAATCTTATCTCTAGCATATAACTTAGAGTAAAAATCAAAAAAAGTCTTCTTAATAACATTCTGCTGATACACTACCTTACCCTTATGTTCTATTCTATCTATATTAGAAGCCCTTTGCTTCTTCCTTAACAAATAAGCTAACCATCTACCTGGTTTATTAGCATTGCAAAAAGTATTATGTCTAACATACCATATGTTAGTTGCCACTTGATCAGCCATCAACTTGTCAAACTGTCCCCTTAATAAATTAATTACCTTTTTAATCTTCACATCCGATGGATTCAAAATTAAAGCCTTTTCTATTTCCCTAATTTCATTCTCTAATTCCTTCCTCCTGAATTCCAGATTACGTCTATATTTGTTATTCAGATATATTAATACACCTCTCATATAAGCTTTACTAGCATCCCAAACCATTTCAATAGAATTACCCTTATACATAAATAATAATAATAATAATAATAATAATTTTATTTATATACCGCCCTTCTCCCGAAGGACTCAGGGCAGTGAACAGGGCAAATATATAAAAAATACAAAAGTACAAAAGTTAAAAAGAGATTAAACATATGCCCAACTAAAAACAGTACAATACAAACATTAAAACATTAAAATAACCATAAGAACCCAAACCCATCCCCCATCAGGCCAGGCCGGCTGGTTCGAATAAGAATGTCTTCAGATCGCGACGGAAGGAGCGAAGGTCGGGCGCCATTCAGAGCTCAACCGGCAACTGGTTCCATAGCTCCGGGGCGCCCACAGAGAAGGATCTCCCCCTGGGGGCCACCAATCGACATTCTCTGATCGGTGGCATCCTGAGGAGACCCTCTCTGTGGGAACGCACAGGGAGGAGGGAAGTTGATGCCGGCAGCAGGTGCTCCCTAAGGTACTCTGGACCCATCCCATGTAGGGCCTTAAACACCATTACCAGTACCTTGAATCATGACGTGATTTAAAAAAATACTTCATCTGTTTTTTACATTCTTCCACATTTTCCTGATTTTTAAACAGGTTCTCGTTTAGATGCCAGGCACGCCTATCTCTAATATCCTTGTCTATCTCTAACCAGACTGGACTATGATCAGACATAGTTCTTGGACAAATCTTAATCTTCTTAATCCTGGAAAAGAAATCAGTAGTAATTAGTATAAAGTCAATCCTAGAAAAAGATTGATATCGGGAAAAAAAGTATAGTCCTTCTCTTGCAGATTTCTTTCTCTCCAAATATCTCGCAGTTCCAAATCATCCTTCATTTCAAAAAAGGATTTAGGCAGTTTAGCATGAGTTGGAACACTTTTAAAAAAACCAATCTTATCCATTTGTACATCCAAAACACTGTTCCAGTCTCCCACAAAAATAAAAGATTTATAATCCCACTGAGTAATCTTGCTGTGTAGTAAACTATAAAAATCTGCTTGTTGTTGATTAGGAGCATATAGTCCAACCAGAAGTGTTTTCTTGCCTTCTATTAACAGTTCAATTATAACATATCTTCCTTGTTTATCTGCTTCAATTAACTCCGCTGTCAAAGTATTCTTAACATAAACAACCACTCCATTTTTCTTATCCATTGCAGAAGCAATAAATTGTGTACCCAGTCTTGAATTTAATAAGTACTTTTGATCCATAATTCTGATATGTGTTTCTTGTAAACAAATAACATCATTCTTAAATTGTTTTAAATATTGAAAAACTTTCTTTGTCTTCTGTGGTGAATTTAAGCCATTAACATTCCAAGTTAGAAACTTTGTCGCCATCCTTCGCGACCCGAAGCTTTTGGAGCGCTTCTCCCAAGATCACCTGCACTTTCTTAGGTCGCGCTCCTCCCACAGCTTCACTATAAGTAAGTTTTGGAGGTGCCATCATAACTTTCTGCTGGTCTTGTTCATGCTCTCGTCTCATTCGTCTCGAAGCAGCACGCGTCATCCTCTGGTCTCTGGCCTCCTCCGATGATATTGAAATTTGATCCACTCCTGCAGCTTTCTCATCTGTCTGCGTTGTTCCTTCAAAACCTTTAAATTCTCACTGCGTAGTTGAGGCTCTCCCTCACCATTCTTCTTTGTAGATTCCAAAAGTGGTATGGGGACTGCTTTTAAAACATTACTATAAAAATCACGTGCCTGCAACACTGTAGTAAGACAATATCTCATACCCTCATGCATCACCAACATACCCACTGGTAACTCCCATCTGAACTTGATATCATGTCGTCTTAATTCTTGTGCCAAAAAGGCAAACTCCTTCCTTCTCCTTAGGATTCTTGGAGGGATCTCTTTTAAAATCAAAACTTCTTGCTCAGCAATTGCGAATTTAGTATTATAAAAGGCTTGGATAACCTCATTTCTAATTGCTCTCTTTGTAAAATAAACCACCACATCTCTGGGTAATTTCCTTTGTCTTGCGATCCACGAATTAACACGGAAAATTTTGTCTATATCTTCCATAATTGCATCTGCAGGTCACCCCAGCACCCCTTCCAAAGCCTCAGAAACAATTTTCTTCAAATTTTCTTTAGAATCCTCTTTTAAGCCTCGAATTCTCACAGCAAACTCCATCTCATGGTACTGTACCAAAGTCAAATCACTATCAATTTTCTCCACCACATTTTCACTCTCTGTCATTTTTGCATCTAATCTAATATTATTTTGTCTGAGATCTTCCACTCTTTCATCCAAGCGCTCAATACATACAGCCATGCCTTGAAATGCAAGTAAAATGTCTGCCCTTATTTCTGTTAACTTCTCATCAAGAAGCTCTGTGAGCTTTTCATCCATAAACTCATCTAATTGTTGTGATTGCTTTTCCATAGCTTCTTGCATCACATTCTGCAAATATTTAACTGTAAAAGTTGGTACAGGTGCAGGTGCAGGGGGAGGGGGAGGGGGCAATAAAGCTTGTAACGAAGACTGCTGCACCGGAGAAGCCCTCGCGCTTCTAAGAACTTTAGAGGATTTGGCAGCCATTTTCACCCACTATTGCCTGCTACGCACTTTCACTTTCAAACTCCACAAAGTCCATTGAGTTAAAGATCCTAAATTCACTTTCACCTGGATCTCCTGTACTGCTCTGCCTGCATCCAGGTTCTCAAAGGTTCTCTCTTGCTGGCAGGAATGATTGCAGATGCCCTGCTCTGCTCCAAAAAGCCCGGAGCAGAGGCGCCCCGCAGTCCGGAGCAAGCCCAGGCTTCGGGGGTCCTCAATCCTTCAGCCGCCAAAACTTTTAGCTCTGGCGGCCCCGGAGAGCTCTACCACTACCTGGGCGCTCACCCCCTCCTCTTCTCCCAAGGAGGCGGCTTCTGAGCCGCCAAAACAGTTGATCGGCGCTGTTTTCGGCGGCTCACGGAACCGGCAGGGCTGACAGCCGAAGAATGGCTGCCTGCGGCGATGCCTTGCCACCCGGAAGTCTCCCAATTTATTTATTATCTTAACTTATTTCTCAGGATTGTTAAGAAGGTGGAGATAATTACTCCATTTTTATTATTTATTTATTAAAATCAATTCTACACCACCCATCTCACTATCAAGCAACTACAGGTGGCTCACAATATTAAGAATAATAATATAAAACAATTAAAACATCAAAAAACTAAAATGTGGGGGGGGGAGTTAAAACATTGTTAACAACAGAAGAAGGGATGTACAAGGAATGGAGGTGGCATCTTCTACTAGCTTACTAGCCATCTCCAAGCAAAGACCCAAACTAGTTGGCAGAGCCAGGTCTCCAGGTCCTTTTGGAAGGCCATTAAGGTGGGAGTGGATCTTATCTCAAGGACCATGATGTTCCAAAGAGTAAAATGTGGGACCACCAGACCATTTGGGGCAGACCAATTCCATTGGGATGGCTCAGTACTCAGGTAACCTGGATCCATGCCATGAAGGCCTTTCAAGGTAATGAATTGGCAACCAATGCTGTTCACATAGTAGTGATGTAATATGGGCCATCTTAGAGGTTTGCACTGCTGTGTTTTGTGACATCAGTAGCTTCTGAAAACTCTTCAAGGATAGCCCCACGTAGAGTGACTTGTAGTAGTCCAAGGACAAGATGACCAGGACCTGAGTGACTAGGACATGATCTAGGAAAAGGCACAGCTGGTGCACAATCTGAAGATGTGCAAAGGCTTTTATAACCATGATTACTACTTGTTCTTCAAGAAGGACTTGACAGTCTAGGAAGACTGCCAAGTTGCACACAGAGTCTGTCTAGGGAGAGAACCAACCTAGAAATAAGGAGAAATTTCCTGACAGTTAGAACAATTAATCAGTGGAACAACTTGCCTCCAGAAGTTGTGGGTACTCCAATACTGGTGTTTTTTAAGAAAAGACTGGACAACTATCTGTCTGAAATGGTATAAGGTTTCCTGCTTGAGCAGGAGGCTGGAATAGAAGATCTCCTAGGTCCCTTCCAACTCCATTATTCTGCTATTCTGGAGAAGCACAACTAGTAAAGATGTCAAACTCTCAGATCCTAATGCTCCATATACTCAAAGCCACTCAACCTTCATAAATAGATAGATAGATAGATAGATAGATAGATAGATAGATAGATAGATA
>JAKJMR010017958.1:14136-55280 GCA_024449315.1 Daboia siamensis
ATAGATAGATAGATAGATAGATAGATAGATAGATAGATAGATAGATAGATAGATAGATAGATAGATAGATAACCTTTATTGTCATTTTTACTGTGGGCACAATGACACACATTAAAAATGAAATTTACTTGCTTGCTCTCAAAGTGTATGTTATGTACTGGGCTTTTGGTACCACACCACGTGTGTTGCTGGAGAGCTAATGGCTCTCCAGCAACCCAGACAGGATGTCTCCAGTCCTGCAATTGGTCAACCTTGGGTGGCAAACATGGATTCAATCTGATTGGTTGCTACCCAAGGGTTTGGCTATATATTGTGGCGGGGTGCACCCCAAGTCCCCAGTATAGTTCCAGCTTAAATAAAAGAATGAGTTTCTCTGTACTCAACTGTGTGTCTTCATTTCTGCTCACCAGAGACCACAACATAATCGTGGCAATGAGGATCGGATCCTGCTTCACTGCCTAAGGGCTGAAATCACGAGGGGTCAGCATTACTCGAGGACGCATTCCCTGAGCCCAAGAAGCAGGATCCAAGAATGCAGGAATTGAGGAAAGATGCCAAAGGTCGGCAAACTCAGAGAGTTCGATATAAAACATCCAGAAGATTGGCCATCTTACCTCTTGCAAGTGGAGAACTATCCACGAGCCAACGAGATTGCAGAGGAAGGCCTAAAAGCTGCAACATGGCTGTGCATGTGTGGGCCAGCGACTTTCAACCTAGCGGAAAATCTCTTCGCACCAACGCCCATTGCAACAGTATCGTTTGCTGACCTTAAGAAGAAGCTGAGGAGCATTTTCACCCCAAGATGTTGGAGATGGCGTGGCGCTTTAAATTCGACCAAAGAGTGCAGCTTCCTGGAGAGACAGCTTCAGAGTTTATCGCAGGCCTAAGGCAGGCCACACGCCTTTGCAAGTTTTCAAATTTAAAGAAACGACTGAGAGACTGACTCGTCTGTGGTCTTGGAGACAGAACCCTACAGCAGAGACTATTTGCCAGACCAAATCTCACATTCGCCAAAGCACAGGACGAGGTCATGGCTGATGAAGCAGCTGGAGGTGCAGTGCAAACAGTGCAGCCCACCAAATCTTCAAAAGTAGAAGATTCTGTCCATCTCAAAGTTGCCAAATGCGGCGGAGAATCATCAGAAGATGAAGAACCCAAAATAAACAAGCTCCAAAGGCAGCCAAGCATGCAAAACAGCGGCAACCACCCTAGAGAGGATGATTACAAGGCAGTTCTCTTACCTAGATGTAAGGCAACCATTCCTGCGCCAATTGCAGATTTTGTTCAGCCATGTGTGGAGCTTGTGGAAGGACTGGCCACATTGCTGTGGTGTGCAGAGCCCACCAGAGAGACAAGCCACCCAAACACCAGTCAGAAGAACTGACTAGGAGAGGTACTAGGGCCCAGGGTCCAGTTAGTGTGAGGTTTTTCAGAAGCCGGAGAAGCATTTGCCGTACCGGGGCTCATCGCCCCCTTAAGCCTAAACTCAAACTCTCGGTAGAGCTACAAGGAGTTCCATGTAAGATGGAGTTGGAATCCGGCTCAGCAGTATCAATCATCTCGCATGACACATTCAACTTTGTGTGCAGACACAGCAACCATTGGGCTAAACTAAGGCCCTCAGATATTGTTTTAACAGATTTTCAGAAAGCTCACGTTAAAGTTAAGGGTGAAGCCACCTTATTGGTGAAATTTAAAGGGTTTTGGGGCCACCTGGATGTCATAGTAGTAGAGGTCCAAAGAACAAGTCTTATTGGACTTGATTGGTTTGAGAATTTGGGCATTCAGGTTACAGGCATTAACCGAACACAGACAGCAGACCTCATGGCTGTTTGTGAGGAATACGCAGATGTTTTCAAGTCAAAACTGGGAACTTATACTGGCCCGCCAATTTCTTTTAAATTAAATCCTAATGTTATACCAATTAGGGTCAAGCCTCACAGGGTCCCCTTCGCCCTAAAACACAGAATCGATGCCAAAATCGATAAGTTAGCGGCAACCACCCAAGAGAGGATGATAATTACAGCCTATTGATGGGGGGGGGATTGGAAACTCCTATTGTCACCCCACTAAAGTCCAACGGGGAGGTCTGCATTTGTGCGGACTATAAATGCACATTAAATAAGGCCCTCAATCAACATGCATATCCGGTCCCTGTAGTCAACCATATTCTAGCCTCTTTGCAAGGGGGAACCATTTTTGCTAAACTTGATTTAACGCAGGCGTATCAGCAATTGCCAGGTGCGGCGGCACTGCTGCAGTCATGGGTGCGAGGGGTGTTGGCGGCGGGCTTCCCCCTGGGGCCAGAGCCAGTGCGGCTGGTGCTGTGGGAGCAGCAGGGCCTGCTCTATATGGCGGGGTGTGCAGCAGAGGCGGTGCAGGCCAGGCGATGCAGGGCAGCCACTTAGGCACGTAGGGCGAGGCAACGATGGCGCAGGTCCAGCATCAGGTAGGCCACCAGCCTGGGTGACACGGGTGAGCACAAGGAAGGAGTGCACATGGACTCTGCAGAGCCCACCTCCCACTCCTTGTCCTCTCTTACTTACCTAGTTGAGATGGTGTAGTTGGGCAGCAGGGAGGGATGCAAAGTTCCTGCCTACTTGCTTTCGCTGCAGACAACTAGCCGGTGCAACATTTGCCAGCCAGGTCTTTTGGCGCACTCAGCAGCAATTCCTATTGGCTTTTGAAAGCCAATAGAGGGAGTAGCATAGCTTGTGCAAAAGCTTTTTTTTGTGTGTGCAAAAAAAGGTGCCGGAACGCCATTCTGAGTGTTCTATGAGAAAAAAGCCCTGCTTTTATGTTTTAATTTTATGATTTTAAAAATATTTTTTTTTTATCGTAAATTGCCCCAAACCTCGCCATGTGGCTTGCATGTAAATATTATATAATTGGTAAATAAAGGTAGAACATATGTTAAATATACATCAAATGATAATATGCTTTCCTACAAAGTCAATTCTTGCTCAATGACAGACCAAGGAGTTAACTTGGAAAGGCAAAAGGAAAATCTAGAAGAGATCTGTGCAACTTGTAGAAGGGAAAAGCCCACACTGATAAATTAAAAATCTTTGTGGACTGCAAAGGAATGCTGGTGGGCTAATCAATGATTTGGTGACTAGAGGAGCATCTACAGTGTTGGAGCTTGTGGTCATGGTAAGCCATGGAGGCACTAGGCAACATGACTTTCAGGGCAGTGGTGGTGATTTTATTACTTTTTTTTTAAAGTCTGTGCTCTGTCCAAGGGTGCTTGGTAGGCTACATGTACAGGCCTGGTCTAGAATTTATTTTGGAGCATTCAACTATCTAGAGCAGGCATGTCAAACTCATTTTGTTTGAGGCAACTTCTTATAAAAGAATTGCCATTAATTTGTTTTAATAAAATAATTTAAATCAATTTTTCACTTGATTTCAAATTAAATGAATTAAATTGATTGGCAATGAATTTTTTTTTTAGTACAATTGCCAAATGCGATAAATTGGTTTTAGGTATATGTTACTGGAAGGAAAAAGCAATCCCTGCTGTGTTACTGATCCCAGAGAAGCATTTGCATGTATGCAGGTATCCTTAGGGTGCCATAGTTATGAATGAGAAATATTGGTTGCAAAGTTGGCATTTCTGGATGTAATACAGATATTTTGGACTTATTTTTGTTTCTTTGCATGTTTGATATTTTTGAAAAGGCTTACGCTACTGACTACGCTTATGCACATATGTAACATCTTTTGCTAGGATATATGATCACTGCTTGTCCAAAATTTTAATATACAGATAATACCACCAGAAATTATTTTAGCCTTTTTAATAAATGTTGTTATTGATGTTAAGCTCACCAGGGAAAACATCAGATATTGTTATGTATATACTAGGTTAATTATTTAAAGACTGAAGTGCAACATAACTAGATTCTAAATAATCTATTTTTCAAAACACAAGAACAGTCCAAACAGTAAAAGTAAAGTCCAAATTAAGAATATTTCATTCTTAAGAATTGTTTATATTGAAAATAGTTTTCAAGAGTGTACAAAAGATACTATTTTTTCTAGCATCAGCTAAATTAGACATATTACATTGAGAAAAATGTTTCTCATTTCTTTCCTGTTACCTTTGATTTCATTGCAGGGATGTTAACATAAGAAATAGATTATTTTGTTATCTAATTTTACCTTCCAAAAGACAGAAGCAGATGAAAAATGTGAGGTTCTTTACTGTTGGCTTTTATTTATTTATTTATTTATTTTTTATTAAAAAGTTTTACAATACATTTTTAAATACAATAACCTCCCTCCTCCCCCTCCCCTCTCCCCAACCCTCTCCTCCCCTCCCGTCCCCCCTCTCCGACTTCCCAGAGCTGAATACAGGGTATAATAGTACAAACATAAATTAAAATATGCTAACAACAAAAATAAAACATTAAGTTCTATCAGACTTTAACTCAGCATAGTCATAATATTCCACTACTTATTCAAATGCTAAATGAAACTTTTTAGTCCCATATTTATTCTGAATATATTCAATCCATCTTCTCCATTCCACAATTGGAACCACTGTTGCGATTGGTATTTCAAATATGCTGAAATCTTTGCCATTTCCGCCAAGTTGGAAACTTTCAAAGTCCACTCTTCTATAGTTGGCAATTCCTCCTTCTTCCAATATTGCGCAACTAAAAGTCTTGCCGCTGTAATTAGATGCAACATCAGCTTAGTATCTATAACAGTAGTATCTGTAATAATACCCAATAAAAACAACTGTGGAGAAAACTTTATCCTTTTCTTAAATATCTTTTGCATATTCCACCAAATTTTAATCCAAAAACCTTGAAGCTTTTTACAACTCCACCATATATGAAAATATGTTGCATCCTCACAACCACACCTCCAACATTTGGGCTGGCAGTTCGGATACATACTTGCTAATTTTTAAGGGTCTAAATGCCACCTATAAAACATTTTATAAAAATTCTCTCTTAAATTTTAGGCCTGTGTAAATTTTACATTTCTAACCCAAATCTTTTCCCAAGTATCCATTGGTATAACTTCTTGAAAATTCTGGGCCCACTTTATCATACAATCTTTAACAAGTTCCGTTTCTGAGTCAATTTCTATCAATGCATTATATATCCTTTTTATATGTGCTTGACCTTGATCTCTAATTTGTTTTACCAAATTTTCATCAGTCATTGAAAAGCCAACTTTCTGGTCCTCTTTCCATCTTGCCTGTAATTGTCCATACTGGAACCAAGTTTGTACAATCTTTTCTTCTTTTAAAATATTATATGGCTTTAATTGCCACACATTCCTTTCTAAACTTAAGATTTCCTTATATGTAGTCTCATCCTGTTTAAATCCCACATTTATATTTTCTATTGCACGTTTAGGTATTGCCCAAATTGGTATTTTATAATTTAACTTATGTCTATACTTTTTCCAAACTCGCAACAGAACATACCTTAATATATGTATCTTAAACACATTATCCACCTTTTTATCATACAATATATACGCATGCCAACCAAATCATGACCCTCAAGATTTGATAATCTCCCTTGTGTTAAATTAAATCAGTCACTTATTGATGACAAAGCAGCAGCCTCATAATATAATTTAAAATTAGGCATTTTAAGACCACCTCTTTCACGTGTATCTTGCATTATCTTAAATTTAACTAGTGGCTTTTTCCCTGCCCAGACAAATTTATTAATTCCTTTTTGCCATTCCTCCAAATTTAAATCCTTTTAAATTATAGGTATCATTTGAAACAAAAATAAAAATTTTGGCAAAACATTCATCTTCACTGCTGCAATTCTTTCCAATAAAGACAATTGTAGTTTTTTCCAACTATCTAGTTCTTTTTGTATTTTTCCCCATAACATTTCATAATTATTTTTATATAACTTCACATTTGAGGCTGATAGATATACCCCCAAATATTTGATCTTTTTAACTATTTCAAATCCCATTAACTCTTCTAGAGCAGCCTTTTGTGCTATAGTCATGTTTTTAGACAGTATTTTAGTTTTTTGTATATTTATCTTAAATCCAGAAACTTTCCCATATAACATTATTATCGCCATCAATTCTACAACTGAGTAATCTGGCTGAGTTACTGTAATAACCAGATCGTCCGCAAACGCCCTCAATCTCTAATCCTGATCTCTTATTTGAATTCCCCTAATTTTATTTGAATCTCATATTTTAATCAGTAATATTTCCAATGTTAAAACAAACAATAAAGGTGACAATGGACACCCCTGTCTAGTACCCTTTTCAATATTACATAATTCTGTCAGTCTATTATTTACTATTATACGGGCTGTTTGTTTCTGATATATTGCCCTAATAGGTTGTAAAAATTTGTAAATGTAAAAATTCCATTTTCTCTAATACTTTCATCAGAAATTGCCAGTCCAATTGATCAAAAGCTTTTTCAGCATCCAAAAAGATCAGCGCTGCAGAGATCTGATTATTTCTTTTCAAAAATTCCAATAAATCTACAATATGTCTCACATTATTCTTCATTTGTCTACCACTTATAAATCCAGTTTGATCACTTTGAATCACTTGCTGCATTACCTTCATTAATCTATTGGCTAAATTTTTTGCAAATATCTTATAGTCAGTATTTAAAAGCGATATTGGTCTGTAATTTTTGGCTTGGGTAGCATCCTGATCTTCCTTCGGGATCAACAAAATAAAGGCAGTTTTCCACGATGGAGGCACTCCTCCTCCCAATTGAATTTTCTTAAACAATTCTGTTAAAGGTTCCACCATTTCTAACTGTAAATTTTTATAGTAAACTGCAGTCAAACTGTCAGTTCCCGGTACTTTACCCACTTTTAATTGTTTAATTCCTGTTGGCTTTTTTGAATTAGCTGTTTTAGATTCTAAAAGTTTAGTTCCTAAAGAAGTAATCCTGTAAATAATTTTAATGTCCTCCTCTAGTGCAGGCTCTTTTATGACTCAAGGACTTCAACTCCCAGAATTCCTGAGCCAGCATGGCTCAGCTTGGAAACCTCTCCCTTTCCCCTCAGCATGGCTGGCTCAGGATTTCTGGGAGTTGAAGTCCATGAGTCATAAAAAAGAGCCAAGATTGCTAGCCCTGCAATAGGTTTAGGAAAGCCAATAAGGGAGCTTGTTTTATTTTGGGTTTTTTTTGCAAAAAAAGGTGCTGGAACGCCATTCTGAGCGTTCTATGAGAAAAAAAGCCCTGCATATACATATTATTACAAATCTTCACATTATTATAACCAATACTTTCTCTTTTTTCTTTGATATATACTATCTCTTATCTAGATTGACATATTTCTTATTGCTATCCATCAATCATTTAATAGTTTATTTTATTTTATTTTTTGAATATATATCCATCAATCTTTTAGTATATTTCATATTTTAGCATTCCATCTTTAAAACATCAAATACCTTATCTATTTTATCTAGCTTTAATTTTACATTAATATTAAAATTAAAACATTTAAGATTTCTCAATTTCATATTACTAAATAACCTCTTTCTCCTTTATACAATTCTCTTCAATACTTAGTAATGTAGTCCAGTTCTCATTTATCTCATTTCCATATCTATATCAATTATACACTATTTAAAGTAATAGTCATTAAGATACAAATTGCAAGGAGGAGAAAAAGAAGAGGAAAAAAAGAGAAGAAAAGAAGAAAGAAACAAGAAAAAGTAAAGAGGAGGACAATAAAATATTCTTGTTTCTCATTTATAGTTTCCATATATTTAAAAATTAACCAAAATTTCTTCCATTTTAACATTCAATACATCCTTCATGTCTCTGCATCCAAATATATTAGCTACATTCTATCATTCTTAGCATATATACATCTTAACCCTTATTATTTTAAAAAAACCCTCAATATTTCAATGTTAATATTAATACGTTTGTATTTTGTTTTTTATTTTTATTATTATTTTATTTGGTAATCAATATTTTTATCTACTCATCAAAACATTCTCGTAATCCCAGTACCATCCTGTCTATTTTAATATTATCTATTTCAGGCCTCTTAAAAATGTTCATATTTCTTCAATCTTATTCTTGCTTTCTTCCTTTGCCATGTCAATTTACACTTCTTTGCCTCAGGGTCATCAATGCATTCTTGTATTACTATATCATATTGAAGTGGACCCCCAGTCTCCACCTTTGAAGATTTAAAGAATCTGCCAACAACACCAAATCTTATTATTTTCACCTCTTGCCAACTGCCATAAATGGATGCCTGGAGGATGGCTCCCGTCTTCCGTGTCCAGATTCACATCGCTAGGGGTCCTAAAAGGACCAAAGAGTTGTCCTGGAGGGGTGTCCAGACAGAAGGGGCTTTTGCAGAAATGAGGGGGGGCAGCAACCCCCTGTTAGTGCCTGCATTCCCTTTGTACTGGCGGACGAAAGACTGACCATAGGAATATGGCTGCAGACAGCCGAAGTCAAATCACC
This sequence comes from Daboia siamensis, assembly GCA_024449315.1. NCBI lineage: Eukaryota > Metazoa > Chordata > Lepidosauria > Squamata > Viperidae > Daboia > Daboia siamensis. Next base: position 22,592 of record JAKJMR010017958.1, read on the forward strand.
ATCAGGCAACATTAAAGCAGCATGGAAGAGATGAGGGTAAGATTCCTCTCTTGTACCTTAATCATCTTTTTTTCACCTAATTAAGCTGCTAAGTATTTTCCCCCCTGTGGAGAGGGAGGGAGATTTTAAAGCTCCCTTTGGAAGGTGGCAAACAAATCCAGGGGTGTTTTTTGGAAACAAAAGAACATTTAAGAAAGAAATAACAAAAGAAAAAACCTTTTAAAGTACTTGGGGGACACTCAGTGGCTAAATTTGAAATTGCAATTCTGAATTCTGACTTTCTCTTTAAAAAAAACCCAGAAAATATTTAAGAAAACAAGATAAAGAGTAACCTTGAATACCAGATGTGAAAGTTTACAATGGAAGAGTTTCAAAAAGAAATTCATGCTCTGTGGGAAATGTCTTACCAAACTTATCAGCTCCTTTCTACAGCTGGTGATGAAATAAGAGCTTTTGGGAAAGAACTAGAAAGTATCTCGACGAAACAAACTCAAATTCAAACTGTGACTAACAACTAATATTTTACTGGGACAGAACTTAACAGAAGAAATTGAACAATTAAATACATTGGCAGAAGAATTAAATAGTCAACAAATACAGGTTTTTGAAGATGGTGATGGAGAAAATATGAAAGGAAGTTTATTTAGACCAGGACAAGTGTATCAAGAGGTCGAATACATTATTTCTGTTTGTTGTAAATTATTTGTGAATGAGTGGTATTGTGGCTTAGTGGCTTCCCACTTGGAAGGTTGAGAATTCAATCCTAGGTAATGTCAGATATTTTTCTCCTAGTATGTAAAAAACAACAACAACCCTGCTCTGAACTCAGTGTGGTGTTAGGAAGGGCATCTGGCTACTAAATGCTTAGCTCCATCCAGTCATTCCAATTCTACTCAAATTAAATGATTACAAGGTCATAAAAAGGGAGTTTATGTTATCTATGAATTGTTGTCTATTATTTATAATTCTCTCTGGATAATAATACTAAGAAAGCGAATCTAACTTGTAGAGCAAAGAATTCCATAATGCTTCAGCGAGCTACTATCCAGAATGCGAATGAAATATTATGTAAATTGGTTGCTCCTTATTTTAGCTGGAAATGATGTAGCTCTGTTGCTAATGTCTTATCTCACAAGTTAGCATGTGGCATTTTTGGTGAAGGTTCTTTTATATTAATTACTCCCAATATCAGAGAAATATCAATGGTGCCAGTGCTCCTCTGTGAAACATCATTTTTGCTCATATTCCTTGTTTTTCCCTCCTACCCCCAGGAGACAGATAGACAGACAAAGAACAAAAATGGATATACAGGGGTTCACAAATGTAGAAGAGTGAAGACTGAGTTGTTCTTATTACTTTAAAACAGGTATCCAGCTTCTTCCTACATTGTTCTAAGACAAGGGTGTAAAACTGCTAGTCTGTGGCCATATGCATTATGCTGAAACCGCACTCACCGCATTGCTGGCAATGGAAAAAGGCGCAATACGTTCGTAACATGTCACGTGACATTGCGGGTTTGACACCCCTGTTCTAAGATGATCCTTGGAGAGCTTTTTTCAGATTCAGATTCTCCCAGTGCTGAGATTCAGCAGGTGTGGTTGTTTATCAATTTAATATTTAGTCTGCTTCTTAAATATTAGTATGATTTGAAAAAAATAAGAGACCTTCCAAATAAATCAATTATACACTATTACTTTTGCATCCAATTCATAATACAGTATAATTATAAATACAGAAATAAGAAAGTGCAATAGAAAGTGGTACCTCTTTCTGGAGGACCACATCTTAGCATCTCAAGGATTGATTAACAGTTCCACATGGGACTGCCTTTCCCAGAAACTTTAGATTATCTGACATACAGATTTTTTAAAAAGTTATTAGGTCCTTAATGTTAAATATAATAAGGTAACAAAGAGTAGTAGTGAAATAAGAAGTTAGAAATCATGAGAATCACAGATAAATAATAACAATTCACAAAAGAGTTGAACATTTTGCTCTGATGGGTATATTAAAAACAGTGTAATGTTTTCTTGGTCCCTGTTTAATCCATAACTCTAGCATTAAATCTCCTAATAAATTCTAACTCAGGTGTTATACAGTGAAGCTGAACTCTGTAATTTCTTTCTTTACAGTGAAGAGATTTAAATTTATTTAAGGTCAGGGATATTGTGTACTGGGAACTGAACAGATTTTGCTTATGAAATGTCATTCAAAGGAAAAGATAATTTCAGTAATGCTCTTGTACATTTGGACACACAATGGCTTCTGTGGGGTTTTTGTGTGAGAAACTTCAGAGTCCTTTATTATACAATCTTATTTCCAATGGGTCTGCAGCTTTCTGATATCATGAAGGAAATCCCTTGTTTTCAGTGGGTCTTTTCTTACTGAATTGCGTGGACAATCTAGGGATGCTCTAGTGTTGGCAAGACATGTAAAAAATATACAATAATACTAGCAGTTGTAACACAACCATTATTTAGTATACAACAAAAAGCAACCTCAAAAATGCCAGCAAAATAAATCTGAAAGGAATTGTTAAGTCCAACAAATATTATAAAACAAAAATAAAGAAGCTGAGCCTTTTACAGAGAATGAAAATTTTTGAAAAATTCAAAGGCAGATTTGGATTCAGTATGAACTGAAATGTTCCTATTTCAATTACTTGTTGTCATTTCTGATATCAGCAGATTCAGCCCAGTTACTCTTTACCTAAAATGAAGTTCACGCACCTTAAAGTTGCTGAAGTTATGAAACACTGATCTAGCGATTCACGATATAAACCCCATTGGCATTGTTATCAGTTGAAATCATATGCCATATTGAAATATGAATAAGGATATGATTATTCATATTTGGTTATTGCTACTGGAACCTCAAATAATAATGGCAGAGTAGAGATGGACCAGAACCTTTGTTCTTCTGCAAGACAAGAAAATTATTTTTTCCCTGTAAATTAGAGTAAAGCAAGTCTTTGACAGTCTGTGTTTGGCTTTTGGATCATCATTTTTGCAGGTCTGTGCTAAATCTGAGAGCTGATTGTGTTAATGTAGTAAAGTTCTAGTCCCAATTTAGGCACAAAGCCAATAGGGTGACTTGGGCAGTCACTGTCTCTCAACTCTGGTAAGCTACTTCCAAAACTTATCAACAAAAACTGTAGAGACTTGTCCAAGTAGTTGTCAGGAGTCAAGATGAGACACACATTCAAATAAAATTTCCTTTTTACGACCCTGAGATCCCTTAATTTGGGGTAGAGTCAGGGCAAGTGCGTGGAGCTAAGTGTTTACTGGCCAGGTGCCACATGGATTTTGCAGATATTTTTTCTTTGTGCTCTAGGAGGGAAACATCTGCTGCTACCAAGGACTGAAATCAATCTTCAGAGTGGGAGTCATGCATCTTCACCACTAGGCCACCATGCCATTCATGGAGACACACATACAAATAAAATTGCTAAATCTAGAAATAGCTCAGGATGGATACTAAAACTGACAATAACAACAAGTACTGCTGCAGCCATCTATCTCTATGAGATAATACATTTGTATTCAGATTGGTTGAGTACATGCATAACAGAACTCCTGTTTGGAGTTCTTGTCAATAGTAGGAACCTCAAAAGACTTAACTGTAGCCACTTGCAGTTAAGTTCCTGAAATCTTTCTTATGTTCTAAATCTAAACCTTGTATTTTTTCACTATTAAAATGGAGCTTCTTACACATCTCAGGATTACTAGATGTTCTGATGATTGGTAAGCTTTTTTATTTACTTATTTTGTGATGTCTTTGGAATATTAATTTGCTTAATGGAACTATAAATGGAGATTTTGGCTTAATAAACATTGTCTTCTAATCATAAAGCTGTATGAACATCAAGGGTCAAGTCCATTTTCATTTTCTCCCATGTTTAAAACAATAAAATTAATTACTTCATTTATTAATAAGGGAGGATTGCAAAAGGAGAAGATTAAGTATCTTAGAGTTTATCCAAAACAATACATATTTGCAAGATTGCTTATCAGTTTACATATCAGAAGATTGCTTATCCATTTTTTTCTTCCTAGTGTTTTCATGCAAGTGCAGAGTTTACTTTTTTGATCAACTGGGTGTTTATTGATTATTACCTGAACCTAAGAGAGTAGCCGGACCAAAGTCACCTAGTCTGGCTTTTATGCCTGAGATAGGACTAGACCTCATAGTGTGCTGGTATCAAGCCTGGTACCTTAACCACTAGAACAAATTGGCTGCATTATTCATCCAACATATTGTGGATAAAAAATGTTGCAGATAAAAAACAGTAATATCTGCTGCATAGCAAAAGCAAATTTTCTAATAAGGAATTAAATAGCCTGCAATCATTGGATTGCCAGTGTGGATTATAATTTTTACTGATTGAATATGTTTGTACATACTAAACACTAATGAGAGTTGCAGTCTAAGGGATAAAAAATGTGTGTGAGTAAAACTTTCTCCAGTTAAAATATTAAGCATTTTGAAGGCAAAGTGGGATTACTGTGATCCTCATGCATCTGCACATTTTTCTTCCAACAGCCAGTAATATTTATGATCCTGATAGACTGATGCCTAGACTTTCTGTGCCAGCAGAGAAATGCTTAAAATGGAGCACAGCTATCATAGGGCATTATTTACAAATTCTGACATTACATCAGTGTTGCAAGGACATTGTGGCAGCATTTAAAACTCTTTTCCTGCAGCAAATATCAAACCAATATTGGCTTTAAATATAGCTTTATCTGCTATTGAATGTTGAATAAATGTGGCTCTCAACACAGTAAATTTGCAATAAATTTGTAGTTCAACCATGCATGCTGATTTTACTGTGGAAAAAATTTAGAAAGCAGGTAAAATATGCAACTATTAGCAGATGACTAAAGATAATTATTGTTACAGCCATTTTTAAGTTTACAATTAAGGCACCTTGAGTATATGGGGAGATAAAGACTGCAAAAGGCCATATTATAAATTCTCCTGACAAAGCAAAATCCAGGAGAAAGGAAAGCACAGAAAAACAAATATAATACTTGATTCCATGTCTCTGTTGGAATCTTTTTAATTAGTGAATACAGTGTTAATTCTTCAAGGTAAGAAAACATAGTACTTGCTGTTTGATTTCATGCATTCACTCGTGTTCACAACTCCTGTCCATAGCCTATTCCCCAAGTACCAATTAGAATTACTTTCTAATTCATATTTATACTACAGTAACAAACCCTGAAAAGAGAGAGTCCTATTATCCTTAATATCACCAATATTATGGATATTGGCACTGCATAATTTCATCTGGACATCTTGCACAAGTATTGCTTTTTATCCTCTTTCTCTTAAAAAGGGAAAGTATTTTTCTTTAATCAAGTAGTATTTTGACTTTAGATATAAAAATCTAATTAGTTATCATTACCTAATTCCAATTACTACTAGAGAAAGTTACATGTTTAAGTCATGTTACCTTATCACTATGATTTTACAGAATTATGAATCTGTCTTAGCTTTAGAATTTAACTATTAAAGTCAGTTAGTCTCTAAATCAGTAACATAAAATCACTATCATTGGTGCTATTTATTGGAAACCTTTCCTTTTTAAGAATGTACATCTTTTTGTGCTGCAAACTGCACCCCATCTAGTGAACTTCTATAGTCTGTTGGATACACGGCATCTTCAATAGGTTTTGCCATCACTACAGAAAACAGTCTGCTCTGCTGCTGCACAATGTCTTATTATCTAAAGATAAGGAAAGAGGTCTGGTAATGAGACCATCATGTTCAGTTGAAAAATAAAACACTCTCTAGCCAAGTTCTAAATCATTTTGTTTGAAACAATATTTGAATACCTAACAAGGAGACCCATATACATTTGAATTTAATGTTTGAAGGCACCACCAAAGCAGCATTTTCTACCTGCAAGGAACCATCTAGTTCACTACTGCAATTATTAGTAGCAATCTATAAAAGAATGTTTACTGTAATACAGTAGGCACAGTCATTATAATATAAGTAGAAAACAATGCCATAGAAAAAAGCATGTTGAGCACCATTGATGTATTTCTCCTGTTCTAAAGACTATGTGAACTGTCACTTACAAAAAAATCTCAGTGAAATCTCACAATATTTCTTTGTTTTGCTGTTTCTAAGAGGGAAGTTGTTACTTATTAAGTAAAGGATTATTCTTTGGCATTGTGGGCTCCCTTACTGGTTGCAATGGACTTGGCTGATCATCTAGATGGGAGCTAAGATTTTCAGATGTTAAGAGTGAGGAATTAAAGACAATCTCACTCAAGTTAGATTTGATACATATCAAATGGGGATCTTCAGAGCTTAAAGACTCCTCAGCTAAAACTAGTGTGTTCTCTCGTGTCATTCCCTCCTCAGATGGTGATTTCTTTTTCATTTGTGTGTATGATTTGTCAAGATTTTCCATGCCTTGATCAGTTTTGTGAAAATGTCCAAAGAACCAGATGAAGAATCCAAACAAAGCAAATGCTAATAAAGACGGAATGAAGGCCAAGCATTTGACATCTAGGCTTGCACCAACATATCGGCTATGTAGAAATATATCATCTTCAGTATAGGTCCTGTTGGTAAAAGGGTTTGTGTTGTTCGACCGCCACTCCCGAGAAAGTTTGGTTCTATTGACGTCCTTTAAGCTTTCTAAGTCTTCCACAGTATAAATTTTCTGTCCAGGACCAATATATTGACCATATTCATGTGGCTTGTAAAATATTTGATTCTTCCACATATTCAGATCCAAGATTAAAACAAGAAATATAATCCCATAATTAAACCATTTGCCTGTGGCAGAAACAAAAGGACAATAATTAGAAAATCCCTGTTTACAACTACAACAAATAGTACATGCAAAGTCAGTAGGAAAAATAAGTTGTAAGCCTTTCCAATTAATTTCACAATGAAATTTTAATTAAATGCTTCAAAACAAGAGGTTTGTGATTGAATAAATTTTAGAATTTATCCTTGTAGTTAATCATTTGGAAATGTGAACCTAGAAGTAAAATAGTAAAATTCTTATAATAAGGTCGAAGTGGCCTGTAGATTAAGTAATTCTGTGCTACAGTGTAGATCACACCATGGAAGAGCTGCCCTTTAATATTTTAAAATAGGTCCTGAAAAATAAAAGCTATCTATGACAGCTATGTTATTTTTACAGGTTATTTGTGTATTGTTACTATCATCAAGCACTATAATATGTATTGTTGTAAAAATGGAATTCAGAAGCTCAAATCAAGAAAGACTGTAGACCTGCATGTTCAATCAACAGATTAGATGGGGAATAGCTGATTAGGAAATTCTGGGAGTTCAAGTCCACACCTTAAAGTTATAAAAATTAAGAAACTCCGGATTAGACAATTGCACTATACTAATTGCACTTGAATGTTAACTTTAACAGATATGGATTTAAGTCTGAAGTTAATCTTTTTTCTCATCTTTTTTTCCTTTTTCATACCACTATTCCAGATTCTGCTCTCTATCCCTGTCAACCCCATGCTCTCCAATTTGATTTTCACTATGCTAAACATGAGTTTATGTGCTTTTGGGGGTCAGTGCTAAGTTGAGGTCACTCAGTTTTACACAGTAGAGCAGAGATGGGTTACAAATCATCTTCTAGATGTTTTTCAATTTCCTCACCAGTATGATTCAAATGATTAATGCTGAATAATGGCAACCAAATATTATCTGTTTGTTCCCTTGTTGTCTTTGTATAAGGTTGGAATGATTTCACAAGTATTAAGCAGGGACGTAACAGATGCTAAACTTTCACAGAACTAATTATATAGAAATATAGACTAATGTATCTTATTTTTTTATGAGCATGTTTTTTCTTTAAATTGTTGTAGACTTATTGTCAGGTCCCTATGATGCTCTAGCAATGATGCTGCCATTTTGATGGTAGGGGAGACCTTGGAGCTCTCCTGTGATGTGTTTAGCTTTGCTTTTGTTGAGTCTGTGCCTCTACCTTTTGATGTACCTTTCTGGGGAAGGTCAGGGGGGAGGGAAGTGCCCAAGGCCATCTGCTTTGCGCCACCAAGAAGCACCTGGGAACATCTTTTTATCGCAGCTTCCGTTCAGAGTTCTCACAATATCTTAGCAATATCTTAAGACCTTTGGATTGGCTCCTATGGACTAGGAAGTTGGGAGGGGTTTTGAACAATGGATTTTAACCTAATGATTTCAGGTGGGAACTTTATATTGTGCCTGCCTTCTCTTGCTTTCACTATCTCTCAATAAAAGTTCCTTTTGAAATGCTGTCAGTTTCAAGAGTTCTGCTTTCTTGAGGGAATCAGCTGAGGCAGGACCTTACATTAAGCAGAATCTGCAAAGTGGTCAACCTGTAGAGGCACTAACCTTACCTTGGGGAACCATCAAACAAAGCCAAAGCAATCACCCTCACCTGTGGCACCCTTAGTGACTGAAAACACAAAATGGAGGAATCACTATATGAAGATGATAAATGAGATGAAGAGCCGGACCATGCTGACTGCCTCATGAAGCAAGCCGTACACTTCATGATGGAAGCATTTCAAAACCTAAAAACAGAAGGAACTGCAGCCTACCTGGAAAAGGCGAGCAAGAAACATGAGAAGCATGACAATCATGATAACTGGACTGACACTGCCTTTTGGGGAGATTGCTTACAACAGGCTTTTCAACTGGTGATACGCGTACAACCAGGGCTTTTTTTGTCATAGAACTCTCAGAAAGGAGTTCCGGCACCTTTTTTGGATGGAACCTTGTAGGATAGGCAATGCGGGCTGTATGACATGTGTGAGTTCTGGCACCTTTTTCTTTTACAAAAAAAGCACTGCGTACAACCAATGGTACTTTAGTACCTGGTTAGTGGTATGCGAGCCCTAGCCAAGTGTAGCAGGGGAGGGAACCAGCTAAAGCAGTGCCACACAGACCTGGAGGAGATCAGCTGGAGCTGCAGAGCTTGGCAGAAGCCCCAGGATTGGCGCATGTGGCGACATAGTAATTGGAAGAGAAAAGGAGGGCAGAGAGAAGACAAGTATAAAAGGTGCAGAGTGAGAAGAGTAGAGGTTTTTCTTACCAAAGAAGTGAGGAAAGATAGAGTGAGCAGCCTGTTTTCAGAGGAAGGGCAACCGAGTGAACAGCCTGTTTTCAGAGGAAGGGTGAGTGAGTGAGCAGCGTATTTTCAGGGGAAGGATGAGTTAGCAAGCGGCCTGTTTAGCGATTGGCATGTTTTTGGGGGAAGAGTGAGCCCTAAAGAAGCTCCAATCAGCTAGAGCCCAGCTTTCTGGGAGAAGTGTATGAGAGAGATGGAAGAAAGGCTTTCTGGGAGAAGTGTGTGAGAGTGACAAAGGAAAGGCTTTCTGAGAGAATGTGTATGAGAGATGGAAGAAAGGCTTTCTGGGAGAAGTGTGAAAGAGATACAGAGGAAAGGCTTTCTGGGAGAAATGTGTGAGAGATGTGTAGTGTATGCTGCTAAGCATACACAGGAAATACCAGCACAGCAGCGGGCTGGACAGCTCCAGGCTATAACTGCTTTGGTGGGAAAGCCTGAATGGAGTGAGTCATTGACAGCCCTAGGCATGGTCAGTTCTGGCGGGAAGCCCAGGAAGCCCAGGCCACCTGCACTGGCGGGAAGCCCAGGTTCAAATCTATTGGTCACCATTCACCTGGGCAGGTATAAGAACGCCAGGTAAACCCCTTTGTCCCCAGCTTCAGCCTGAACCGAATAAAGAAGTACTACCCAGCTCAAGTGTCCGTCTCTCTGTGTGACCATGCGACTTTGCACTGGTGACGAGGATGGGATACTGCACCGGACAATGCTAGCTGTGGACGGAATTCCATCGGCAGCTCCGGATCCAGACGCAGGACGACCGAGACGGCGGAATGTCACAACTGGGTCAGTATCCCCTTTTCAATAGTAGCCGCCCCGAGGAGTGGGAAGCGTTCGTGGGGCAGCTCGAATGGTACCTACGAGTGAATGGGGTGAAGGAAGACCGGCAGAGAGCGGCGGTGCTACTCTGTAGCTGCGGCACGGAAACGTACCAGCTGGCAGTCAGTTTCTGCGCTCCCGATGACATCCACTCCATTGAGTACAACGAATTACTGGCGAAGCTGACCGAACATTTCAAGCCCGAAATGTCGGAGATCGCCTGGCGCTATCGGTTCGAGAAGCGGGACCAGCGGCCAGGTGAATCTGCCAAACAATACATGGCAGCGCTGAGGCAGACAGCTCGCCTCTGCAACTTTGAAAACTTAGAAATCCGACTGCGGGATCGGATTGTCTGTGGGTTGAGGGATAGGAAGCTGCACCAGAAATTTTTTGCCAAACAGAAACTGACCCTGAGGGATGTCCAAGAAGAATTCCTAGCCTGGGATGCAGCTGAGGAGTCTGAGGCGAGGGAAGGCAGATCCATCCACCAGCTGAGAGGGTACAGTGATGCAGATGAGGCAGAGCTGGAAGTGGACGCCATCAACCGGCCACAGCGACCCTTCAACCCCAACCGAGACAACGTGAGGGAACCGAGACCAGCCACGGTGGACGAGAAAGCCCAGGAGTTCAGATGCGGAGTGAGCGGTCCCCGGTCTACCCAGTTCCACGGCCACAGCATGAACCGTCCCCGGTCTACCCAGCATTGCGGCTGTGGGCCCTGGTCTACCCAGAACAGCGGCTGCGGACAACCCCGGTCTACCCAGTGCTCCGGTTGCGGCACGAATAGCTCCCGGTCTACCTGTTGCGCGAGCTGCGGAGGGCAGCATCCCCGGTCTACCTGCCGATTCAAGTCAGCGAAGTGTAGATCGTGCGGGAAAACAGGGCACATCGCGGCGGTCTGCAGGAGCAAGCAACGGGACAGCCTGCACGAGGTGGAAGCCGAGTTCCAGCACGCTACAGGTACTGGGAAGAGGTCGCCGGGACTGAATGTGAGCCACACGGTGGGACGGCTGGGCGTTTTTCTAACTGGGGCTCCTGCGGCGTTAACCCCAAAAATAAAACTGAGGGTGAGAGTGCAAGGGGTTCCCTGCATAATGGAGTTGGACTCAGGGTCAGCGGTGTCCATCATCTCCGTCAGAATGTTTAAGGAAATTTGCAAGCGGAGCGGCCAGCAGGTTCCCTTGAGGCCATCCAGACTGACCCTCTCCGATTTCCAAAATTCACCAATTAAAGTCCGGTGGGAGGCGACGGTGAGGGTTCAGTACAAGGGCTTTGAGGGCAAATTAAGTATGCTGGTTGTCGAGGGCCAGCGGACTAGCCTTGTGGGGTTAGGGTGATTCAACGCGCTGGGCATCAGAATCACAGGGATTAACCAGACGCAGAGCCGTGTTTCCCTCGAAGCTGTCTGCAAGGAATTTGCGGACATGTTCGATGGGCAGTTGGGAAGATACACGGGGCCCCCAATCTCATTCAGGCTAGACCCCCAGGTGCAACCCATAAGGATGAAGGCGAGGCGAGTACCGCTCGCGCTAAAGCAAAAGATAGAGTGGGAATTGGATAAGTTGGTAGACCAGGGAGTGTTTATTTTATTTATTTATTTTATTTTTTATTTTTATTCCATTTATATCCCGCCCTTCTCCGAAGACTCAGGGCGGCTTACAAGCTTAGCAGTAGCCTTCATTCTATGTATATGCCTGCTTATTAGGGCTTTCACACACACCCCCAAGCGGCATTATTACAAAGTCAGCTTAATTGCCCCCAACAATCTGGGTCCTCATTTTACCTACCTCGGAAAGATGGAAGGCTGAGTCAACCTTGAGCCTGGTGGGATGCGAGCCTGCACTAATTGCAGGCAGCTGGTGTTACTTAAGGAGGCATTAGCCCACTGCTCCACCAAGGCTCTGTTAACACCAGTAAATGGAGCAGAATGGGAAACTCCCATCGTAATGCCGCTCAAAGCAAATGGGGAAATTAGGATTTGCGCTGATTATAAGGGGACCATTAACCGAGCTTTAAGTGCCCACTCCTATCCAGTACTAGCGGTCAGCAGCATCCTAGCATCCCTACAAGGCGGGATGGTGTTTGCTAAATTGGACCTCGCCCAAGCTTATCAGCAACTGCCGGTAGACCCAGGGGCTGCTAGAGCGCAAACGATTATCACTCACAAGGGAGCATTCCGGGTAGACTGGCTGCAGTTCGGGGTTAGCGTAGCGCCGGGAATTTTTCAGGAGGTGATGGAAAAGACTCTCAAGGGAATACCAGGGGTTTGTCCCTATTTTGACGATGTCCTGATCGCAGCTAGCTCCATGGACATACTAGCAGCCCGGTCGAAGGCAGTCCTTGAGAGGTTCAGAGGGGCAGGCTTGAAGCTCAAAAGGGAGAAATGCAAGATTGGGGTAACTGAGACAGAATTCCTGGGGTTCAGGATAGATGCTCAAGGCATCCACCCATCTGCATCAAAGGTTAGGGCAATCAAAGAAGTGCCTGCTCCCAAAAACAAGCCTGAATTGCAGGCATTCTTGGGCCTCCTCAATTTCTACCACGCATTTCTGCCACACAAAGCCACAATTGCAGAACCTCTACACAGGCTGCTTGACAAGCAAGCACCCTGGAACTGGACTGACAAGCATGCCAAAGCGTTTCAAACACTAAAGAACATGTTAGCAAGCAATGCCACAGTCACCCATTTCAGGGAGGACCAGCCAATCTGTCTTGCGTGCGATGCGTCCCCTTATGGGATTGGAGCAGTGCTCAGCCATCTAAAGGAAGATGGAACACAGGCTCCATCGCCTATTATTCCAGGACCCTGTCAGCTGCAGAGCGGAATTATGCCCAGATAGACAAAGAGGCACTGGCAGTGGTTGCTGGAGTAAAGAAATTTCACGATTACCTTTATGGTAGGGAATTCTTAATCTTCACAGACCATAAACCACTATTAGGATTATTCACAACAGAGAAGCAAACTCCACAGATTTTATCACCTAGAATGTTAAGGTGGTCAATATTTCTCTCTGCATATTCTTGCAAACTGTTACACAGGCCAGGGAAGGAGATGGGGCACGCTGATGGACTCAGCAGACTTCCCCTGATGGACAGTGAGCTGGATCCAGCACTGGCTGCTCAAATACTGGCAATTCAGGAACTGCCAGAATGCCCCCTCAACGCAAGGGACATAGCCTCAGAGACAGCAAAGGACAAGGTTCTGAGCAGGGTACAATCGTGGGTGAGCAGTGGGTGGCAAGACAAATAGCCAGGGCAAGAGTTCACTGCTTATTTTTCCAGAAGGCATGAATTGTCCTCACATAAAGGATGTCTGTTGTGGGGAAATAGAGTCATCATTCCCACAAGGCTCAGGGAAAAAGTTCTCCAATCATTACACGAAGGTCATCCAGGGATAGTAAGAATGAAGGCTCTGGCAAGGAGCTACCTGTGGTGGCCAGGGTTGGACAAGGAGATAGAAGCACGAGTAGCGGGGTGTTATGCATGCCAGAGAACACGGCCAGAACAACCACATGCACCAGTCCACAAGTGGGAGGAAACACACTCACCCTGGTCCAGGGTGCATATAGACTATGCTGGCCCCTTCCAAGGTCACACATTTCTGGTAGCGGTAGACAAGCATTCCAAATGGCTAGATGTGGTGCCTGTTAGCAATTTGACATCAGCAGGAACCATTCAAGCATTGAGGGGGATGTTTGCCACACATGGGTTACCTGATGTAATCGTGTCAGATAATGGAACACAATTTACCTCCTCGGATTTCCAGGTGTTCCTGAGGACCTTGGGGATTAGATACGCTACCTCGGCTCCCTTCCACCCTGCCAGTAACGGATTGGCAGAATGATTCGTGAGGACAACAAAAGATGCTCTCAAGCGCATAGTACAGGGAAATTGGAAGCAAAGACTAGCCACATTCCTCCTTCACCAACATGCAACACCTTGCACTGCCACAGGCAAAAGTCCAGCAGAACTCAGATGGGGCAGACGCCTCATAACAACATTAGACAGGCTCCACCCAGAGAGGGTAGCAGCAGACACCGGGACCCCCAACATCAAAACACGTTTCAATTCAGGAGACCTCATCTGGGCTAGGAACTACAGCACGGGTCATCCATGGGTGCCAGGGGAAATATTAGAACAAACAGGACCCCTGTCCTACAGAGTAAGGGTGGAGGGGGGACTCCTCTGGAAAAGGCACCTGGACCAGCTGAGGAAAAGGGCTCCTGAAAGGGGGATAGAGGACACACTGGGGGTTGAGGAGGAAGAGTCAACACAAACACATTCACCTAGGAGGGTGGCTGGAGAGGTCCAGTGGAAACCTCTGCCCAGGCAGGAGACTGTCAGAGAAACCAGGCAGTCACCAGAACGCAATAAATCACACACAGAGACACACAACAACCTTACACAACAGGAGCAACGTGAAGGAGAACATAGTCATATCACCACACCACCTGGAGAACTAGTACCAAGAAGGTCAAGCAGGCCACACAAGGCACCAAGCTACCTCGCAGATTATGTGCGTTCATGGGGGTGGGGGGGTGGGGTGGCAGAACAATCAAGTTGTATCAAGTGTAAACACATGTATGTAAATATGTACAGTGTAAATAAGTGTATATAGTATGGAGATGGTTGACAGAGGAGTCCTCACTATGGGGGAAGGGGTGTAGTGTATGCTGCTAAGCATACACAGGAAATACCAGCACAGCAGGGGGCTGGACAGCTCCAGGCTATAACTGCTTTGGTGGGAAAGCCTGAATGGAGTGAGTCATTGACAGCCCCAGGCATGGTCAGCTCTGGCGGGAAGCCAGGGCTTAAACCTATTGGCCACCTGCACTGGCGGGAAGCCCAGGTTCAAATCTATTGGTCACCATTCACCTGGGCAGGTATAAGAACGCCAGGTAAACCCCTTTGTCCCCAGCTTCAGCCTGAACCGAATAAAGAAGTACTACCCAGCTCAAGTGTCCGTCTCTCTGTGTGACCACGTGACTTTGCAAGATGAAAGAAAGGCTTTCTGGGAGAAGTATATGAGAGAGACAGAGGAAAGGCTTTCTGGGTGAATGTGTGAGAGAGGCGAAGGAAAGGCTTTTTGGGAGAAGTGTATGAGAGAGATGGAGGAAAGGCTTTCTGTGAGAAGTATGTATGAGAGAGATGGAGGAAAGGCTTTCTGGGAGAATGTGTGTGAGAGAGACAGAGGAAAGACTTTTTGGGAGAAGTGTGTGTGTGAGAGAGAGGAAAGGCTTTCTGGGAATGTGTAAGAGAGAGCAAGAGGTTTTTGTGAATGAAGGATGAAAGAAAAAAGGAAAAAAAGTGAGGGGGAAAAGGGAAAAAGAAAAGGCATTGACTTCCAAATTTCTCTGTTGCAGTAGAAGGAAGCATTAACATGAAACCTCAACTTTTTACTTTTCCATAATATTATAAACTAGCCATTTCTATAACAACAAATGAATCTAACATTAAAACCCAAAATCCCCTCTCTCTTTTTTTAGTTAAGTTTTTGACACCTTGTTAAGCACTGGTGGTACTCAAATATTATTTATTTATTTATTTATTTTAATTGCATTTATATCCCGCCCTTCTCCGAAGACTCAGGGCAGCTTACAAACTTAGCAATTATCATGTCTTAAAAGTGGTACAATCTCTGAAAAGGTTGAAAAGCCCTGGCTTACAACAATGCTGGATGCCAATGCTGCAAACATTGACATGCCTGAATTTTGTTTGAACTGTCTCATTTATCGGAACCATGACACTGTACACACTAGCACTGACTTTACTCCTTACAGAGTGGCCACTAGGCAAGACTTTAAACCTATGCCTGAGTTGCCAGCCAATGAGGCCACTATTCTCTCATTGAAAGAATGGATTGATCAGTTGAAAAATACCTGGCCAGTTGTTCACAAAGGCCTAGATGAAACCTGAGCAGCCTACAAGGCACAAGCAGAGAAAAACTGAGTGGAACTTAAACCATTCCATGTTGAAGACCAAGTCTACCTGTTTACTTGATATCTCTATGACCTTCTAAGAAATTAGGCCCAAAATTTGTGGGACCTTTCTCCATCATATGTATTATAAACCCCATCATGGTAGAACTAGAACTAACAAAAATTTTAAGACACCCTGTGTTTCATATCAGCCTTTTAAAACCTGAAATAACTTCACCTTTACAACAAGTAGAGGCCCCAAGGCCACAACCTATCATGGTTGAAGGCGAACAACATTTTGAAATTAAAGAGATCCTTGATTCATGCAAACACCATGGAACAACACAATACCTCATTGCATCTCAAAGCAAATGGATTCACAAGAAATATGTTAGTCATTAGACTGCTCAAACATTTCCACACTTTTTATCTGGATAAACCTAACTATTGCATTATTTTGTTCTCTCCTCTTTATTATTTTGCTCTGCTCCAAGTGGATTTCTCTTTCTTCTAGGGGGGCAGTATGTCAGGTCCCTATGGTGCTCTATCAGGACGCTGCCATTCTGATAAGAGGGGGGACCTTGGAGCTCTTCTGTGATGTGTTTAGCTTTACTTCAGTTTTCTCTGTGCCACTACGCTTTGATGTACCATTCTGGGGAATGTCAGGGGGAAGGGAAATGCCTGGGGCCATCTGCTTCACCTCACTAAGAAAAGAGATGCCTGGGAACATCTTCTCTTCGCAGTTTCTGCCCAGAGTTCTTACAACATCTTAAGACCTCTGGATTGGCTTCTGTGGAATGGGCAGTTGGGAGGGGTTTTGAACAATCGATTTTAACCTAATAATTTCAGGCGGGAACTTCATATTCTGCCTGCCTTTTCTTGCTTTCACTATCTCTCAATAAAAGTGCCTTTTGAGACTTCCAGTTGGGATCTCAGGACAATGCAGACACAGGAAGATGAGGCTCCATCTTTCACGTCTGGTTTCACCCCGCTGGGGGACCCTGGAAAGGGTCGAAAGTCACAAACAAGGAGGGGACTCTTGTTGATTGTAGGGGGGTGGCAGCCCCCCTGTTTGATACAAGGAAGCCCTCCAAACTGGTGGAGGAAAGACTGGCTGCATTTGTGTAGCCAGTCCGAAGCTGTGGGCAACGGAAGTCAACAAGCACTACCAAGCAACTTTACAGCAACATGGATGAAACTGGGTGAGATCTTATCCTTTCTTCATGATTTTAAGACCTCTTCCTGAAAATCTGCCCAAAGCATCCTCTCCCCCGATGAAAGAGGGAAAGGGAATTTCTGCCCCACTCCATCAGAAAAGAAAAGCAGTGAATTAATACTTGGGGACACTAGCAAAACCTATGATGTGAAGTTTCCAATGTATGGGCCTTTCAAGTGACTCTGAGGCATTGTTTACCTTAAAAGTCCTTTATTAGCCTAATACACTGGCAAATGCTTGCTCAAAGGAAGCTGGAATCTGAAATCTCCGCCCCTTTCACAATATATTAAAACAAAATTCTCCACCTTTCTAATTTTGTCATTAATCATATTCTCCAATTAATTTAAAAAATCAGCTTCCCTTCCATTAGAAAACCTGCCAAGGCCTTATCTTCTTAGTTAGAGATGGCCTTGAAAGGTGCAATCCTACTCGTCCCCCCTCCCAACCTTAAACTAAATGTCTTAAAGCAATACACAAGTTTAACATATGAAATAGCTACTTCTTCATCTCTTATCAAGCAATAACATTCGATGTTAGCAGCGTTGACATAAAAGACTTATCTGGAATTAAAATATACTTACAGCTTGAAAATTTGGAGATCAAAAGTGTTTTTAAGACCTTTTTATTTATTTTTTATAGAAAAAGACTTGAAAAGTTTAACAATATAAGTTTAACAATTTAAGGATCTAAAAACTGGAAAGAGGTGTTGATGACATCTAGTGGTGAATTATGGCACTACAACTTATTTATGCCTAAAAGAAACCTGGCTTGAAGCCCAGAACTAGATAAGATTTTGGCTGGCCTTGGAACCATTTTATTATTGAGAATTACAGTTGAGGAAAAAAAAGGAACAGGATTGGGGGCTGCTTATCTATGTGGCAGAGATGGCAAACATTTTAAATTTGGCCTGTCTGAATTTTGAACATATATACTGACTTTCAGAACTGCATTGTGGATTTTTTTTTTTGAACACTTTGGATTATAAATCTTGATTGTTAAACAACCCTCAAAGATTCTTCTCTCTCCCTGGACAGAAAGGATATATATTTTTTATTGGACAGAATAATTTCAACTTTACTTATATCTGCTTAGGGGAGATTCAGGAATGGATAGTCGGTTGGATAAATCTATAAAGGCTACTTATAAAAATAAAATAAAATAAATAAAATAAAATAGATGTTTCATACTCAGCATTAAATAGTAAAACATCATCTTTAACATCTGTTCCCAGCAGCCTTAACTTGCCATATCATCAAGGAAATACTGATGAAACACAAAAAGAAATTCTCTCCATGCTGAAATTAATACTAAAAACAATTATTCTAGCTTGTGAGCAGATTACTAGTAACACAAAGGAGATAAAAGAACATTTTTCTAATTCAAATCTACAAACACATAAGACAACTACAGAGAAGGAACCAGCAACCGATGAAAATAGAAGGAAAACTAGAGAATGCTGACAAAAACATTGATGATCCAAAGGAGGAAACAAATGACCAGACTCAGATAAACAAAAACTCAGAAGATATAACGATAATATTGGAAACGGAAAAGACATTTTATAAATCAAGGTTTCAGAACATACTGGATGACAAGGAAAGAGAACTGATGGAATGGAAGATAAAGTTGTTAATAGAACTGTGGGGAACCAGAGAAGGAGGGAGGTGGTTTAATAAATATCAATGAGCTAGCTCTTCCAAAAACATTTTAACCAAATTGTTTCTCTTGTTCCAAATAATATATATATAAAATAGAGGAAGAATTATTTGATGATCCAAATGCAGTGACTTGGAAAGTTAGTTGGCAAAGAAAGAAAACTAAAGTAAGATTGAAAGAAACAGAAGAAGTGCTGCTAGTTTCAAGAGTTCTGCTTTCTTGAGGGAAACAGCTGAGGCAGGACCTTACACTTATTTTACAGGAACTCAAAAACCTTACTTAAGTAGCTTAAACACATAAAACTGTTGCTTACATCATTTGCATAGGAATTCAAAGATAAAATTTTTAAATTCCTTTTTCTAAGAAAAAAATGCTTCCCAAATATGCCAAGTACACATTTTATTTATTTTTATTTTATTTTAATTCCATTTATATCCCGCCCTTCTCCGAAGACTCAGGGCGGCTTACAAGCTTAGCAATACTGGTTTTCTTTTTAATGTTTTTATTACCTTTTTGCTAAAAGCTGTTAGGTGCCATACAAAAATAGAACACAATAAAATAAACTGATTAAATAACAATAAATAACAGCAACAGAGACCAAACTACTAACAATACCAGCAGCAGTATAAAAATTAAAAGAGAGAATGAAAAGATTTTGCTCCAACAGAAGAAAGATAACAAATGACATGCCAGGGAGATCTCTAAAGAAATGCATTACTACTGTCAGTACCCACCTCTTCCCACTTTTTAAGAAAGCAGCACTCTTGGAGACAGGGTTTTCCAAGCAGGATCTTTTACTAAGAAATAGGAGATAGCAGGCATAATAGACAGGATCTGAGGCATTCTCTTACATCTTAACAATTTTAAAGTGCCCCCAAGCAAACTTCCCCCACAGTTTATTTGGTCAGTTCCAGATCAGTCAATCTCCAGGTGGTAAGTCCATAGTGGGAAAAGAAAGATAAAAATCTGTTTGTAGCATGATCATTTCCACAACTCCTCACACTTCCTTTGGAGAAACAACCCAGATCCCGGAGGGTTATAATTCTTCTCCCCACCCCCTTTTCTAGTTGCCCAGTAAGTTCAGAGAGAATGCCTAGCAGACAGGCAGAATAAACAAAAGGTTACAGTTAATGAAAGAAGTGAAAGCAATAAAGCCCCATGCTTGTTCCCTCTCCCCCTTGGGAATGGCAGAATGAAGATGAGATTTGGTTTTTGCACAGAGGAGATAGTTAGAAATGAAATATAAATGGATTCTGACAACTACATTCACTAAGCATGCCTCTTAGACCAGCCATGCAATCTGTTTCTCATATCTGATATGTTACACAGTATAGTTGAAATGGCTATCTACACACACACACACACACACACACACACACACACACACACACACACACATTTATCCATGCATCTTCTATAACTAGGTTAACCATACAAAAACTTTCATAAACCCACATCAACATTAGATTACAACTCCTTCCACCAGCATAGTAACTGTGATGGCTGAAAATTCTGAAAATTGAAGCTCAACCTATCTGGACGACTCCAGGTTCAGAAAGGCTGGTCTACACAACCATCAGCAATTATCAAAGAGAAGATCAAGAGGTAACTTCTGTTAATTATGTTTTTAGGCCCAGCTAGGTCTCAAGAGAATAAATCCAGGCCTAATATTTCAGGAGGCTCGACATATTTCAGGGAAAGTTCAGCATTCAGGCTTTCTGTTTTCTAATCTTGCAGTAAAGCAAAAGGTCCAGGTAAGGGACATATATCAATATGACTGTCTTTAATAATAAATGACTAAAACAGTGTTCTTTCATCTCAGTTATACCAAGTGATACCAAGTGCAGGAACATCAAATGTGCCTTTCCCATCAAAGTGTATCCTAACGGCAGGAAATCTTTCCCAGTGCTTTGAATGACGGGGACATCTAAGTGTCTTGTTGTGTTCTTAGCACTCCGTAATGCTGCTGTGCCTGTCTTCTTGACTGTAAAATTATTGATGAGTCTTACCCAGTCAATCTGCCAGAGCTAGTCGTCACATGCTAGAATAGACAAACCTCCTAGCTCATTGAGAGTTGAAGAACCATCAGCTACCCTCACCTGCTCTGGTTTATATGCCAAGAAGGTTTATTGGGTTTTGGCCGCTATTTGGAGGCACAAGTGATTGCTGAGGGTCAGGTGGAGACCAAAGATGAACAAGCAGTCATAAAAAGGGCATAGCATGTGGCAACAGTGAATCTGAATGTGATGAACATGTCTGCCCTTCTTCCAAAATACTATATAGAATGAAATAATGCTTTCTTATCTAAGTCTTACCAAGGCCTGGAGGAACATTGTCCATAGGGTCGCAATGAGTCGGACATGACTTCGCAGCTAACAACAACAACCTAAGTCTACATTTGTTTATCATATAGCTACATCTGACTGATAAGGTAACATTACAAAGTTAAATTAGATCAAGAACAAAAAGCACATAACTTACTACATCCTGAGTAGAAGAATGCTATTTAATTGCTGTTAAATATTTTCCATTAAGTACTGTACATCATGGTATAACTTTCCATTCTAAACTTTCAGACTTCTGAATATCCAAATTACCTATTTCTAGCATAGTTAAGTAAAAACATTTATATTTAAAAACAGGCTCACAACTTAATGTACTTTAACAACCAAACAGTTGGAGAGAGTGGATAACCAAACTTTATTTTTTAAGTCCTACAGATCTTCCTGGAAACCATGGAAACTAGGCTATCTTGTGAATTTCTATAAACTACTGCCTAGGAAAGAAAGGACATGCTCTACAATGAGCCATCTGTCAAGAGAAATCTAGATGAGATTAGCAGATGGAAAAATCTCTATGTAAACAGATAAAAGAAAAAGAGAAACTTCCTGACAGTTAGAACAATTAACCAGTGGAACAACCTGCCTCCAGAAGTTGTGAATGCTCCAACACTGGAAGTTTTTAAGAAGAGACTGGACAGCCATTAGTCTAAAATGGTATAGGGTTTCCTACCTGAGCAAAGGATTGGACTAGATGACCTCCAAGGTCCCTTCCAACTTTACTATTATGATTATTATGATTCCTTTTTAATTTTTGTATTTTTGTATGTTTATATTTGCCCTGTACACCGCCCTGAGTCCTTCGGGAGAAGGGCGGTATATAAATAAAATTATTATTATTATTATTATTATTATAAAAAAAATGAACATCAGAAAATACTATGTAAAATACTCATTAGGGATTCCACAATATACAAAGGGTTAAAATTAGGGATAGGATGGGCAAACATAAAATGGCCAAATACTTAGAAGTAAGTTCTAGTCAAAAGATTGTCCTCTTATTAAAAAAATCTCTAGTGATGGAACACCTACAATTCTGGAAGCAAGCCATTTCACTGTTTAATTGTTCTCACTGTCAGGAAATTTCTTCTAAATTCTAGGATGGTTCTGCCTTGATTAGTTTTCATCTACTGCTTCTTGTCCTGCCTTAATGTATGGAGTATGTAGTATGGGGTATTCGAATATGGAGTATTCAGGTATTGCCACTTATGGAACAGATTTGACAAATATTGCAACTGAAATTATATGAGCTTTAGAATCTTTCTTTCCCCCAATAGACTTTTGGGGAGTGCCTTCAAATCCATGTTGATATTTATCTGGCCATATTCACCATCAATAGGATATCTCATTTTTTACTGATGCTTTTATATAATGCCTGGTAGCTGATAATGCTTTTCATAAATTGTGAATGCAGATTAAAGGCAACAAGCTTTTTCTCATTCCAAGAATCAGTGGCTTTCTTGTTACTTTACAAAGGAAGGGGAATGATTCGATCTAAAATAATTTAAAAACATAAAAGGAAATGTACAGTAGCCAATATTAAAAATTCAAGCAGGTGAAAAATGAAAGGTAATATATGAATGTTCAAAGTTTCAGGAAAAAAATAGGTCAAGCTTTTGAACATCCTTTGAAGTTGCTAAACTTGGCTGGATCCAAATAAAGCTCTTACATTTAATAATAATAACAATAAGTAAGTTGGAAGGGCCCTTGGAGGTCATCTAGTCCAACCCCCTGCTCAGGCAGGAAACCCTATACCATTTCAGGCAAATGGCTGACAGTCTCCTCTTAAAAACTTCCAGTGTTGGAGCATTCACCATTCTGGAGGCAGGTTGTTCCACAGGTTAATTGTTCTAACTGTCAGGAAATTTCTCCTTAGTTCTACGTTGCTTCTCTCCTTGACTAGTTTCCATCCATTGCTTCTTGTCCTGCTTTCAGGTGCTTTGGAGAATAGCTTGATTCCCTCTTCTTTGTGGCAGCCCTGAGATATTGGATCACTGCTATCATGTCACCCCTCACCCTTCTCTTCGTTAAACTACACATACCCAATTCCAGCAACCGTTCCCTATATGTTTTAGCCTCCAGTCCCCCAATCATCATTGTTGCCCTTCTCTGTACCCTTTCTAGAGTCTCAACATCTTTTCTACTACACAAATCTTCTGTTGTGTTCTATATCCATTTCAAATCAAATCTAGATACAAGATAATCTTTGATTTTATACAAAGTGGATTGAAAAAGTGATCCCCAGTACAGTTGAAGATATATGGATTTCTCAGAGTTCAGATTAAAGAGGAAAACTAGGATTGGCTAGCACTCATTAAAAGAACATATGACTTTTATATGTATAGCATTATTTGCCATAAATAAGAAAAATCTAAAAGAACAATGCTGTTAGTATTCTACATATATATACAGTATGGGCCAATGATTTGAAAACCATCCTAAACAACAAAAATAGAAGAGCCCAAATAAGTACAAATTTAAGATAGGAGCTCAGAATCAAGAAAGCATTTAACAAAAGTAATCCTAATGGCCAGGGCAGAAAGTTTAAACAGTGTAGTTCTAAGGACTACAGGGTTGTCCTAGTAAGCAACACTTGGTCTAGGACTGTGATTTGATCTATTTATAAAATTTATTGACTGCCCATCTTACCATAGGATAACTCTGGGCAGCTTATAGTCATAAAATATATATCTATACATATACCTTAAAACATAAATAAATTAAAAACAAACATTAAAATCTAAGGACATGTGGGGAGGCCAGAGGCATAGTGTGGGAAGGTGGGATCTGTTGTTACTCAATCAACCACCTTCACTGTGCTGTTCTTCCATTGTATCTCCAAGTCGACTGGCAAAGCCATGTTTTTAGGCCCTTACAAAAGGAAGGGTTGGGGTAACCTCACATTGGGGGGCAAAATGTTCCAGAGGGCAGAAGCAACAGCAGAGAAGGCCCTCCTCCTGGAGCCACCAGTTGAAATAATTGGGATGATGAGACCCACAGCATGCCTCCTCTGCCAGCATGAGTAGGACAGGCCAATCCCAGTGAGGTGAGATAGTCCTTCAAATAACCTGGACTAATGCCATTAAGGGCTTTAAAGGTGATCACCAATACCTTGAATTGCACTCCGAAGCAGATTGGCAACCAATACAGCTCGTGGAGCAGTGGTGTTATGGGGGCCATTTTTGGGATCCCCAAAACTATCCACATTGCCACACTCTGCACCAGCTGTAGTTTCTAAATGCTCTTCAAGGGTAGCCTCATGTAGAATGCATTACAATAATCCAACAATGAGATGACTAGGACTGAATGGCTGAGCACAGGGAATCCTGATCCAGGAAAGGCTGCAACTGGCACACAATATGAAATTGTGCAAAGGTTGCCTTTTTCTCTTGTCTGACAAAGATAATTTGATCCTTTCTGTTCATTTATGCTTGATATCAATGGGAGAGGAATGAACTATGTCAGGAACAGGTCTCCACATATTCTAGGCATATGGAAAGAGATGAGTGTGAACCACAGAAATTCACAATCTCTTCTGGCATAACCATAGAATGGTACCTAATCTATTGAAGCATCTAATTCAGTGGTGGAGAACCTTTTAGAGACCGAGTGCCTAAACTGCAACTCAAAACCCACTTATGAATCATCGGGTGCCAAGTGGGCATGGCCCTTTGGGTGGGTGTGGCCAATTGGGTGGGTGTGGCCCATTGGGCGGGCGTGGCTGCAGACTGGGTGGAACTAAAAAGTTCAATCAATTCCAACTTTGTGAGAACTCTTCTTTTCCCCATGAGAAGTTGAAATTGATTAATTGAACCTCTTTTTTTGGTA
Source organism: Daboia siamensis (assembly GCA_024449315.1). NCBI lineage: Eukaryota > Metazoa > Chordata > Lepidosauria > Squamata > Viperidae > Daboia > Daboia siamensis. The sequence goes on from JAKJMR010017958.1 coordinate 47,471, forward strand.
AATGGTGGTGGAGGCCTAAAGCAAAAAGGTTTTATAAAACCCAGCTGAAGGCCTAGGACTGGGGTGACAGCATGCGTGCCCACAGAGAGGGCTCTGCGTGCCACCTGTGGCACGCTTGCCGTAGGTTCACCACCACGGATCTAAGTAGTCAGGAAGAGATTAGATCTGCTCCTCTTTGGGCTTTTATCATACAATATTAGATTTCTCCAAATTCTAGGCAAATAGGTTGAAATTTACATTCTAGTCCATGCATAACATGAATCGAAACTGTAACTTAGGCAAAATAATGATTCCCCACCAACTTTTTAATGACATTTGTTGGACAGTTGTCCAGTATATTCCTTCCTGTTTTTCTTTTAAGCTGCAGAACACTGCTCATATTTCTTTGCCAAATGGCTATCGCTGAGAGCACACTCCACTGCCATGTAATTAATTTTACACCAAATGTCTTAAAGAAATAATCAGAGACACTTAATTTAAAATTTAATTTAAAAGAAATATTTTTTTCACAGAGCTTTAAACATTGTCATCAGGTAAATCTGTGGAATTCTTTTTTGTTTCTAAGTTCTGGATTTGAATAAGGTACTCATAATATAGGGAAGCAAGACAGACAACTTTAAAAGTTCCAAAGATGGAGTTCAAAACCTAGAACTGATTTAAGAACAGATGGCCATGCACAGCTTACCCAAGGGGAGTTTCTCATGCCGGCTTGATACTCTTTATGATTCTCCTAAAATGGCACTGAACTGAGATAAAGCAGCCTCTTGCAGTTTTGGTGATGTGATATGCATTCAAATGGACTAATTTGTCTAGTAACTGTAGTAAATAGGACTTATTAAATCTGAGCTGGAAAGGGAAAAAAGATTTCACAATCATTCATGTGCTTGTTCTTCAATTAAATTATGCCCTTCACAAAATATTTCAGTCACTTTAAAGAATCTGAGAGAGGGAAAATGCAGTGTAAATGCAATGGTCAACCTAGACAGTCCTGCTTTTAAAAAGAGCTAGGATGAAAAAAAAATCAACCGACTTCAAGTTGCTCATTCATGTATTTTATAATGGAAGATCTTTCTCCATGTAGACATTTATTTCTAGAGCCTCTTTTTCTTTTTTAGACCACTCTTTTTTCCAGAAATGTTGCATTAGCCTTGCTTTTTGATCAATGATACATTTTGAAAATGCTACACTCTAGCTTTTATTATTCACTTACTGTTCTCCTGTCTTCACATCCTTCTATACATGAGGTATACTCCATTATTTATGCAACATTTAAAGGAGTGAGGAATCAGGTTCACTCCATATGTACACAATGCCTGTGTTTCCTAGTAACAGACAGTGGCCTCTCTTACATTGTGAAGTATGGGTGTATCTCTATAATCTATAATAATAATAATAATAATAAAGTTGGAAGGGACCTTGGAGGTCATCTAGTCCAACCCCCTGCTCAGGCAGGAAACCTTATACCATTTCAGACAAATGGCTGTCCAGTCTCTTCTTAAAAGCTTCCAGTGTTGGAGCATTCACCACCTCTGGAGGCAGGTTGTTCCACTGGTTAATTGTTCTAACTGTCAGGAAGTTTCTCCTTAGTTCTAGGTTGCTTCTCTCCTTGACTAGTTTCCATCCGTTGCTTCTTGTCCTGCTTTCAGGTGCTTTGGAGAATAGCTTGACTCCTTCTTCTTTGTGGCAGCCCCTGAGATATTGGAACACTGCTATCATGTCACCCCTCACTCTTCTCTTCGTTAAACTACACATACCCAATTCCAGCAAAGTATATTCTACAAGAAAGAGATTTTTGATTTTTCCTGGATTTCCTTTTTGTGAAGGAATACTACAGTGTGCACAACAGTCTGATTCTGAGATAAAAAGTGTTAATGTGGGAAATGTGGATGTCAACGCTGTAAACATTGGATGTTCCCATTCTGACAATTGATGAAAATTGCAGCCATTTTCTCTTTCCCTTTAACATGCTTTTCTCCCCTCCTTCTCCCGTACCGTGGCTAGCAGCCTCGGCAAAAAGGAAGGGGCGATTTTCTCCCCCCCCTTCTCCCGTGCCGTGCCGTGGCCCCCATCCCCTCCTTTTCAGATTTTCAAAGGTGTATTTTGGTTTTTTTCCCCTTTTTATCTCTTTGATTTTTCTGTTTTTCTTCTTTTTTTGCTTATAAATGAATAATAACAGTCATCAAATGGGAGGGGCGTTTACTCGTTCCCAAGCAGCTGAGGGGAAACAGTCTTGGAACTGCTCAGAGCCACCTGTGTGCAAGGCTGGCTTTTTAAAAAGGATTTTACCTTAAGAACCTGGGTAAGGAGGTGCAGGTGGGGCTGCCAGCCCCAAGGACTCGGGTAGGCAACCTTGGCTCTTTTATGACTTGTGGACTTCAACTGCGTGAAGTCATTGTTGGGAGCAATAAGCTGACTTTGTAATAATGCCGCTTGGGGTGTGTGTGAAAGTCCTAACAAGCAGGCATATACATAGAATGAAGGCTACTGCTAAGCTTGTAAGCCGCCCTGAGTCTTCGGAGAAGGGCGGGATATAAATGTAATAATAATAAAAAAAAACTCCCAGAATTCCTGAGCCAGCCAAGCCAAGGAGAAATGGAGAGGTTTCCATGCTGGCTCAGGAATTCTGGGAGTTTAAGCCCAGGACTCATAAAACAGCCAAGGCTGCCTACCCATCACAAGGGGAAACCAGATTCACTTAACAACCTGAATACTAATTTATCAACTGCAGTGATAAACACGCACCAAAGAAGTGATGGGAAGAGGGGGGAGCGCCCCGTTTCTTCTTCAGGCAAAAACTCTGTGCAGAAGCTGGATTGGGGAGGGGGATGAGGAGGAGGAAGAGCTGTGATTGACAAACTGCCAACCAAACTCTTTACAAACAACCCCCCCATCCCCTGCCATCTCTGCCCTTTGGGGGCTCTTCCCTTCGCCCCTAGACACCTGTCAGAACCTACTTTAAGTCCACATCTTAAGAAAGCAGAACTCTTGGAAACAATTTCTTCCAAGCAGGAACTTTTATTAAGAATAGGAGATAGCAGGCATAATAGACAGGATCTGAGATTTCCCACACAATGCAGTAGATTATAGTGTCCCCAAGCAGGACCCCACCTCATAGATCGACTCCCCCCCAATGTGGGATATCCAATCCCCAAGTGTTAAGTCCATTGCTGGAACTGGGTAGATAATATCGACCCATTTCCAGCAGGACATCCTGCCCCCCTTAAAAATAGGAGAGATCCACCTGTAGAGAAACAAAACAGGTATAGATGTTAGTCTGGCTTGTTGGGATATTCTGTATGAAACTTCTTTAACAGCTTGGGTGCTCTGAAATGACGTTTGAGGACCCACTTGTTTTGTGAGGAGAGAAGGTGTTTCCAGGCTACTAGGTATTGAGTTGCCCCATGATACATCCTAGAATCTAAAATCTCTTTTATCTCAAAGTGTTGTTCCCCTTCACCCATGATTGGAAGTGGTAGTGGTAGAGTTGTGTCCTTAAGGGAAACTGTTGTTCTCTTTTCAGCAAGCTGCAGTGAAAAATTGGGTGTATTTTCTTGATGGTTTTGGGTAGTTCTAATTCTACTGTTACTGGGTTTATGATTCTTTTGATTGGAAAAGGTCCTATGTATTTTGGACCAAGTTTTTTACAGGGCTGTAGGGATTTTAGGTATTTTGTAGACAAATATACCATTTCTCCTACAATGAATGGTTTAGATTAGACTCTCCCTTTATCCACTTGTGCTTTGTATGCTTGTCTAGCTTTGTCCAGAGTTTTCCTAACCACTGGCCAGGTGTTTTGTAATTGTGCTATCTATTCTTTCAACAATGGAATTGCCGGTACGTTTGGGGTTAGTTCTGGCATAGGATTGAAACTTTGACTAGTGGCTACTTGAAAGGGAGTGTAGCCTGTGCTAGAGTGGACTGCATTATTGTAGGCAAATTCTGCAAAAGGGAGTAGGTCTTAAGAACAATGTTAAGTATTGTTCGAATACTGAGTTCGAATGTTCCATCTGGCCATTACATTGAGGATGATGACTAGATGGCAGTCCCTGAGTGGTTCTTAAGAAGGATAAAAACTCTTTTCAGAATTCTGATGTAACTTGCACACTCCTAAAGTTTTTGCAGTGGGGATCTTTTGGCAAGGGATAAAATGTACTTGTTTTGAGAAGAGGTCCATAACCATACAGATGACAGTGTTTCCATTGCTTTCTGGTAATTCCACTATAAAATCCATACCTAAGGGGACATTGCTGATGAAATTGCCACAGATAAAATATTTAGTAGAGTGTTGTCATGGGTATACATGGGCTGGTTGGGAAAAAGTCCAGGCTCTGAATTTCAATGCTATTTTGTCAGGAGGCATGAGTTATCTGCACATAAAAGGTGCATTTTATGGGGAAACGGAGTTTTAATTCTCACTTCCCTAAGAGACATGAAGGCCATCCAGGCATTGTCAGAATGAAAGCTTTAGCTAGAAACTACTTTTGGTGGCCTGGCCTTGATAAGGCCATTGAGGGTCAAATCCATGGTTGTTATACATGCCAGCAATCTAGGCCTTAAATGCCACAGGCCCCAGTTCACAGGTGGGAGGAAACGCACACTCCCTGTTCTAGGATTCACATAGACTACGCTGGGCCTTTTCAGGGGCAGCTCTTCCTGATAGTAGTGGATAGCCACTCAAAATGGCTGGAAGTAATTCCAGTTCCTAACATGACTACTGCTAGGACCATCCAGGTGCTGAGAAAACTCTTTGCCACACATGGGTTGCCTGATGTCTTAGTTTCTGACAATGGGGCCCAATTCACTGCTGCTGAATTTCAGGCTTTCCTTAGAGCTAATCTTATCAGACATGCAACGTCTGCACCTTTTGATCCATCTTCTAATGGTCAAGCCGAACGCATGGTGAGGACAATGAAGGAGGCACTCAAGTGCATTGTTACAGGTGACTGGCATCACAGATTGGCAGATTTCTTACTCTGCCAGCATTCTATGCCCTGCATGGCCACAGGTAAAAGTCCTGCAGAGCTACGTTGGGGGAGGCGTTTGATTACTAAACTGGACAGGTACCATCCAGACAGAGTGGCAGCAGAAGCCTCTCGACCAAAACCCCCAAGGGGGTTGCACATGGGTGATTGGGTTTGGGCCAGGAACTATGGTCAGGGGGATTTGTGGGTTCCTGGTCAAATCACCAAGGCATCCAGACCCCTATCTTATGAAGTGGGTTGGAGGGAGCGTGAGTTGTCAGAAAACACATTGATCAGCTCAGGAAAATGTTTCCAGAATGGCCACTAAGCAAGGACTGCATCATAAGTCCCTCCCAAGGTCCTCAAACTTGCGGCCAAGCCAGCCCTCACATGGACTACCAGGACTTTTCCTTCTCAGTGGAGATGGAATCAGAGGGAGAACTGAGGAGCTCGGGAGTGCAACATGGCCCCCTTGACGAAGCGAGCCAACCAAACTTCAGCAACTGCTGTGCCTACTCTGCTAAACAGACTGATTCTGGGGTGGGCCAACCTGGTGAGGCCAGCCAGAGTGTTTAGAATCCCCTTGACTCTGGAGCACAAAGGGACACAAATCTACCCAGCCCACTGGGTAAGCTGGTAGACCACAAAGTGATGGGAACTCCGAGATGTTCCTCTAGGGCACACAAGCCTCCTTCGTACCTTAAAGATTACATTGTAAAATAAAGAGATATATATTGTTGTAAAACCTGTTGCCACTAAACTACAGAAACTAGTGCTTTGTGTAACTGCCTATTACTGCAAACGGAAGCCTGATCATTTAGATGTTGTTTAATCTCATTGTATTCCACAGTGATTTTTATTATTATTTTATTGAAAAGTTTTACAAAATTTAAAAAACATATAAATTGAACCCCCCTCCCCATCACCCCTCCCCCACAGAGTTCCCAAAGCAGAATACAGGGTATTGTGTATAACAATCTTATAAATATCTATTAAAACATTAACAAACCTTTCACTCTTTAACTCCCTTATAACAAAACTATAATAACTATAATAACACATCTTTTTAATTACTAAAACTTATTCATAAGCTATTTGAAACTTTTTAGTCCCATATTTATTTTGAATATAATCAATCCATCTTCTCCATTCCAAAATATATTTTTCTTGCGATATCTCTTCCAAATATGCTGAAACTTTTGCCATTTCAGCCATGTCCATTACTTTAAATGTCCATTGTTCTATCGTAGGTAAATCTTCTTTCTTCCAATATTGCGCCACCAGAAGTCTGGCTGCCGTTATTAAATGTAACATCAATTTGATTTCTATAGCAGAACAGTCCAAGATAATACCCAGTAAAAATAACTGTGGAGTAAATCTTATCTTTTTCTTAAAAACTTTCTGAAGAATCCACCATATTTTTATCCAAAAGCCTTTAACATTTTTACATGTCCACCATATATGATAATAAGTTGCCTCTTCACTACCATATCCCCAACACTTACTGTAGGTGGTTGATTTGGATACATACATGATATTTTTTTAGGATCTAAATGTCATCTATAAAACATTTTATAAAAATTCTCTCTTAAGTTTTGCGCTTGTGTAAATTTTACATTTCTAACACAAATTTTTTCCCAAGTGTCAATCATTATAGGTTCTTGAATATTCTGAGCCCATTTTATCATACAATCTTTAACTAACTCCGATTCTGAATCAATCTCTATCAATGCATTATATAGACTTTTTATATTCGATTGACTTTGATCTCTAATTTGTTTTATCAAATTTTCATCAACTCTTGTTATACCAATTTTCTGATTTTCTTTCCATCTAGCTTGTAATTGTATGAACTGAAACCAAGTCTGTACTATCTTTTCTTCTTGTAATACATTTAAAGGTTTCAGTTGCAAAATATTCCCTTCCATTCTAAGAAGCTCTTTATAAGTAATCATGTCTTGTTTCTGCTCCACATTTATATTTCCTATTGCATGTCTGGGTATTGCCCATATACGTAGGTATTCTGTTATTTAATATATATTGATATTTTTTCCAAACTTGTAACAGAGCATTCCTTAAATTATGAGTCTTAAAAACATTGTCCACCTTTTTATCATATAATAAATATGCATGCCATCCATACAATAAATCATACCCCTCAATATTCAATATTCTTTCATCCGTTAAATTAAACCAGTCACTAATTGTTGATAATACAACTGCATCATAATATAATCTCAAATTGGGCATCTTAAGCCCTCCTCTTTCACGTACATCTTGCATAATTTTAAACTTTACTCTCGGTCTTTTCCCTGCCCAAATGAATTTATTAATACCTTTTTGCCACTCATTTAAATTTATATCTTTCTTAAGTATTGGTATCATTTGAAACAAAAATAAAAATTTTGGTAAAACATTCATCTTCACAGCTGCAATTCTCCCCAACCAAGACAACTGTAATTTTTTCCAACTGCCAATCTCCTTTTGTACATTTTGCCATAACAGTCCATAATTGTTTTTATATAATTTCACATTTGAAGCAGTGATATATACCCCTAGATATTTAACCTTCTCAACTATTTCAAATCCTGTTAATTTTTTCTAACACTTCTTTGTTTTACAGTAATATTTTTTGTTAATATTTTAGTTTTTTTGCTTATTAATTTTAAATCCAGAAACTTGCCCATATTGCATTATTACATCCATTAATTCTGAAACCGATTGGGTAGGTTGACTCAAAGTTACAACCAAGTCATCTGCAAACGGTCTCAATCTATAATCTTTTTTTTTATTAAAAAGTTTTACAGATACATTATAAACATAAGACCCACCCCTCCCCCACCCCCACC
>JAKJMR010017958.1:55380-100621 GCA_024449315.1 Daboia siamensis
CCCCCCCCCCCCCCCCCCCCGACTTCCCAGAATGTAATACAAGGTATTAACCCTAACAATCTTAAACTATAATATGCTAACTATAATAACACTTTAAATCCTATCGAACTTTAACTCTCCTTAAAAGTAACTAAATAATAATAAATCTAATACTTATTCAAATGCTAAATGAAACTTTTTGGTCCCATATTTATTCTGAATATAATCAATCCATCTTCTCCATTCCAAGATATATCTTTGTTGTGAATGGTCTTTCAAATATGCTGAAATTTTGGCCATTTCTGCCAGGTTCGAAACTTTTAAAGTCCATTTTTCTATAGTAGGCAAATCTTCCTTCTTCCAATATTGTGCTACCAAAAGTCTTGCTGCCGTTATTAAATACAACATCAGTTTAGTTTCTATAGCAGTACATTCTATAGTAATACCCAGCAAAAATAATTGTGGAGAAAACTTTATCTTTTTCTTAAATATTTTCTGTATATTCCACCAAATTTTAATCCAAAAAGCTTTAACTTTTTTACAAGTCCACCATATATGATAATACGTTGCATCATCACAACCACACCTCCAGCATTTAGGCGGATTTGGATACATACATGCCAATTTTTTAGGATCTAAATGCCATCTATAAAACATAAAAATTCTCTCTTAAATTTTGTGCCTGTCTAAATTTTACATTTCTGACCCAGATTGTTTCCCAAGTATCCATCGTTATTGGTTCTTGAATATTCTGGGCCCATTTTATCATACAATCTTTAACAAGTTCCGTTTCTGAATCTTTTTCTATCAATGCATTATATATCCTTCTTATATGTGCAGGACTTTGATCTCTAATTTGTTTAACCAAATTTTCACCTACTATGGAAATACCAATTTTCTGATCCTGTTTCCATCTAGCTTGTAACTGCCCATACAGAAACCAAGTTTGTACTATCTTTTCTTCTTTTAAAATATTAAATGGCTTTAATTGCCATACATTTCTTTCCAATCTAAGAATTTCTTTATATGTAATCACATAATGCTTAAATCCCACATTTATATTTTCTATCGCATGTTTACGTATTGCCCAAATTGGAATTTTAAAATTCAACTTATAACGATATTTTTTCCAAACTTGCAACAGGGCATATATATGTGTCTTAATATATGTGTCTTAAAAACATTATCCACTTTTTTGTCATACAATAAATAAGCATGCCAACCATATAACAAATCATATCCTTCAATATTCAGTAATCTCCCTTGTGTTAAATTAAACCAATTACTAATTGATGATAATGCTGCAGCCTCATAGTATAATTTAAAATTGGGCATTTTAAGACCACCTCTTTAATGTACATCTTGCATTATCTTAAGTTTAACTCTCGGTCTCTTCCCTGCCCAAATAAATTTATTAATACCTCTCTGCCATTCCTCCAAATTTGAGTCTTTTTAAGTATAGGTATCATTTGAAACAAAAATAAGAATTTAGGTAAAACATTCATTTTCACAGCTGCAATTCTTCCCAATAAGGACAATTGCGATTTTTTCCAACTATCTAATTCTTTTTGTATTTTTAACCATAACAATTCATAATTATTTTTATATAATTTCGCATTTGAAGCTGTAAGATATACCCCCAAGTATCTGATCTTCTTAACTATTTCAGATCCCGTTAGTTTTCCTAAAACTTCCTTTTGTTCTTTAGTCATATTTTTAGACAATATTTTAGTTTTTTGCCTATTTACCTTAAATCCAGAAACTTGTCCATATTGTAAAATTATTTCCATTAAATCTATAACCGATTGAGTTGGTTGACTTAATGTAATTACCAAGTCATCCACAAACGCTTTCAATCTATAATCTTGATCTTTAATTTTAATTCCCTTTATTTTCTTTGAATCACATATCTTGATCAACAATATTTCCAATGTTAAAACAAACAATAATGACAACAGCGGACAACCCTGTCTTGTACCCTTTTCAATTTTACAAGCTTCTGTTAAACTACCATTAATTATTATTTGAGCTGTTTGTTTTTGATATATTGCCCTAATAGGTTGTAAAAACCTATCACCAAACTCCATCTTCTCCAAAACTTTAAATAAAAATTGCCAATTCAATTGATCAAAGGCCTTTTCGGCATCCAAAAAGATCAGCGCTGCGGGGACTTGATTATTTCTTTCCAAAAATTCTAATAAATTTACAATATGTCTCACATTATTTTTCATTTGCTACCACTTATGAATCCTGTTTCATCACTATGAATCATTTGCTTCATAACCTTCATTAATCTTTTTGCTAAAATCTTTGCAAATATTTTATAATCATTATTTAAAAGCGATATAGGCCTATAATTTTTAAGTTGAACAAGATCTTGATCTTCCTTCGGGATCAAAGTTATAAATGCTGTTTTCCACAATGGAGGCACTTCTCCAGATTGAATTGTTCTAAATAATTCTTTTAAATGCTCCACCATTTCTGACTGTAAATTTTTATAATAAATAACTGATAAACCATCTGTACCAGGTGCCTTACCCACTTTTAATTGTTTAATTGCTAAAATAATTTCTTCAGCAGTTATCAATTGATTCATCCCTTCCCATTGCTCTTGTGTAAGTATTGGGATATTCACATCTGTAAGTAACTATCCATTTCTAAACCTTGCTTTATATCCCTAGCATATAATTTAGAATAAAATTCAACAAAAGCTTTTTTAATAAGATTTTGCTGAAACACCTCTTTACTCTTATATTCTATCTTATCAATATCATGTGACTTTTGTTTTTTCCTTAACAGATAAGCTAACCACCTACCTGGCTTATTAGCATTACAAAAAGTATTATGTTTAGCATACCATAAATTAGTTGCCACTTGGTCTGCCATCAACATATTAAACTGCCCTCTTAACAGATTAATTGCTTCCTTCACCCTCTTATTAGATGGGTTCAAAATAAAAGCCTTCTCTTTCATCTTTATTTCCTCCTCTAACTCTTTACACTTATATTCCAATCTATATCTATGTTTATTATTCAAATATATTAGCACTCCTCTCATATAAGCTTTACTTGCATCCCAAACCATTTCAATGGGAGTACCCTTATGCATATTCATAATAAAAAATTCTCGCATATGCTTTTTACATTCTATCACATTTTCTTCATATCTAAACAAATTTTCATTTAATCTCCATGATCTCCTTTTCCCCATGCCCTTATCCAATTCCATCCAAACTGGGCTATGATCTGATAGAGTTCTTGGGCATATCTTAATCTTCTTAATCCTAGAAAAAAATCATTAGTAGTTAATATAAAATCAATCCTAGAAAAAGATTGATGTCTATCAGAAAAAAAAGTAAAATCCTTCTCTTCCAAATTTCGTTCTTTCCAGACATCTCGCAATTCCAAGTCAACTTTCAAATCAAAAAAAGATTTTGGCAATCTAGCATAGCTTGGAGTGTTTTTAAAAGATCCTTTTTTATCTTTCTGAGTATCCAGTACTCCATTCCAATCTCCCATTAAAATACACGATTTATAATCCCATTGAATTATTTTATTATGTAACAGTTTATAAAATTCTCCTTGCTGTTGATTAGGTGCATATACTCCAATTAAAAGTGTTTTCTTCCCTTCTATTAATAGTTCAATTATAATATATCTTCCTTGTTTATCTGCTTCAATTAAATTAGCTGTTAAGTCTTTCTTTACATAGATAACTACTCCATTTTTCTTCTCTGGAGCAGATGCAATAAATTGTATACCCAGTCTAGAATTTATCAAATATTTTTGATCAATCTATAATCTTGATGCCTAATTTTAATTCCCTTTATCTTATTCGAGTCCCGTATTTTAATCAATAATACTTCCAGTGTTAAAACAAACAATAATGGTGATAGGGGACACCCCTGCCTTGTTCCTTCTTCAATTTTGCAAATTTCTGTTAAATTACCATTAACGATTATTTGTGCCATTTGTTTTTGATATATTGCTTTAATAGTCTGTAAAAAATAATCCCCAAATTCCATCTTCTCTATTTCTTTGAATAGAAATTGCCAATTCAATTGATCAAAGGCCTTCTCTGCATCCAAAACTATCAATGCTGAAGAGACTTTCCAAATATTCCAGTAAAATAACAATTTGTCTTACATTATATTTCATTTGTCTACCAATTATAAACCCTGATTGGTCATTATGTATCACTTGTTGCATTATGTGCATCACTCTATTTGCCAATATTTTAGCAAATATCTTGTAATCAATATTTAAAAGAGATATTGGTCTATAATTCTTTGGTTGACTAAGATCTTGATTTTCCTTTGGAATCAATGTTATAAAAGCTGTTCTCCATGATGGGGGCACTACTTCCCCAATTTGAATTGCTCTAAATAAATCCCTTAGAGCAGGGGTGTCAAACTCAATTTCATTGAGGGCCGCATCAGCATTGCGGTTGCCCTCAGGGGGCTGGGTGGGTAATGGCCAGGGTGGGTGTGGCCTACTGGGTGGGCATGGCTAGAGTGCATATGGCCTACTGGGTGGGCATGGCCAGCTCTACATTGTTCGCATCAAGGGGGCCTGGGCAGGAGTGGGACAGATTTGGGGGTCTCTGGCAGAAGGAGGGTCTCTGGGCCAGGGCCAGGGCAGTGGGGGCCGTTCCCTCACTGTTTCCAGGATGGCTTCGGGGGCCACATGAAACCACTTCGTGGGCCGGATCCGGCCCCCGGGCCTTGTGTTTGACATGTCTGCCTTAGAGGCTCTACCATTTCTGACTGTAAATTTTTATAATAACTAGCTGTCAGTCCATCTGTTCCTGGCAATTTACCCATTTTTAACTGTTTAATTGCTAAAACAATCTCTTCAGAGGTTATTAACTGATTCATTCCATCCCGTTGCTCTTGGGTGACCTTAGGGATATTCACCTATTGTAGGTATTTATCTATATCTATACTTTGAATTGTATCACTTGCATATAATTTAGAGTAAAATTCTGAAAATACCTTTTTAATAATATCTTGTTTATACACCTTTTTATCTTTATATTCTATTTTCTCTATAGTCTGAGATTTTTCTTTTTTCCTTAACAAGTAAGCTAACCATCTACCTGGTTTATTAGCATTATAAAAAGTATTATGTTTGGTGTATCCTAAGTTAGTTGCCACTTGATCTGCCATCAACATATTAAACTGCCCTTTCAATAAGTTAATTGTTTCTTTCACTTTTTTATCAGCAGGGTTCAAAATAAGTACCCTCTTCTTCATCTTTATTTCCTCTTCTAACTCCTTTCACTTTTGTTCCTTTTTACGTCTATACTTATTATTCAAATATATTAAAACTCCTCTCATATAAGCTTTGCTTGCATCCCAAACCATTTCGATCGAGGTACCCTTATGCATATTCATAACAAAAAATTCTCTCATTTGTTTTTTTACACTCATTCACAATTTCCTTGTATCTAAACAAATTTTCATTTAATCTCCAAGGTCTTTTACCCTTTTCTCTTGCGCCAATTCCATCCACACTGGACTATGATCTGTTAATGTTCTTGGACATATCTTAATTTTCTTCACCCTGGGAAAAAAATCATTAGTAATTAGTATGACATCAATCCTAGAAAAAGATTGATGTCTATCTGAGAAAAATGTAAAATCCCTCTCTTCCACATTTGTCTCTCTCCAAATATCTCTCAGTTCCAGGTCATCCATAAGCTCAAAAAAAGATTTAGGCAATTTCGCACGATTTGAGGTTCCTTGAGAAGACCTTCTTTTATCTTTTCTTGTGTCCAAAACTCCATTCCATTCTCCCATTAAAATACAAGATTTATAATCCCATTGAATTATTTTGTCATGTAAAACTTTATACATTTTTTCTTGCTGTTGATTTGGTGCATATATTCCAACTAAAAGTATTTTTTCCCTTCCATTATAAGTTCAATTGCAATATATCGTCCTTGTGCGTCCGCCTCAATTAATTTAGCAATTAAATCCTTCTTTAAATATATGACTACTCCATTCTTCTTATCCGAGGCAGATGCAACGAAATGCGTTCCCAATCTAGAGTTTATCAAATACTTTTGGTCCGCTACTCTAATATGTGTCTCTTGCAAGCAAATAACATCATTTTTATATTGTTTCAAATATTGAAATATTTTCTTTCTCTTTTGTGGTGAATTTAAACCATTAACATTCCAGGTTAGGAACTTGGTCGCCATCTCTCATGACTAGACGCTTTTGGAAAAAATCCTGCAGATCCATATGAACCTGTTGCTTTGGCTTTGCTCCTCCCACTGCTTCCACTTTAGTATTTTCTTGAGTTTTAATTTGATCTTGCTGCTTCTGTTGTTCTTGCGCTTTTCGTCTGGCTGCTGCTCGTGTCACTCTTTGGCCTCTAGGTTCTTCTATTAATAACAAAGGCCGCTCCACATCCACAGCTAGTTGTACTTCTTCTTCAGCCAACAAAATGCCTTCCACTTGAGTTCGTTTGTGCCTGTTTTTTCTCTCTTTCATTTCTTTTTTTTATTTTCAGGAGATGGTGGTGAATCTGCTTTCAGAACGTTAAAATAGAATTCTTTTGCTTTCCCTATTGTATTAAGACGATATCTTATACCTAAGTAATTCACCACTATTCCAGCTGGTATATCCCATCTAAACTGGTGCTGTCTTTTTTTTTAATTCATTTGCCAAAAAGGCTAACTCTTTCCTTTTTCTTAAAAATTTTGGAAGAATTTCTTTCAATATCAAAACTTCTTGATTTTCCACTTGAAACCTATCATTATAAAAAACTTGAATAATTTCATTTTGAATCATCCTCTTTGAGAAGTAAATCACCACATCTCTTGGTAGTTTCCTCTGCTTCACAATCCAAGAGTTGACTCTAAAAATTTTCTCTATTTCCCATATAAAATCCTCAGTTTGCCAACCCATTATTGGTGCAAAAGCCTTTGCAAAATCTCTCTCAGGTTTTCTTATTTATTCTCTTTCAATCCTCTTACTCTTAAGGCAAATTCCATTTCTCTGTATTGTAACATTTCAGTTTCATCTTCCATCCTTTCCATTTTATTTTGAGCCTCAGTCACCTTATCTTCCAGAACGATGTTGCCTTGATTTAATTCTTCCATACATTCATCCATCCTTTCAACATATTGTGCCAGCCCCTGAAATGCCAATATAATATCTTCTCTTATTTCTTTATTTTTAATCTGCATAGTTTCTTTAATTTCACCAATCTCTTCTGACATTAGCTCCAGTTTATTATTCATTTTTTCATCTATTTTCTCCATCTTTTCTTCTTTCTTTAGTTTGAGATTTTAAAGCTTCCTGCAAGTCCTTTAGTGTCAAAGTTTGTGGGCATGATGAAGGGGGGGGGGGCATCAAAGCCTGCAGATTTGATTGGTGTGCTGGCGAAGCCACTGCACTCCTGGAGACCACAGCTTTCGATGGTTTCAATGACATCTTAAACCAGTAAAAGTCAATCACTATCAACTTAAGTTGTTATTCTCTGTTTTGATATAATATTAATTCCTTATTGAAGAAAGGGGAAAAAAGGGATTCAAATAAAAAAAATTAAGATCTTACTATTCTCTTCTTAAAATTCTTATGATTTCTTGTGATTTTCTTATAGTCCTTATAATTTTCAATATCCAAACAATCACTTTCACTTTAAAAAAAAAAAAAAACACCAGCCAAGCACTTTCGATTCTTGTTACAAAGAATCACTCAGGTGCCATCTTCCCCTTCCTTTTAAGATGATCATTGAAACAGAAAGAAAGTTGAGATTCCAGAGTAAAATACTTGCTATTTATACAGCTCCCGCATCCGCTCTGCCTGCTTCAGTTGCTCAAGATAACAATCAAATCCAGCAGGAGTGGATTCAGCATCTTGCTCTGCTTGAAAGCAGAGAAATCCTCCGATCCGGAGTATCTCCGGGCTTCGGGGGAGCTCTCACCCTTCAAGCCCCAGAATAAATATTCTAGGGCTCTAGGGGAGCTCTACCCCTACCCAGAACGCTCTCCTTCCCCTCTTCGCCCGAGGGGAAGGGTTTTCAAGCCGCAGAACAGCTGATCATCGCTGCTCTGTGGCTTTAACGAGATCAGGGGGCTGGCGGTCGACCCCGACCGTCCGCACCACTGAAGAGCCACCCGGAAGATCGATTTTTATTATTTTTATTATTTTTATTATTATCACTTTATTGTGTGTGTGTTGATTAATAAGTCTTGACAACTGTCAAGACTAAATGTTGTTGTCATAGTTTGATCTAAGAGGGGAGGGGTGTTATGTACTGGGCTCTTGTGATACACCACGTGGGTTGCTGGAGCAGCTAATGGCTCTCCAGCAACCCAGACTAACTGTCTCCTGTCCTGCAATTGGCTAGCCCCAGGCGGCAATGGTTGGTTCAAACCTTTTGGCTACCACCTAGGGGCTAGACTATATATTGCAGCTGGTTGCAGCCCTTGCTTCAGTAGAGTTCCAGCAAGAAATAAAAGTATGAATTATCCTGTATTCAGCCTCGTGTCATCATTCGTGCACCAAGAGCCTTGGTGGAGCAGTGGGCTAATGCCTCCTTAAGTAATACCAGCTGCCTGCAATTAGTGCAGGTTCGCATCCCACCAGGCTCAAGGTTGACTCAGCCTTCCATCCTTCCGAGGTAGGTAAAATGAGGACCCAGATTGTTGGGGGCAATAAGCTGACTTTGTAATAATGCCGCTTGGGGGGGCGGCGAAAGCCCTAATAAACAGGCATATACATAGAATGAAGGCTATTGCTAAGCGCATTGATTTGTGCTTTAAATTGTAAGCTGCCCTGAGTCTTCGGAGAAGGGCGGGATATAAATGGGATCTAAAAAAAAAAAAAAGACCCCACTATTTAACACTCAGAAATGCGAGACTTCCGGGTGGCAATGCGTCGCCGGAGGCAGCCATTTCCAGGGTGTCAGCCCCGAGGCGCCATAGAACCGCCAAAAATAGCACCAATCAGCTGTTTGGTGGTTCGGAAGCCCCCTCCTCGGGAGAAGAGGAAGGGGCAAGTACTCAGGTAGGGGTAGAGCTCTTCGGGGCCGCCAGAATCTAAAGTTCTGGCGGCTGAAGGATTGAGCCCCCCTGAAGCCTGGGTTTGCTCCGGGCTGCGCGGCGTCTCTGCTCCGTTTTTTTAGGAGCAGAACAGGATGTTCGCAACCATCCCTGCCAGCAGGAAAGAATTTTGGAGAAGGAGGATGCAGGCAGAGCGATACAGGAGATTCAGGTGAAAGTGGACTTCTGATCTTTAGCTCAATGGACTTTGTAGACTTTGAAAGTGAAAGTGCGTAGCAGGTAATAGTGGGTGAGAATGGCGGCTAAATCTTCCAGAGTTCTTAGAAATGCAGGGGCTTCCCCGGTGCAGCAGTCTTCATTGCAAGCTTTATTGCCCCCTGCACCTGCACCCACGCTAGCTCTGACAGTTAGAGATTTGCAGAATGTGATGAAAGAAGCTTTGGAAAAGCAATCGCAGCAAATAGCTGAGATTATAGATGAAAAGCTGGATGAGAAGTTAACAGAAAAATTAGTTGAGGTTATGGATGAAAAGTTGGATGAGAAGTTAACAGAAATAAGGGCAGACATTTTACTTGCATTTCAAGGCATGGCTATATGTATCGAGCGTCTGGATGAAAGAGTGGAAGATCTCAGCCAAAATAATATCAGATTAGATGCAAAAATGTCAGAGACTGAGAATGTGGTGGATAAAATTGATAGTGGTTTAATCTTGGTGCAGTATCACGAGATGGAGTTTGCTGTGAGGATCAGAGGCCTAAAAGAGAACCCTAAAGAAAATTTGAAGGAAATAGTCTCTGAGGCTCTGGAAGGGGTGCTGGGGCAGCCAGCAGATGGAATTGTGGAAGATATAGATAAAATTTTTCGTGTTAATTCGTGGATTGCAAGACAAAGGAAGCTATCCAGAGATGTGGTGGTTTATTTTACAAAGAGAGCAATTAGAAATGAGGTTATTCAAGCTTCTTATAACACTAAACTTGTAATTGCTGAGCAAGAAGTTCTGGTTCTAAAAGAGATCCCTCCAAGAATTTTAAGGAGAAGAAAGGAGTTTGCTTTTTTGGCACAAGAGCTAAGGCGAAGTGATATTAAGTTTAGATGGGAGATACCAGTGGGTATGGTGGTGATGCATGAAGCTATGAGATATCGTTTTACTACAGTGATGCAGGCACGTGATTTTTATAGTAATGTTTTAAAAGCAACCCCCATACCACTTTTGGAATCTACAAAGAAGAATGACGAGGGAAAGTCTCAAGGTGCTGAAGGGACAACACAGACAGATGATAAAGCTACAGGAGTGGATCAAATTTCAGTACCATCAGAAGAAGTTAGAGACCAGAGGATGACGCGTGCTGCTTTGAGACGAATGAGAAGAGAGCAAGAACAAGATCAGCAGAAAGTTAAGGAACCTCCAAAGCGTACCTATAGTGAAGCTGTGGGAGGGGTACAACCTAAGAATGTAAAGGGGATTCTGGAAGAAGCGCTCCAAAAGCTTCGGGTCACTAAGGATGGTGACTAAGCTTTTAACTTGGAATGTTAATGGCTTAAATTCACCACAGAAGAGAAAGAAAATTTTCCAATATTTAAAACAATTTAAGATTGATGTTATTTGTTTACAAGAAACACATATTAGAGCTACGGATCAAAAGTACTTATTAAATTCAAGACTGGGTACACAATTAATTGCTTCTGCAATGAATAAGAAGAATGGAGTGGTTGTTTATATTAAGAATACTCTGACAGCGGAGTTAATTGAAGCAGATAAACAAGGAAGATACGTTATAATAGATTTGTTAATAGAAGGCAAAAAAACGCTTCTGGTTGGATTATATTCTCCTAATCAACAACAAGCAGACTTTTATAGTTTACTACACAGCAAGATTACTCAGTTGGATTATAAATCTTTTATTTTTATGGGAGACTGGAATGGTGTCTTGGATATATGATTGGACAAGAGTGGTTCTTTTAGAAGTACTCCAAGTCATGCTAAACTGCCTAAATCCTTTTTTGAGATGAAGGATGATTTGGAGTTGCGAGATATTTGGAGAGAAAGGAATTTGCAAGAAAAGGATTATACTTTTTTTTCTGATAGACACCAATCTTTTTCTAGGATTGACTTTATATTAACTACCAATGATTTCTTTTCTAGGATTAAGAAGATAAAGATTTGTCCAAGAACTATGTCTGATCATAGTCCAGTTTGGTTAGAGATTGATAAGAGTAAGGGATTGATAAGGGTTCCTGGCGTCTAAATCAGAACCTGTTTAGAAATCAGGAAAATGTGGAAGAATGTAAAAAACAGATGAAGGTTTTTTTGAAACTAATATGAATAAGGGTACTTCTATGGAAATGGTTTGGGATGCTAGTAAAGCTTACATGAGAGGTGTGTTAATATATTTAAACAATAAATATAGACATAATCTGGAATTTAGGAGGAAAGAATTAGAAAATGAAATTAGGGAAAAAGAAAAGGCCTTACTTCTGAATCCCTTGGATGTGAAAATTAAAGAGGTTATTAATTTACTAAGGGGACAGTTTGATAAGTTAATGGCTGATCAGGTGGCAACGAACCTACGGTTTGCTAGACATAATACTTTTTGTAATGCCAATAAACCAGGTAGATGGTTAGCTTACTTGTTAAGGAAGAAGCAAAGGGTTTCTAATATAGATAAAATAGAACATAAGGATAAGGTAGTGTATCAACAGAACCTTATTAAGGAAACTTTTGTTGATTTTTATTCTAAGTTATATGCTAGAGATCAGATTAACGAAGCAGATATCGATGTATATTTGAGGAATGCTAGTATTCCGGTTCTTACACAAGAACAAAAGGAAAAGATGAATCAATTGATAACTGAGGAAGAAATTCTTTTAGCAATTAAACAATTGAAAGCGGGCAAAACCCCAAGAACGGATGGGTTGACTGCTGTATATTATAAAAATTTACAGCTTGAAATGATAAAGCCATTAAGGGAATTGTTTCAGACAATTCAAATGGGAGGAGGGGTGCCTCCGTCTTGGAAAACTGCTTTTATCTCTTTGATTCCGAAGGAAGATCAGGATATCACTCAAGCAAGAAATTATAGACCAATATCACTTTTGAATACAGACTACAAGATATTTAGCTAACAGATTAATGAGGGTACTGCAACAGGTAATTCCTGGTGATCAAACTGGGTTTATAAGTGGTAGACAAATGAAAAATAACGTGAGGCATATAGTTGATTTGTTGGAATTTTTGGAAAGGAACAATCAGATCCCTGCAGCGATGATTTTTTTGGATGCTGAAAAAGCCTTTGACCAATTGGATTGGCAATTTTTGATGAAAGTATTAGATAAAATGAATTTTGGGGACAAATTTTTATGACCAATTAGGGCATTATATCAAAATATAATAGTAAATAATAGTCTGACTGAAGTATGTAATATTGAAAAGGGCACAAGGCAGGGGTGTCCGTTGTCACCTCTATTATTTGTTTTAACATTGGAAATATTATTGATTAAAATACGGGATTCAGAAAAAATTAAGGGAATCCATATAAGAGATCAGGATTATAGATTGAGGGCGTTTGCAGACGATCTAGTTGTTACGGTGACGCAGCCAGTAAATTCTGTTGTAGAATTGATGGAGATAATAATGAAATATGGGAAGGTTTCTGGATTCAAGGTTAATATACAAAAAACTAAAATGTTGTCTAAGAATATGACAGTATCACAAAAGGCTGTTTTAGAAGGGTTAACTGGATTTGAAATTGTTAAAAGGGTTAAGTATTTGGGGGTATATTTGTCACCCTCAAATGCAAAGTTATATAAAAATAATTATGAAAAGTTATGGGCAAAAGTTCAAAAAGAATTGGATAGCTGGAAAAAATTACAATTGTCTTTATTGGGAAGAATTGCAGCAGTGAAAATGAATGTCTTGCCAAAATTTTTATTTTTATTTCAAATGATACCTATTCTTAAAAAGGATTCAAATCTGGAGGAAAGGCAAAAGGGTATTAATAAATTTATCTGGACAGGGAGTTAAATTTAAGATTATGCAGGACACGCGTGAGAGAGGTGGTCTCAAAATGCCTAACCTTAAATTATACTATGAAGCTGCTGCTTTGTCAGCGATAAGTGATTGGATTAATTTATCACAAGGAAGACTATTAAATCTTGAAAGTTATGATTTGCTATTTGGCTGGCATGCGTACCTATTGTACGATAAGAAGGTGGACAAGGGGTTTAAAGTGCATATTTTAAGATATGCTCTGTTGTGAGTTTGGAAAAAGTATAGACACAAGTTAAATTATAAGATACCTCTTTGGGCAATACCGAAACACGCAATAGAAAATATAAATGTTGGGTTTAAACATGATGTGATTACATATAAGGAAATTTTAAATCTGGAAAGGAATGTATGGCATTTAAAGCCATATAATCTCCTACGAGGAGAAAAGATTGTTCAAACCTGGTTTCAGTATGGGCAATTACAGGCCAGGTGGAAAGAAGATCAGAAAATTGGTTTCTTAATGACTGATGAAAATTTGGTAAAGCAAATTAGAAATCAGGGTCAAGCACATATTAAACGGATATATCTTGCACTGATAGAAATTGATTCAGAGACAGAACTTGTTAAAGATTGTATGATAAAATGGTCTCAGAATTTTCAAGAAGTTATTACAATGGATATCTGGGAAAAGATTTGGGTGAGAAATGTAAAATTTACGCAAGCTCAAAATTTAAGAGAGAATTTTTATAAAATGTTTTATAGATGGCATTTAGATCCTAAAAAACTAGCAAGTATGTATCCGAATTACCAGCCTAAATGTTGGAGGTGTGGTGGTGAAGATGCAACGTATTTTCATATATGGTGGGCCTGTAAAAAGGTTAAAGTTTTTTGGATTAAAATTTGGTGGAATATGCAGAAGATATTTAAGAGAAGGATAAAGTTTTGTCCGCAATTGTTTTTATTGGGTATTGTTACTGATACTACTGTTGTGGACACTAAGTTGATGTTGAATTTAATTACGGCAGCAAGACTTTTAGTAGGGCAATATTGGAAGAAGGAAGAACTGCCAACTATAGAAGAATGGACTCTAAAGGTTTCTAACCTGGCAGAAATGGCAAAGATTTCAGCATATTTGAAAGACCATTCGCAACAGAGATATATCGTGGAGTGGAAAAAATGGATTGATTACATCCAGAATAAATATGGGACTAAAAAGTTTCATTTAGCATTTGAATAAGTATTGATGGGATATCTATATTGCTTGTAGTCATATTATAAGAGTTAAAGTGCGATAGATTTAATAACCTATTGTTGTTTGCTTAGGATAGAATATGTTTGTTTTTACTTTTATACCTTTTATTTAGCTCTGGGAAGTCGGGGAGGGGGGAAGGGGAGGGAGAGAAGGTTGGGGTGGGTTAGGATGGGAGGGGTGGGTTGGGGGGTGGGTTGGGAGGGGTTTTGTTTTGTTAAAGATAAAATGTACTGAAAAACTTTTCAATAAAAAAAACAAAACACTCAGAAATGTCAATCTTGCACTCCTGCACATCTCATTTACTTGCCTTGCAGAAAGCAAGCTGAAACCGAGCAAGGGAGAGTGCCAGGAGCACAAATGGGCAGATCTCAGATTTCCTCAGAAATGCAGATCTCACGCTCCTTCGCATCCCACTTGCTTACAGAAAGCAAGCTGCTGCTTGGGACAATAGTCCTCCTAAGCAAGGAGCTAAGTTGTAAAAAAGCAGTAGTATTGTTTCTGTGATCCCTGTTTTCTCTAATTATCTGTTTAAGTGCAGCCCTACCCCTATTTTAAAGGGAAAAAAAGGTAAGTTAAAATCATAACCATACTGAAATTCATTTCTGAGCTTAGATAGATTGCTTTCCTCATCTACCAACCACTTGCCATGGCAGCTTGTCACTTGAGGAAAAAAGTAAGGTTCTTTTTTCAGACAGACAGTTCCTACATTCCCACAGTCCCCAAAAGTATTCTCTTAAAAAAAAAAAAAGGCAAGCACTTGCTCCATCCTACTGGATAGCTCTCTGAGAACACAAGCTTTGAAATATTGAAACATATTGACAGGAATCTTTATGATAGTACAAGTCATCACCAATGATTTCAGTCAGAAAGTTATTGAGAGCTGTGTTATAGCCAGTAAATATTTACTGGCCTCACTTAAGTAGCAACCTCAAGCTCCGAGAAAAGGAAGGGAGGGAAGGAAGGGGGAGGGGGAGGGGGAGGGAAGGGAGGGAGGGGAGGAGGCCACCCCCCTCAGTCCCACCCCCCTTCACCGGAGCCCCATGGATTCCCCACACACAGGCACCCTGCAACCTGAATGATGAGTTGGCCACGCCCCCCCAGCCATTGACTCCGCTTGTCAAAAAGTTGCAAAAGGTGATCACATGACTCTGGGACACTGTGACCGTCATAAGTATGAATCAGTTGCCAAGCATCTGAATGTAAATCATATGACCCTGGGGATGCTGCCACAGTCATAAGTGTGAAAAATGGTCATAACTCACTTTTTTCAGTGCCATTGTAACTTCAGTCACTAAGCGAATTGTTGTAAGTCGAGGACTACCTGTACTTTACATTTGTTTCCTTTTTTTTTTGGTCATGGTTTTGACACCTTGCTGGGAGATTGGTGGTACTTGGAGAGTGCCTTATCCTAAAAGTGGTAAAATGGGTGAAAAGGTTGAAAAGCCCTGTTCTAGTCCAACCCCCTGCTCAAGCAGGGGACCTATACCATTCCATACAATGGAATATCCAATCTTTTCCTCCAGATGTTGAGACTCTAGAAAAAGTGCAGAGAAGAGGAACAAAGAGGAACAAAGATGATTAGACATCAAGCACTCTATCATCCTTCCTGCTGTCAACATGTCACGCACCTGTTGGTCCAATACTACCACGAAACCATTCATCATCAAGGCAGGCACTTCACAGAAGGTCCCATCAGAGCAGCTGGTTTCTGGATGCATCATCACTGTTTTGTACAGATGCCTAAACAACGAGATGCAACACAACACCAGAGCGCCTCATTCCAGGACCACCATTTACCAGCATAAGCCTAGATGTACTTGGGCCTTGGTTTGTGTCTGCTCATTGGACCAGAGGTGATCAAGCCAACAGCAAACGTTGGGCCATTTTTTTCACATGTCTAAGCATTTGAGCTGTCCACATTGAAGTCATCAACGAATAAAACATCTGCTGGATGTCAGCCATGACCGCTACAGATTCCTTTCTGAAGCAGATGAGCACTCCAAGCAGACTGTTGATGAGGTCAGGCCCTGTCAGAGGGACTTTGTTCAAAGAGATGCCTTGGAACTGCACACTGGCATCAAAGACTACTCTTAACTGACCTGGTTTTTGTGGGTGATACAACCCAAAGAATCATAGATACCAGCAGTCTTCATCTTTCCTCAGTGGTGGATATCAGCATTCTTCATCTTTCCTCAGTGGTGGGGCAAGCTCTATGTGTCCGCTCTGGATCATCTTATCTAGGGCAGGGAACTGATCTGCCAGGTGCGACAGGTGAGGTATGATTCTTTCTACCTCTGGTATTGGATTTTGACTGTGACTTTGACTGTGATCATCTGGTGAGGAGTCCCATTCTAGCAATGGTGGCGGTAGGGACTGTGGACTCCCATCAAATGACTGGATGCGTAAGACATCCCATTCTAGCAATGGCGGCAATAGGAATTGTGAACTCCCATGTAACGACTGGATGCAGAGTCCAGTGACTTTCCTCTCTGCCGTGCTCTGTGGTACAGTGCATGCTGATATTGTGAAAGGCGTTTCTTCACTTGGGACATCGTAGCTTTGTGTATCTATCGATACATATATCTTCATGGCTTCTTCTGGGCATCTGTCGGGATAGCCTTTAGCTAAACAGATGTGGGTGCATGAATGAGGGAATGGTGGGCCACCACAGACTGATGTGCAGTGGGTGCTCTTTGGAGCCATGCTGAAGCTCCTTGGTCAGAGGAGAAGTAGAAGTTGCTCATGGTAGCTCCTCAGAGTCTGGATGGTGGGCTCCTGGGTGCTTGTCACTCTTGCATAGGTGGCCTTTCACCTTAGTTGTGCAAGCTTTGGCCGCATGTTCTATAGACTCACAGCACTTGTAGCAGACTTTGGACTCCTTGACGATGGCATCTTCCCATGACCCAGCTGGGGGTTGTTCTCCTCGCTGCCAATCCATCTTCGAATCGCCTTAAAAATTTGGCCGGAATTCCTTTGCTTTTGTATTGAGCTCAGGAATCATGGCTTCTTGTGTGCCCACCTGCTTAGGAATGTTCACTGTTGCAGATGGACCAAATCGATCACCCCTTGCTTCTGAGTTTGTTAAAGTCAGCTCTTTTGAAGTTCATGACACTGGTTGGATTGTTTTCTGTTGCTAGTGTTTGTGTTATATTAAATTCCTGTATGAATGGTCACTTTCGCCCAAGGTTCCAGCAACTTCAACTCCCTCTATCACTTCTCTATTAGTAAGAATTAAATCCAGCATGGCTTTATGTCTAGTTCCCTCCTCCACCTTTTGGATAACAAAGTTGTCAGCTAGGTTGCTTAGGAATATGTTTGATCTCCCACTTGTTGCAGAGTTTGTCTCCCAGTTGATATCTGGATAGTTGAAGTCTCCCATTACTACTGTGGTATGCTTCCTGCATACATTTGTTAAATGGTTGGCAAAAAATTCATCTATTTCTTCTGATTGGTTGGGTGGCCTGTAATATACACCTATGGTAATGTCACTTTTTTTCTCTTTTATATTGACCCATATACATTCTGGAGATATTTTATCTTGGATCATGTGCATTTCTGTATATATGTAGTGTTCTCTTACATGTAGTGCAATTCCCCTCTTCTTTTAGCCCTGTTTCTTTTGAACAATTTGTATCCATCCATCAGTCCATTCCATTCATGGGTTTCGTCCCACCAGGTTTCTGTAATGCCAACTATGTCATACCCTCCCTCATGTACTATTGCCGTTTGTTCCCCAAGCTTTGAGCATTTGTATATAAGCATTTAAGACTTTTATGCCTGTCCATGGGTATGTTTCCTGCATGTCCTGATTGTTGTTTGGGTTTTTCTTTTTCTTTTTCTTTTTGAAATCCATAACTTTTTTATTCATACATATTAGAACAGAGTCTAAAAAGGTAAAGGTAAAGGTTCCCCCGCACATGCGTGCTAGTCATTTCCGACTCTAGGGGCCGGTGCTCATCTCCGTTTCAAAGCCGAAGAGCCAGTGCTTGTCCGAGGACATCTCCGTGGTCATGACTAGATGCCAGAGGCGCACGGAACGCTGTTACCTTCCCACTGTAGTGGTCCCTATTTTTCTACTTGCATTTTTACGTGCTTTCGAACTGCTAGGTTGACAGAAGCTGGGACGAGTAACAGGTGCTCACTCTGTTAAGCGGCACTCGGGATTCGACCGGCCAAACTGTCGACCTTCAGATCGACAAGCTCAGCATCCTAACCCACTGAGCCACCGCGTCCCTATAGAGCAGAGTCTACTTTGCTAATTATTGTGTGACAGCAGTCTCATTTAGATTTTTTTTGTATAAATTTTATTAGTTTTTATAGGGTTATGGATGAAGTGGGATCAGGATTGGGATTGGGATTTGGGTTAGAGTTGGGATTAGGGTTGGGGTTGCGGTTAGGGTTTTCCCAAATAACATTCTCAATATTTAGCAAACAGCATAATGTCTGGGTTTATCTGTTTAACAAGAAATAATAGATAATAGTTAATTATCATAAACAATATGTTAATTAATCGCTTGATAGTCTTCTTCTTACTAATATATATTCAAAGTTACATATTACATTCCTTTATTTCTAACTCATTTTTCTAGCCATTCATAGAAATTAACCCATGTTCTAAAATACACTGAGTCTTCTTTCTCTTTTATCTTTAAAGTCAATCTGTCCATTTCTGCACACTCTAAAATTTTCTTAATTAATACTTCAGTTGGTAATTTTTCATTTTTCCCATGTTGGGCAAATACAATTCTTGCTGCAGTTAGTACATGTAGAATTAATTATATACAATCTTTCTCATAATTTGCTCCTATTATTCCTAACAAAAATCATTCTGGCTTAAAGTCTATTTGTTTTTTAGTCATTTTCTCCAACCATAAATATATTTCTACCCAAAATCTTTTTGCTTTTGGGCATGTCCACCAAATATGATAGTAAGTACATGGTTTTTGTTTGCATTTCCAACACTTGTTTGAAGTATTTTTAAACATTTTTGCTAATCTCACTGGTGTCATATGCCAACTGTAAAACATTTTATATGTTTTCTTTATATGCCTCTACTTTAGTTAATTTAACATTTCTTTCCCATAACTTTTACCAGTAATTCTATATTATATCCAAAGTTCTTTGCCCATATTATCATAGTTTAATTTGTTCTTCCTCCATCTTTTAAGTTTAACACAAATTTATAGAGTTTCTTAATCAACTTTTCATCTGTTTTTAACAGTATCTGATCAAATTCTGTCTGTTCCTTATAGAATCTCATTGTTTTAACATCTTTTTCATATCTTGTTTGAATTTGCAGATATGGCCACGATAGATCAATACCTTGTTCTTGTAAGTCTTGTCTGTCTTTCAATTTTCCTTCATTGTCCAAAATATCTTTAGGAGTTCCTGTTTGGCAGCCATCGGGACAAGTTGGAAAAGTCAATGCTTGGCTTTCCAGCTTGGTTTTTCTTCGTCTAGCAACCCTTAAAGCAGGGCTTTTCAACCAGTGGTATGGGTACCACCTGAGGTACATTGGCACCTGGCAGGTGGTATGCGACCATCCTAGAAAAGTGGTAGCAGGGGAGGGGAATGAGCTGAACCGGTGGCAGCACCATACAATCCTGAATGAGAGATGGCTGGAGCTGCCGGGCTGGCAGGGCTCAGTGGAAGCACCAGAATCAGTGCTTTTTCGGGGCTGACAGGGCTCAGTGGAAGCGCCAGGATTAACACCAGGCTCCAGCTGGAGCTCGGCGCTGATCCTGGTGCTTCTGCTGAGCACAGAAGAAGCGCCGATCAGCTGGAATGTTGCAGCAACTCCAAGGTCTTGTGATTTACATTCAGATGCTTGGCAACTGATTCATATTTATGATGGTCAGTGTCCCAGGGTCATGTGAAGTGAACAAAACCTGCTGAAACCACCCAGCAGAGGGAGGGGAAAATAAAAACCAGACACCGCCCCCCCCCCTGCTGCCAATCCTCAACAGAAATGCTCACAACAATGAAAACCTCGGACAGAAGGAAAAATGCTGCCAGGCAGGCAGGCAGATGTCTTGCTCTGCTGTGGCTTGGGGGGCACTTTTTCAGTGCCATTGTAACTTCAAACAGTCACTAAGTGAACTGTTGTAAGTCAAGAACTACCTGTACTTCATCACTTTTTTCCTTTTTTTTTGGTCAAGTTTTTGACATCTTGCTAGGCGACTGGTGGTACTTGGATGTTACCATATCCTAAAAGTGGTACAATGGGTGAAAAGGTTGAAAAGCCCTGCCCTAAAAGGTCGGAAAGTTGCCCTGAAGGGGCAATGAAGGGATACTTCAGGAGCTCAGATCAGGGGGCACCCGATCAGAGTGAGCTGTAGGACCCTCTAGAAGAATAAAGGCTGTTAAAATCTTCCAGCCATAGCCATCTCCGGCAGGAACAAAAGGACTATAAATCAACTGAATTTCAACTGTGTGCTGAAGCTGGGTGAGCAAGATTTTCTCTTTTCTTCTCTTTGAGGATTATAAATGTTGAGCCCTGAGGGAAAAGGGCTGGAAAGCAAAGACCCCCAGAAGATTTAAGAGCAGGGAGGAAATACAAAAGGGGGGGAAAGACTTTTTGTTAAAAATATTGGATATTGATAAATAAGCCAAGGAGGACATCTAGTGGTGAAAGAAGAATGAAATTTCTGTAATATTGTTGTTGACTGAAATTTAACCTTGAAGGAGAACACCTTCAGGCGATAAGACTGCTTTGTTGTGAGACTGAAATTCAAAGTTACTTCTATTAAATTTGGCTAAATTTAAACAGATGTTTAGATTAGATTAGATTAGATTAGATTTATTGAATTTATATGCCACCCTTCTCCCTAAGGACTCAGGGCAGCTCGCAACAAAAAATTTAAGAAACATGGAATACAAAATTTAAAAAAGAATTAAACAATAAATGTAATAGATACATGACAATTTAACTCAATAAAAGTGAAATTTAAAAAACATAGTCAGTCCAGACCCACTTGTTGGAATAACCAAGTCTTCAGGTCATGGCGGAAAGACAGAAGTTCAGGGGCCGTCCGCAGCTCCGGAGGCAGTTCATTCCAAAGGGTCGGCATGCCCACAGAGAAGGCTGTCCCCCTGGGGGTCGCCTGACAGCATTGCCTGGCTGACGGCATCCTGAGGAGGCCGACTCTGTGGGAATGAACCGGGCGATGGGAGGTTGATAATGGCAGCAGGTGGTCTCACATACAGGCCTAAGCCATATAGGACATTAAAGGTTATTACCAGCACCTTGAATCACACCCAGAGGGTAACTGGGAGCCAATGCAGCTCACGGAGGAGTGGTGTAACATGGGAGTATCGAGATACTCCCATAAGTGCCTGCGCAGCCACATTTTGCACCAGCTGAAGCCTCTGGGTGCACTTCAAAAGAGCATTGCAGTAATCCAGGCAAGAAGTGACGAGGGCATGGGTAACCATGCATAGGGCATCTGGGTCCAGAAAGGGGCACAACTGCCACACAAGGTGAACCTGTGCAAAGGCCCCCCTGGTCACAGCCATTAGATGATCTTCCAAATTAAGCTGTGAATCCAGGAGGACACCCAAGTTGCGAGCCCTTTCTGAGGAGGCCAATGCCTCCCCCCATCAAAAGAGATGGAACGTTGAACCATACAAGATGCCGGTATCCACAGCCACTCGGTCTTGGAGGGGTTAAGCCTGAGCCTGTTCCTTCCCATCCAGACTCACACTGCCTCCAGGCACCGGGACATCACATCAAGGGCATCACTGGGTTGGCTAGGGGTGGAGATGAACAGCTGGGTATCATCTGCATATTGGTGATACCTCACCCCAAAGCCACGGATGATCTCACCTAGTGGATTCATATAGATGTTAAACAGGAGGGGGGAGAGAACCGACCCCTGAGGCACCCCACAAGAGAGGGGCCTCGGGGTAGATCTCTGTCCCCCTGCTAATACAAACTGCAAACTGCCCGAGAGGTAGGAGGAGAACCACTGTAAAACAGTGCCTCCCACTCCCAACCCCTTGAGCCGTCGCAGCAAGATACCATAGTCGATGGTATCAAAAGCCGCTGAGAGGTCAAGTAGGACCAGGACAAAGGAACAGCCCCTGTCCCAGGCCTGCCAGAGATCATCAACTAGTGTGACCAATGCCGTTTCCGTGCTGTAGCCAGGCCTAAAACCGGACTAGTACGGGTCCAAATAGTCTGCTTCATCAAGGAATTGCGGGAACTGACCCGCTACAACACTCTCAACAACTTTCGCTACAAAGCGGAGGTTGGAGACAGGACGATAGTTATTCAACGAGACCGGGTCCAGAGCAGGCTTCTTGAGGAGGGGCCTCACCACCGCCTCTTTTAAGGTGGAAGGGAAGACACCCTCTATCAATGTAGCATTGACAACTGCCTGGAGCCAGCCCCCTGTCACCTCCCCAGCGGCTGAAACCAGCCAGGAGGGACATGGGTCCAGTAAACAGGTTGTAGCACTCAGTTTATGCATAATCCTGTCCACATCATCCAGAGTCACAGGGTCAAACTCACCCCAAATGATATGATCAAGACCTGCCCTCTCCACTCCGCTGGACTCTGCCCAGTCGGAGTCCAAGCCAGTCCGGATCTGAGTGATTTTGTCCTGCAGATACTGCACAAATTCCTCAGCCCTACCCTGCAAGGGGTCATCGCTCGTCCCTGGTTAAGCAGTGAGTGGGTCACTCTAAACAGGGTGGCTGGGCAGTTATCTGCGGACGCAATGAGAGCAGAAAAGTAAACACGCTTTGCCGCTTCCATCGCCACTAGGTAAACTTAAGATAAGTTCTAAGCAGTGTTCAATCAGATTCAGATCTGCTGGACCTCCAACAGCTCTCTAGGTGTCTTTTCCGGTGCTTCATCTCCCAGAGTCCCTCAGTAAACCAGGGGCCTACCCGGGATCTGTGCCGGGTCAGAGGCTGCAAAGGCAAACACTTGATCCAAGGCCCCAGCTGCAGCCCTCTCACAGACTGTCACCAGGGCCTCAGCAGAGTCGTGGGCAAGGGAAGCAGGAAAAGTCCCAAGCTCCTTCTGGAACCTCTCAGGGTCCATCAGGCGCCTGGGGCAGAACCACCTGGTAGGTTGTTTTGGCTATAGACTGTAAGCTGTAAAATGACTTCATCGAATATTACCAGACTTATGAAGAAAACTTCTTCTTCACCCTCAGTAGGACAATCTAGTCCTACAACACAGGGATCTATTGAAGTAATGTTGCAAAGGGAAAAGATAAATACTGCTCAAAGTGAAAACACAGTCTTCATTAAAATTTCTTCAGGATCTTATGTTAAAGAATCAAGAGACTTTAGAGAGGAATCATTTAGAGATGCAAGAGATGACTTTAAATCATTCCATATTAAAGGAAAAAGAATTTAAAGAGCTAACAAAAAAAGAAATGGAACTCTTCTTTAAAGAAAATTAAAAAGAGGATAAAAAGGTAAAGGTAAAGGTTCCCCCGCACATGTGTGCTAGTCGTTTCCGACTCTAGGGGCCGGTGCTCATCTCCGTTTCAAAGCCGAAGAGCCAGCGCTTGTCCGAGGACGTCTCCGTGGTCATGTGGCCAGCATGACTAGACGCCAAAGGTGCACGGAACGCTGTTACCTTCCCACCATAGTGGTCCCTATTTTTCTACTTGCATTTTTACGTGCTTTCGAACTGCTAGGTTGGCAGAAGCTGGGACGAGTAACAGGCGCTCACTCTGCTACGCGGCACTCGGGATTCGACCCGCCAAACTGCCGACCTTCTGATCGACAAGCTCAGCGTCCTAACCCACTGAGCCACCGCGTCCCTAAAAAGAGGATACTACGATACAAAATCTATGGGATACAGTCAAAGCATATTTTAGAGGTATAGCTATATTGTATATGGCAAGGAAAAATAAACAGAGAAAACAGCAATATGTATTATTAAAAAAAGAATTTGGAAAGTTAGAATCAGAACTGCAAAGAACTCCACAAAAAAGACTTTAATAAGAGATATGGATATAATAAAACATAAATTAAATCTTTTAGATTCAGAAAAAGTGGCAGAACAGATAAAAAGAGCGAAGCAAATTTTTTTTGAAAATGCCAATAAGCCGGGAAGATGGTTAGCTTATAAACTTAAAAAAACAGAAAGAAAAAAAGATATATAATTTTCTTGATGGGAAAGGTTACTTACAATATAAAAATGAAGAAATAGTTAAAGCATTTTATAAGGAACTGTATGATAAAAAGGAGATTTCAAGAGAGAAAACCGTAAAATACTTGGAAGAAAGTAATCTTCCAAAGATTTCAGAGATATTTAAAAATATGTTAGATGAAGGAGTTACAATGATGGAAATAACAGAGGCCATAAAGAGACAAAAAAAAATAAATGGTAAAACTCCTGGCCCAGATGGACTTCCAGCAGAGTTATATAAGAACTTACAAGAGACATTAAGTGAACCATTGAAAGATGTTTGTAATGGACTTTTATTAGAAGCTAAAATGCCGATGATGTGGATTGAAGCAAATATTACCTTAATACCAAAAGATGATTTGGATTTGACCCAGATTAAGAATTATAGACCGATTTCATTGCTCAATGTGGATTACAAAAATTTACTTCAATAATGGCGGAGAGATTGAAAAAATATTTGGTTGAATTTATACACCCGGATCAAAATAGCTTTTTACCAAAGAGACAAATTAAAAATAATTTAAGAGTGATAATAGATGTATTGGAATACTACGAGCTACATCCAGGGAAACAAATGGCATTAATATTTTTAGATGCTCAAAAGGCATTTGATAATCTTTCATGGCAATTTATGATTCATCAGTTACAAACAATGGACTTTGGACAGAATTTTATAAACATGGTAAAACCAATATACAATAAACAAACAGCCAAAGTGATTGTGAATGGAGATTGTACTGAGAGCTTTGAAATAAGGAAAGGCACAAGGCAAGGATGCCTTCTATCTCCTCTGTTATTCATTTTCACTTCGGAAGTTTTAAATAGAAATATAAGACAAGATACAGAAATTAGAGGGTTGGAGATGAAGGGTGAAACATATAAATTACAAACATTTGCTGATGATTTGGTATTTATTTTGGAAGATCCCTTGGAGATGATTCCAAAATTGTGGGGGAAATTAGAACAATATGGTGAAATAGGCCTATAAGAGGAGACTCCTGTTTGCTGCTTTTATAGCCCTTACAGCAGCATTTGATATGGTAAATAGAGACGTGCTATGGAGTAAATTGACATCTCTTAAACTAGAACCCAGACTCCTGGCTTTCATTAAAGCCCTTTACACAAGTACCTGTTTGAGGGTGCGGTATGGGGTTAATGGGGCCCTGACTAACAGGATTCACACAAATAAAGGGATAAGGCAAGGGTGTATCCTGGGCCCATTATTATTTAATTTATACATCAATGACTTGCCAGGGTTAATGAAGGATACCATGGTACACATGCCGATGATCCTAAATACTTACTGTAACAGCTTGCTTTATGCTGATGATATGATTTTATTATCATACTCACAAGTAGGATTACATAGGCTATTAAGAAGATTCAGCTCTTATTGCCAGGATAACTCCCTAATCATTAACAAATCCAAATCGAAAATAATGGTGTTTGGAAGAAACCATCAGAGACATAAGTGGCAATTAGATGGTGAACCAATTGAGCAGGTTAATACTTTTGTATATTTGGGAGTAACTTTTTCCAAGACTGGATCTTGGCCCTGCCATCATCAATGAAGTACATTTAGAGCAAAAGCCCATTTGAATTTATTGCTCAAACTAAAGAACCATAGTTACCCAGGGTCCCTAGCTCCACTACTCAAAGTTTATAAGGCTAAGGTTACGACAATGCTCTTGTATGGAGCAGAAATTTGGGGTCTTTATTCAACCACAGCTTTAGAACAAACACAGTCCCAGCATCTGAAATGTATTTTGGGTGTAGATCCAAGAACATCTGCTGCAGCAGTTAGAGCTGAATTGGGAATTCATACAATTCAGGCATTATCTAAAATTAGAGCTTATAACTACTGGTGCAAAGTTAATGAAATGGAGACTGATAAGACTCCCCAAATTATGCCTACTAGAGCAAATAAAACTGCAATCACAAATCTCCTGGATCACCAAACTAACAAATTTTGTAAGAAGCTGTGGCCTTCCTGTTTCTTGCATAACAGGAGAACAATCTAAAAAAAGAGTTGCCCAAAAAATTAAGGATATAGAAGCACAAACTGATATAGCTATTCTTAGTAAGGTGGGTAACTTGAAATGGCTGAGTAAATACAAATGTACTTTTCAAGTAGACAGTTATTTGAAGTTTCAACTCCCAAAACATCTTAGGGAGATATTTACGAGAGCGAGATTCGAACAGCTTGATACAATGGTCAGATATGGGAGATTTCATGCTATACCGTACAATGAGCGTCTCTGCATTTGCGGAGCGGCAGAGGTAGAGGACCTGGCTCACATCCTATTTGACTGTTGTCTGTATAAGAGGGTGAGAGACAGGTATCTTGGTCTATATACCAAACGAATGACCCATTGGGATCCCCATATCAAAATAACATCTTATGTCCGGTCAGAACTTGAAAATAACATTCAACGTAGCACAGTATTTAAACAAAATGATCCGGTTAAGATCTGCATATGTGGGACTGATTGGGGTAGATTGTAAGGGCGACTTTATAATATGTTATCATATTTTATCTATATCTTAAATTTGTATTTTATTACTATTTCAACTTAAATTGGATTTTAATTCCATTTTAAATTGTATTTTATCAAATTCCATTTTGGATTGCTTTTATAAAGTTTTGGTGACGGTTTGTTGCTGGAACTTTGTAGTTTGATATGGCCCAAGGGCTAATCAATAAAGTTGTTGTTGTTATGGTGAAGTAGTGGGACTAAAAATTAATAAAGAAAAAACTAAGATAATAGTTAAGAATCATACGGATAAGCAAAAAAGCTGAATGTCAGAAGTGATAGAGGTGAAAAAGGTAAAATACTTGGGTATATATTTATCAGCTAAGTGCTCAACATTAAAAGAAGATAACTACACAAGGTTATTGAAACAAATAAAGTTAGACCTGGAAAAATGGAAGAACTTAAAATTGTCATTATTATTTTTATTTTTTATTTATTTATTTAGATTTATATACCACCCTTTCCCGAAGGACTCAGGGCGGTTTACAGGATATTTAAAAGAAAATCAATACAAAAGTTAAAACAAATTAACAAATTCATTTAGAAACCCTGAGAGAAAATAAAAACCCAGTTAAAATTAAAATTAAAAATTCTCAGCCTGGGCCAGAGAGCTCGAAGAGCCAGGTCTTCTGGTCCCGGTGGAATGAACGGAGGTCGGGGGCAGTCCTAAGCTCCGCGGGCAGCTGGTTCCAAAGGGCAGGCGCTCCCACTGAGAAGGCCCTACCCCTGGGTGTTACCCGCTGGCAATTTTTAACTGGCAGCACCCTGAGAAGACCCTCCCTGTGGGAGCGCACTGGATGAAAGGAGCTTGATGATGGCAGCAGGTGTTCCCTCAAATAGTTTAGTTTAGTTTTAGTTTTATTATATTTATATACCGCCCTTCTCCCGAAGGACTCAGGGCGGTGAACAGGGCATACATAAATACAAAATATAAAAGTTAAAAAGAATTAAATAGAGCCCAACTAAAACAATATATAATAATTTAAAAAACCTCGGTAAAAATCCCAACCCATCCCCCATCAGGCCAGGCCGGCTTGTTCAAATAGAAAGGTCTTCAGATCGCGTCAGAAGGAGCGAAGGTCAGGCGCCGTCCGGAGCTCAACCGGTAACTCATTCCATAAAACCGGGGCACCCACAGAGAAGGCCCTCCCCCTGGGGGCCACCAGCCTACATTCTCTGACCGGCGGCACCCTGAGGAGGCCCTCTCTGTGGGAACGCACTGGGCGGAGGGAAGTTGATGCCGGCAGCAGGTGATCCCCGAGGTACTCTGGACCCATGCCATGTAGGGCCTTAAAAACCATCACCAACACCTTGAATCGCACCCGGAAGACAACTGGTAGCCAATGCAGCTCACGGAGCAGAGGTGTAACATGGGAGTATCGGGAAACTCCCAAGACAACTCTCACGGCTGCATTCTGTACCAGCTGGAGCCTCCGAGTGGTCTTCAAGGGTAGCCCCATGTAGAGAGCGTTGCAGTAGTCTAGACGAGAGGTCACGAGCGCATGAGTGACCGTGCACAGGGCATCCCGGTCTAGATAGGGCCGCAACTGGCGCACCAGGCGAACCTGGGCAAAGGCCCCCCTAGTCACCGCCACTATATGATCAT
This sequence comes from Daboia siamensis, assembly GCA_024449315.1. Lineage (NCBI taxonomy): Eukaryota > Metazoa > Chordata > Lepidosauria > Squamata > Viperidae > Daboia > Daboia siamensis. Next base: position 83,911 of record JAKJMR010017958.1, read on the forward strand.
CCAAAGTGAGCCGCGAATCTAGGAGGACCCCCAAGTTGCGAGCCCTATCTACGGGGGGTAATAGCTCAGCCCCCATAGAAAGAGATGGAATATCCTGAATATCCCGGGATGCCGGTATGCACAGCCACTCAGTCTTGTCAGGGTTGAGTTGAAGTCTGTTCCTCCCCATCCAGACCCGGACCGCTTCCAGGCAACGGGACATCACGTCGAGGGCATCACTGGGGTGGTTTGGGGTCGAAATGAAAAGCTGGGTATCATCCGCATACTGATGATACCCAACTCCAAAACCACGAATGATCTCACCCAGCGGTTTCATGTAGATGTTGAACAGGAGAGGCGAGAGGACCGACCCCTGAGGAACTCCACAAACAAGAGACCTCGAGGTCGACCTCTGCCCCCCTGCCAACACCGACTGCGAGCGTCCCAGGAGAAAGGAGGAGAACCACTGGAGAACCGTGCCTCCCACTCCCAATCCCCTGAGACGCCCAATATCCTGGACCCTCGCCATTTAGGGCTTTATAGGTCATCACCAGCACCTTGAATCTCACCCGAAGGCCAACCGGAAGCCAATGCAGCTTGAGGAGTAGAGGTGTTACATGGGAGTATTGGGAGACCCCCATCACGACTCGCGTGGCCGCATTCTGCACCAGCTGAAGCCTCCGCGTGGTCCTCAAGGGCAGCCCCATGTAGAGAGCATTGTAGTAGTCTAAACGGGAGGTCACGAGCGCATGACTGACTGTGCGTAGGGCATCTCGGTCCAGGTAGGGTCGCAACTGGTGCACCAGGCGAATCTGGGCAAAAGCCCCCCTGGACACGGCTCCTATATGATCTTCAAAATTGAGCCGTGAATCCAGGAGGACGCCCAAGTTATGAGCCCTATCAACGGGGGGTAACATCTCACGCCCCATCATTAAAGGTGGAATGAACTGGTTAGTCTGAGATGCCGGTATGCACAGCCACTCAGTCTTGGCGGGATTGAGACGAAATGACATTGCCATAGGTGTATACTATAGGCCACCCAACCAAACAGAGGAAATAGATGAACATTTTGCTAGTCAGCTAACTAAGATATGTAGGAAACACATCACAATAGTAATGGGGGACTTTAACTACCCTGACATCAACTGGGAGACAAACTGCACCAAGTGGAATATCAAACAGATTCCTGACAAACCTAGCAGACAACTTTGTCTCCCCAAAAGTAGAGAAGGGAACTAGGGGATTAGCCATTTTGGATCTAATTCTCACTAACAGAGATGAAATGATAGAAGGTGTTGAAGCCACAGGAACCTTGGGGGGAAGTGATCATGCAATATTGGAATTCAACATTATGGAAGTACAAGCAATAGAACACAGTCAAACTAGAGTCTTGGACTTTAAGAGCTAATTTCAATAAACTTACAGAGAGCTTGGGAAGGATTCCATGGATGAGAATCCTCAAGGGAAAAACAAATCAAAAAGGTTGGGAAATTTTGAAAAATGAGATAATAAAAGCCCAGCCTAGCACAATGCCAACAAAGAAGAAAAATAACAGGTCTCAAAAGAAACCAGCATGGCTGCATAAAGAACTCTCTGATCAATTGAAAGATAAAATGGCCAAGTATAAAAAGTGGAAAGAGGGGCACATAACTAAAGCAGAATATCAGCAAATAGTCCAAGCCTGAAAAGATGAAGTGAGAAAAGCTAAGACTCAAAATGAACTAAGGCTTATGACCAAAGTCAAAAATAAGAAAATAAGAAAAAAAGCTTCTTTCAACATGTAAAAAACAAGAAAAAAGTTAAGGAAATGATTGGTCCATTAGTGGGTGAAAGTGGCAAGAAGGTGACAAGCAACAGGGAGAAAGCAGAACGATTTAACTCATTTTTTGCATCTGTCTTTACACAAAGGGAAAAAAACAATCCAACCTACCAAAAACAGCATCATAAAAAATAGATTAGAAACACAAGTTAAGATAGGCAAGAAAATGGTAAGTGACCACCTATCCAGCCTAGACAAGTTCAAATCACCAGGACCAGATGGGTTACACCCCAGGGTTCTCAAGGAACTGGCAGATGTGATCTCACAACCAATGAACTATATTTTTCAAAGATCCTGGAGCACTGGGGAACTACCAGAGGACCGGAAAAGAGCTGATGTAGTTCACATCTTCCAAAAAGGGGAAAAAATAGATCCAGGAAACTACAGACCTATCAGCCTGACCTCAATACCTGGGAATATTCTGGAAAAGATAATCAAACAATGAATCAGTGAGCACCTAGAGGCAAACAGAGTCATTACTAAAAGCGAACATGGGTTTGTCAAAAATAAATCATGCCAGACAAATCATATTGCATTCTTTGACCAAGTGACAAAATCCAAGGGGAATGCTGTGGATATAATTTATCTGGACTTCAGTAAGGCATTTGATAAAGTAGATCACAACCTACTGCTTGATAAGAGAAAAATGTGGGTTAGACAGCACACCATCAGATGGATTCGTAGCTGGATGACTGGCCGTACTCAGCATGTGGTCCTCAATGGAACTGCATCTACATGGAGGGAAGTGTGTAGTGGTGTGCCCCAGGGCTCTGTTCTAGGCCCAGTGCTCTTCAACATCTTCATCAATGGGGATAGATGGGGATAGATGGGGAACTCATCAAATAGAGGGGATAGATGGGGATAGAGGGGATATATGGGGAACTCATCAAATTTGCAGATGACACCAAGCTGGCAGGAATAGCCAACACTCCAGAAGATAGGCTTAAGATACAGGAGGATCTGAACAAACTGGAACACTGGGTGCTATTTAACAAAATGAAATTCAATGGTGAAATAAGTAAAGTTCTACATTTAGGCAAGAAAAACCAAATGTACAGGTATGGTATAAGTGGTACCTTGCTCAATAGTAGCAACTTTGAGAGGGATTCGGAGTCCTAGTGGACAAATCACTTAGATATGAGCCAGCAGTGTGCTGCAGCTGCCAAAAAAGCCAACACAGTGTTAGGTTGTATTAACAAAGGGATAGAATCAAGATTACGTGAAGTATTAGTACCACTTTACAATGCCTTGATAAGGCCACACTTGGAATACTGCATCCAGTTTTGATCACCATGATGTAAAAAAGATGTTGAGACTCTAGAAAGAGTACAGAGAAGAACAACAAAGATGATTAGAGGTCTGGAGGCTAAAACATATAAGGAACGATTGCTGGAATTGGTTATGTCTAGTTTAATGAAGAGAAGGACGAGGGGGGAAATGATAGCTGTGTTCCAATATCTCAGGGGCTGCCACAAAGAAGAGGGAGTCAAGCTATTCTCCAAAGTGCCTGAAGGCAGGACAAGAAGCAATGGATGGAAACTAATCAAGGAGAGAAGCAACCTAGAACTAAGGAGAAACTTCCTGACAGAACAATTAACCAATGGAACAACCTGCCTCCAGAAGTGGTGAATCCTGGAAGTTTTTAAAAAGAGACTGGACAGACATTTGTCTGAAATGGTATAGGGTTTCCTGCCTGAGCAGGGGGTTGGACTAGATGACCTGTAAGGTCCCTTCCAACTTTATTATTATTATTAATACCCGTTGCCGATCAGGCAAGGTCCATGGAAGCTTCCCTGCAAAACAAGGTGTCCGCTGCCGGCTGGGTGATGGCTCTTCCGGGCCTGGTCCGGTGGCTGGGTGAGCTGGAAGTCCCTTTGTGGTCACCAGAAAATTGTTGGGAGGAATTCCCCTGTTTAGGTTCTTCCAGCTAGGATTTTCTGCAAATGGCACTAGAATAATAACTACAACATGAAGCCAGCTACCGGAAAGAGAAGTTTAATTACAGAGATTAAGTTGAGTGACAATTCAGCATGAATCCCCGGCTAGCTAGAAAGCGTGAATTTTTATACCTTTTCTTGGTTTTCAAAACTGTCATTTCTGATTCGTGGCTTTAAAATTGTCATTCCTGATTCGTACAGCAGTGTCTATTGATGGGTTAATTATTAGATATTGCTCAGGTAAAGGTTAATCCTTGCCTCAGGAGGGGATCTGATTTGTTCCTATTTGTTATCTATTTGTTATTATGTTCCTGTCTTAATCCTGTCAGTCTTAACTGTTGATAGCCAGTCTCACATTCCGGCATTTCAGCTTATCTTAAATGTTTTAAATTGTTACTTTGTATCTGTTATGTTAAGTGTTTGTTTGCCTAGGGCTGTTTAGCTTGAGTCAGACTGTTTCTTTGCATTGGGGTTTTTCTATGCATGTTTGATTAAGTTGTATTTTTTTTTAATTGGGGTGAAGGTGGTCTCTCATCAGCCACAATGGAAAAATCCATTGAATTGTTATTATGTATATAAATAAAATAAATAAATAAATAAACCTTTTATTGTCAAAGTACAACATGTGTACATTGAGATTAGCTGAGCCTCCCCACGTGCTCTCTCCCCCCAACACACAGTGACAACAAACCCTCCATCCTACCACCCATGGAAACCCCTTCATGGATTACTGCCTTGTCGTGGCGAAGGGGCTTGCGTAATTCAATGAAGCTATGAGCTATGCCGTGCAGGGCCACCCAAGATGGACAGGTCTTGGCAGAGAGTTCTGACAGAACGTGATCCACTGGAGAAGGAAATGGCAACCCACTCCAGTATCTTTGCCATGAAAACCCTATGGACAGTACCAAAAGACAAAACAATATGACGCTGAAAGATGAGCCCCTCAGGTCGGAAGGCGTCCAATATGCTACTGGGGAAGAGCAGAGGGCTAGTACTAGTAGCGCCAGAAAGAATGAAGCGCCTGGGCCAAAGACAAAAGGACGCTCAGCTGTGGATGTGTCTGGTGGTGAAAGGAAAGTCCGATGCTGTAAAGATTTTTTCTCCATAGGAACCTGGAATGTAAGTTCCATAAATCAAGGAAAGCTGGACGTGGTCAAACAAGAGATGACAAGACTGAACATTGATATCTTAGGTATCAGCGAACTAAAATGGACAGGAATGGGTGAATTTAATTCAGATGACCATCAGGTATACTACTGCGGGCAAGAATCCCTCAGAAGAAATGGAGTAGCCTTCATAGTCAATAAAAGAGTAGGAAAAGCAATACTGGGATACAATCCTCAAAATGACAGAATGATCTCAGTTCGAATCCAAGGCAAACAATTCAATATCACAGTTGTACAAGTCTATGCCCCAACCACCAATGCTGAATAGGATGTAATTGACCGGTTCTATGAAGCCCTACAGCACCTTATAGAACTAACACCAAAAAATGATGTTCTTATCATCATGGGGGATTGGAATGCTAAAGTAGGAAGCCAAAAGATAACCGGAATAACAGGCAAGTTTGGCCTTGGAGTACAAAATGAAGAACGGCACAGGCTGATAGAATTTTGTCAAGAGAATACGATGGTGATAGCAAACACTCTTTTCCAACAACCCAAGAGACGGCTCTACACATGGACATCACCAGATGGTCAACACAGAAATCAGATTGACTATATGCTCTGCAGCCAAATGTGGAGAAGCTCTATACAGTCAGTAAAAACAAGACCAGGAGCTGACTGTGGCTCAGACCATGAGCTTCTCATTGCAAAGTTTAGGCTTAAACTGAAGAAAGTAGGGAAAAGCACTAGGCCGCTCAGGTATGAATTAAATCATATCCCTGTTGAATATACAGTAGAGGTGACAAATAGATTTAAGGAATTAGATCTGATAGACAGAGTGCCTGAAGAACTATGGACAGAGGGTCGCAACGTTGTAGAACAGGTAGCAACCAAAACCATCCCAAAGAAAAAGAAATGCAAGAAAGCAAAATGGCTGTCTGAGGAAGCTTTGCAAATAGCTGAGGAAAGGAGGGAAGCGAAAGGCAAGGGAGAAAAAGAAAGATATGCCCAATTGAATGCAGAATTCCAGAGAATAGCTAGAAGAGATAAGAATGCCTTCTTAAATGAACAGTGCAAAGAAATAGAAGAAAACAATAGAATAGGGAGGACCAGAGGTCTTTTCACGAAAATTGGAGAGATGAAGGGAACGTTTCATGCAAAAATGGGCATGATAAGGACCAAAATGGCAGGGACCTAACAGAGGCAGAAGAGGTTAAGAAGAGGTGGTAAAATTACACAGAAGAACTATACAAGAATGAGCTTAATGTCCCTGATAATCACAATGAGGTGGTCACTGACCTCGAGCTAGACATCCTAGAATGTAAAGTGAAGTGGGCCTTTGAAAAGCTGAGAAACAACAAAGCTAGTGGAGGTGACAGTATTCCAGCTGAGCTATTCAAAATCTTAAAAGACAATGCAGTAAAAGTGCCACACTCAATTTGCCAGCAAACTAGGAAAACTCAACAGTGGCCACAGGATTGGAAAAGATCAGTTTACATTCCAATTCCAAAGAAAGGCAGTGCCAAAGAATGTTCAAACTATCGCACCATTGCACTCATTTCTCATGCTAGTAAAGTTATGCTTAAAATCCTACAAGCTAGACTCCAGCAGAATGTGGATCGAGAACTACCAGAAATACAGGCAGGGACAGGCCGAGGAGTTTAGCTATCATCTGACGGACAAAATCGCTCAGATTTGAGCCGGTTTGGATTCTGACTGGGCAGAGACTGACGGGGAGGAATTGAGCGGTCTAGAGAATCTTACCTGGAGTGAATTCGATCCTGTGACCCCAGATGAAGTGGACAGGATCATGAGGAGACTGAGTTCCGCCACGTGTTTATTGGACCTGTTCCCCTCCTGGCTGATATATGCAGCCCGGGAGGAGACACGAGGCTGGTTCCAGGCAGTAACAACTGCTTCGAGGGAGGGTACCTTCCCTGCCACCTTGAAGGAGGTGGTGGTGAGGCCCCTCCTCAAGAAGCCTGCCCTGGACTCGGCTATTTTGAACTACTATCGTCCAGTCTCCAACCTTCGCTTTGGTTGAGAGTGTGGTGGCACTTCAGCTCCCTCTGTTCCTGGAGGAAACTGATTACCTGGACCCGTACCAATCGGGTTTCAGGCCCGGGTACAGCACGGAGATGGCATTGGTTGCACTGGTGAATGATCTCTGCCGGGCTCGGGACAGGGGTTGTTCCTTTGTCCTAGTCCTATTAGACCTCTCAGCGGCTTTTGATACCATTGACCACGGTATCCTACTGCGGCGTCTCAGGGGGTTGGGAGCGGGGGGCACTGTTTTACAGTGGTTCTCCTCCTACCTCCTGGGCCGCTCACAGTTGGTGTTGAGGGGAGGGCAGAGGTCCGCCCTGAGGCCTCTTGTTTGTGGAGTTCCTCAGGGGTTGGTCCTCTCTCCCCTCTTGTTCATATGAAGCCACTGGGTGAGCTCACTCGTGGTTTCGGGGTGGGGTATCATCAGTATGCTGATGATACCCAGCTTTTTCTTTGCACACCGAACCAACCCAGTGATGCCCTCGATGTGATGTCCCAGTGCCTGGAGGCGGTCCGGGTTTGGATGGGGAGAAACAGGCTTCGTCTCAATCCTGCCAAGACTGAGTGGCTGTGCATACCGGCATCTCAAACTAACCAATCTTTTCCATCGTTTACTATTGTTAACTATCCATTAAGCGCCCCAGGCGCTTAATGGATCCTGATAGGTTCCAGGCAGCGCTGGGGTCCCCACCTGCCTCCGTTGCTCACAATTCGGCGGATGCCTTAGTGGAAGCCTGGGAAAGGGCAGCCACGGAGGCACTTGACCGAGTTGTACCCTTGCGGCCCCTGACCCGGTGCAGATCCCAGCGAGCTCCTTGGTTCTCCGCGGAGCTTCGAGAGATGAAGCATCGGAGACGGGGCCTAGAGAGTTGTTGGAGGTCCAGCCGATCCGAATCCGACCGATTGCAACTAAGAACCTATATTAGGTCTTATCTCGCAGCGATAAGGGCGGCGAGATCTAATCATTTCTCCGCCCTTATTGCGTCTGCAGATAACTGCCCGGCTGCCCTGTTTAGGGTGACTCGCTCCCTCCTTAATCAGGAGGTGAGAGAGGAACCCTTGCAGGGTCGTGCCGAGAAGTTTAGTCAACATCTGTCAGACAAAATCGCTCGGATTCGGACTGGTCTGGACTCCGACTGGGCAGAGTCTGACGATCAGGACACGGGCGGTCTTGTCGATGTTATCTGGGAGGAGTTTGATTCTGTGACTCCGGAGGAAGTGGACAGGATTATGGGGAGGTTGAGCTCCATCACATGTTTATTGGACCCGTGCCCTTCCTGGCTGGCTTATGCGGCTCGGGAGGGGACACGAGGCTGGTTCCAGGTGGTTATATCTGCCTCTTTGAGTGAGGGTAGTTTCCCCACCATCTTGAAGGAGGCGGTGGTGAGACCTCTCCTCAAGAAGCCTGACTTGGACCCAGCTGTGTTAAATAATTTTCGTCCGGTCTCCAACCTTTGCTTTCTTGTGAAGGTTGTTGAGAGTGTAGTGGCGCATTAGCTTCCTCTGGCCCTGGATGAAGCGGATTATCTAGACCCGTACCAATCGGGTTTCAGGCCCGGGTACAGCACGGAGACGGCATTGGTCGCTCTGGTGAATGATCTCTGGAGGGCTCAGGACAGGGGATATTCCTCTGTCCTAGTCCTATTAGACCTCTCAGCGGCTTTCGATACCATCAACCATGGTATCCTGCTGCAGCATCTCAGGGGATTGGGAGTGGGAGGCACAGTTCTTCAGTGGTTCTCCTCCTATCTCCCGGGACATTCGCAGTCGGTGTTGGCAGGGGGGCAGAGGTCGACCTCGAGGTCTCTCGTTTGTGGAGTTCCTCAGTGGTCGGACCTCTCGCCTCTCCTGTTCAACATCTACATGAAACCGCTGGGTGAGATCATTCGTGGTTTTGGAGTTGGGTATCATCAGTATGCTGACGATACCCAGCTTTTCATTTTGACCCCAAACCACCCGAGTGATACCTTCGACATGATGTCCCGTTGCCTGGAAGCGGTTCGGGTCTGGATGGGGAGGAACAGACTTCAACTCAACCCTGATAAGACTGAGTGGCTGTGCATACCGGCATACCGGGATATTCAGAATATTCCATCTCTTTCCATGGGGGGTGAACTATTACCCCCCGTAGATAGGGCTCGCAACTTGGGAGTCCTCCTAGATTCGCTGCTTACTTTAGAAGACCATATAGTAGCTGTGACTAGGGGGGCCTTCGCCCAGGTTCGCCTGGTGCACCAGTTGCGACCCTATCTAGACCGGGATGCCTTGTGCACGGTCACTCATGCACTCGTGACCTCTCGTTTGGACTACTGCAACGCTCTCTACGTGGGGCTGCCCTTGAGGACCACTCAGAGGCTCCAACTGGTACAGAATGCAGCCGCGAGAGTTGTGTTCGGGGTCTCCCGATACTCCCATGTCCCACCTCTGCTCCGCGAGCTGCATTGGTTGCCAGTTGTCTTCCGAGTAAGATTCAAAGTTTTAGTAATGGTTTTCAAGGCCCTACATGGCATGGGTCCAGAGTACCTCAGGGATCACCAGCTGCTGGCGTCAACCTCCCTCCGCCCTGTATGTTCCCACAGTGGTGGGAACTGTCTGGTGGCCCCCAGGGCGAGGGCCTTCTCTGTGGGTGCCCCGGACTTATGGAATCAGTTGCCGGTTGAGCTCCGGACGGCACCCGACCTTCGCTCCTTCCGACATGATCTGAAGACCTATTTATTTGAACAAGCCGGCCTGGCCTGATGGGGGATGTGTTGGGGTTTTATTGTGGTTTTTTACATTATTATTTATTGTTTTAACTGGGGCTTTGTATTTAATTCTTTTTTTTTAACTTTTGTGCCCTGTTCACCGCTCTGAGTCCTTCGGGAGAAGGGCGGTATGCAAATATAATAAACTTAAACTTAAACTTAAACTTATGGGGGGGGTGAGGTGTTACCCCCCGTTGATAGGGCCCGTAACTTGGGCGTCCTTCTGGATTCACGGCTCAGTTTGGAAGATCATATAGGAGCCGTGTCCAGGGGGGCTTTTGCCCAGGTTCACCTGGTGTGCCAGTTATGGCCCTATCTGGACCGAGATGCCCTACGCACAGTCACCCATGCGCTCGTGACCTCCCGGCTAGACTACTGCAATGCTCTCTACATGGGGCTGCCCCTGAGGACAACTCGGAGGCTTCAGCTGGTGCAGAATGCAGCCGCGCGAGTTGTGATGGGAGTCTCCTGATACTCCCATGTAATACCTCTTCTCCGCAAGCTGCATTGGCTTCCAGTTGCCCTCCGGGTGAGATTCAAGATGCTGGTGATGACCTATAAAGCCCTAAATGGCATGGGCCCGGATTATCTGAGGGAGCACCTGCTGCCAGCATCAATTTCCCATCGTCCTGTGCGCTCCTGCCCTATGGAATCAACTGCCAATGGAACTCCGGACTGCCCCCGACCTTCATTCATTTCGCCGGGACCTAAAAACCTGGCTCTTTGAGCTATCTGGTCTGGACTGAGGGGTTTAATGTTTTTAAATTGTGATTTTAATTTTTTTGCGGCTAGACTTAATTTAATTTTATTTTAATTTTATATTGTATTGTTTTTAAATTTTGCCTTGTAAACGGCCCTGAGTCCTTTGGGAGTAGGGCGGTATATAAACTGAATTAATAAATAAATAATAAATAAATAAATTTCAAAGAGGCAGAGGAACTAGAGATCGAATTGCCAACATATGCTGGATCATGGAGAAAGCTAGAGAGGTCCAGAAAAACATCTACTTCTGCTTCATTGACTATGCTAAAGCCTTTGATTGTGTGGATCAAAACAAACTGTGGCAAGTTCTTAAAGAGATGGGTGTAGCAGACCATCTTATTTGTCTCTTGAGAAACCTATATGTGGGCCAAGAAGCAACAGTGAGAACTGGACATGGAACCACTGATTGGTTCAAAATTGGGAAAGGAGTCCGTCAAGGTTGTATACTGTCACCCTGCCTATTTAGCTTATATTCAAAGCACATCATAAGAAAGGCAGGGCTAGATGAATGAAAAGTTGGAATTAATATCAACAACCTAAGATATGCAGATACCACTCTAATGGCAGAAAGTGAAGAAGAACTAAAGAGCCTCTTGTGGGTGAAGAAGAAGAGTGCAAAACTTGGGTTGAAACTTAACATTAAGAAGAAAACCAAGATCATGGCATCTGGCCCTCTCAATTCCTGGCAAATAAACGGGGAAGAAATGGAGGTAGTGACAGATTTTATTTTCCTGGGCTCCAAGATCACTGCAGATGGGGACTGTAGCCAAGAAATTAAAAGACGCTTGCTCCTTGGGAGGAAAGCCATGGCAAATCTAGACAGCACACTAAAAAGCAGAGATATCACCCTGTCAACAAAAGTGCGTATAGTCAAGGCTATGGTCTTCCCAGTTGCAATGCATGGCAGTGAAAGTTGGACCATAAAAAAGGCTGAGCACCAAAGAATTGAGGCCTTTGAACTGTGGTGCTTGAGAAGACTCCTGCAAGTCCGGTCAATCCTAGAGGAGATCAACCCTGACTGCTCTTTAGAAGGCCAGATCCTGAAGCTAAAACTCAAATACTTTAGCCATCTAATGAGAAGGAAGGACTCACTGGAGAAAAGCCTAATGCTGGGTGTTAAGGAATTGTTGTGCAGAGGTCTCTTTGTGCTACCAAGGAGTTGCACAGACAAGGAAGGGTACTGAGAGCAGCAAGAGTCACACAGTAAACACAAGAGTACACTGAGCAAAAAGCAAAAAAAGCAAAAAGTAGTTTATTTTTAGGTGGTGTAAAAACAAAAATGCACAGTCAAAAAATAAACAGTCCAAGTAGCAATCCAAAAATACAAAGTCTTCTTACCGGTCCAGAGGTCAATACGCAGTTCACAGTAACAGAGCAAAAACAGTAACAGTAGAGAGCAGTGAATTCAGAGAGAGAAAGAAGCTACATTACTAGCTCCCTCTTATGGCCATGAGAACACTTACACACCCATTGGCCAATTAACCTCTTAAAGACATAACATCATGGTTAATATATTTTCAACCCAACATTGTAGGCTAACACCATATGCCTAACACTGGGAAAGATTGAGGGCAATAGAAGAAGGGGATGACAGAGAATGAGGTAGCTGGATGGAGTCAGTGAAGTAGTAGGTGTGAGCTTAAATGGACTCCAGAAGATGGTAGAGGACAGGAAGGCCTGCAGGAACATTGTCCATAGGGTCACAATGGGTCGGACACGACTTCACAGCTAACAACAAAATATATGGAAATTTCCAACCAAAATAGAAAAATGAGGGTTGGCAAACAATCCTGTCCTAAACATGCATTTTGTGATTCTCATCTGGAGAATGTGTTTTAGCTATGAGGAGTAGAGATGATATATCAGAGGGACAAATAGATAAGCAAACAAAACTGCAAACTGAAGTTAACAATCTTTGCTGTCTACAATTAAGGACATCTTCTGGAAGCTGAATAAGGATTTGGGACTTTTAATGGACTCCCTGGAAAAATAAATTATTTCCCCTGCTCTTTGGTCTTTCTTGAAGAAAAGGGGAATTTCTTCCAGACTGTGTTCAGGCTCCAGCTGCTTTCTAAAACTGCTTCTCCTATTGCTTTTCACCAGGCCTGTAGAAACTGGATCAGATTGGGTTGCACTGATTGTAACTTAGTAGCATTCATGTGACTATTTCTATGCTAGTTTCTGCAGGAAAATGTGCTTTTGTCTTGCAGCAGCTGAAGACACAGCACACAATGTTGTGTGGATTTGATTTATTACATTATAAATTATACAACATAAAATGAAATTTCTGATTATGTTAATTTATTTATTTGGTATTTATGAGGTGAACAGGACCTCAGTTGTAGTATAAAAGTATCTAATGGTACTGGTCATGCGAAAATATATTTCAGTCATAATTGATGTAGTAAATGGTTAGGTATAAACCAAACTGAATGACTGAAGTCCATTGTTCTTTTTGTTTTTTCTTTCTTTCAGCTAGTGAAGAAGTCAAAGAAACCTTTGCCAGAGCTAGGAATGGCCAATACAGGTTTTTAAAAATAGTTATTGAAAATGGTATGTGTCAGTTCCCTTTCTGATACTTTCTCACAGTGTTGCCTGGATGAATAAGAGAATATCAGTAAAGTGATGGATGACTCTTTTGTTTCTGAGCCCTTGGAACTAGGCAGTGCCTGTCAAAAGAAATTGCCTATGTCACTATGCCCTATGGTTCTATCACTAGTGATATATTTGCATCAGGATTTTTCAAACTATGTTCCACCACAGAAGTACCCATTCTTTCTGGCTTGGTGGACCAGGAGAGTTCCATGCTAGTGGCAGTTGTGTACGAAAGTGCATGCAGTTCCATTTGCACAAGTGCGTGCACTTGCCACTTGTAGAAATGGAGCTTCGTGCATGAGCACCCACCATTCACGCATGTGGAGCTGCCCACACACGAGCGTCCTTGTGCCCACTGCACACACGTGGACTTTCGCATGCATAAGCATCCTCTACTTACACAGCCTAGTTCCAGGTGATGGCCCAGGGGTCAGGGACCCCTGTTCTACAGAATGTTAAGTTTCACAAGAACTTGAGAGATTTTATGAAAGGCTAAGGGCAAAAAAAAGGGAGGAAGGGTCTTGAACAGAACTTATCTTCTGTCGCTAGAGCTTTACCTTTCGATCAAGAGTTCCAAGATTTACTTTTTTAATTAGCAGGTTCCATATCTTGAACTAGTTTGAAAATTCCTGATCTATGTTGCTTTTTTAGCAACAGCATTTAGGTTTTCCACTGCACTTTTTAACTTCCCAATCTAGACTACAGATTTAGAAACTTGCATCTTATTTTAAGTGAATTGTTATCTTCAAAGAGAGTGATAGAAGGAGGGCAGAACCAGGAAAAGAAGAAGAGCCAGTTTGGTGTAATGATTAAGGTGATAACCTAAAAACTTCTAGTCTTGCCATAGGCATGAAAGCTGGTTAGGTGACTTGGGCCAGTCACTTTCTCTCAGTTGACCCCATTTAACAGAGCTGTTGTTGTAGTGAAAATATGAGGAAGGGGAATTATGTATGTTCACTGCCTTGAGTTACTTATAATAAAGTAATAAAGGCTGGATAACAATACAATTAATTATATTGTATATTCAGTAATTAATAAAAAGCATAGTCCCTGTGCCTTCTGTAAGTTTTAGTTCCAAGGCAATAAAATAGCTGTTCATATGACACATTAACCAACCATATTTTAGTTTAAGATGTATAAATAGTTCATGATGCAGTTGGCTGAGTAAAGTCAGTTAGGCTAATTGTAAGTCTTGGCTAAGTTAATAGTGTTTCATTCCAATATAGGCACAATTCTGAACTGTACATTCTCTTAAATCTTTTCTGTTGTCTTATTGTCACATTTCAAAAGGGGCTAGAGATTGAAGTCTCTTATCTGCCTTAATTGCCTTTTGTAAGGAATTCTGAATAGCTATATTTTGGTTTTAATGAATTCAGCATGACTCCTGGATATTTTTCCTAGCTTGATGCCTTTCAGATATGTTGGGAATGATAGATGCCAACTACAGTAGATCTTTAAGTAGTCTTCTGCAAACATAAAATACGTTTATTTAATGTAAACATTGCTGTCATTAATAGTTTGTCGGTCATGTTTAATGTATTTTTACAGAGCAGCTTGTTGTGGGATGTGCCAACCTGGGAAAAAGATTATGATTCGTTTATTCTCCCTCTGCTTGAAGATAAGACAACCATGTTATCTCCTGTACAGATTAGATTCTCAGAATGCCCAAGGATATGAATGGATCTTTATTGCATGGTCACCAGATCATTCTCCTGTATGTAACAGAATTAAATTGATGACAACAAACTATACATTAAACTCTTTTAAACATATCTTTTACTGCAAATTATTATTTGGTTATTCCCATAATTCACAGATCCATGAGCTTGTCTTCTACCTTCTCACCCTTAAGTCATGTTTTTCTTGGCTAACAGGCATCCATTGGAAAGGATAGTACCAATTAAAACAGAAATAAATGCAAATCTGTTCATGTGATTTTTTAAAATGATATTTGTTTCACTAGACCTGGCATTCTGATATGCCTCCAGATGTTTTGGACTTTAATTCTGAAGTGCTGTTGTCAGCATAGCCAGTGCCAATGAATTCTGTAACTAATAATTCATCAATTTGTGAAGAACAATGATTCTTATTCTTACATTATGAGGAGCCCTTCTATCTGACCTATTAGTGATTTTCAGCCCTCCCAGGTAGACCAGACAGATAAGCTAATATTAGTTTATTGTAAAGTTACATTAACAGAATCTTGCAAGCTTGAAAGTATAAATCTCCTGCTGTCTCTCTTACAGTCTGAGAACTGGGAGGGGGTCTCTTATGAGCCTCTTTCTTTGCCTATTATACAGCTGTGGACTATGCTGTCTCTTATCTGACCATCTCCTAGGCAGCATTTCTCCCCTCCCTCCCATTTCCCCATACAATTACATTGATTTGTTTCAAGTATGAAAATATAAAATCTATCTGGGATTGATAGTTTTCCAGATACTTTGCTTTATAATTTCCAGCAAGATCAGTAACTAAAGAATGTTGAACCATATGGGGAGCACCTGATTGCCTATTTTAATGAATAATGTATTTAGGAGGTAGTGGATATCGCACCCAAAGTTTAAAACTTTTTGTTGGGAGTAAGATAACATCAATAATATTTTGAAAATGATAAATTATACTTCTTGATAAAGAAATCAGTAATTTAATTCTTCATGTTTGCACCTAAGTTCAACTTAACATTTTACTATTATCTCTTTGTTCTATTACAATAATTTGCAATAATTTTGTACATTTATCATATATTCACTGATAATAAAAGGAAATATTAAAATAAATATTTTCAAAATTAAATGTTTCCATAACAATACAAGGATGGAAGCATTGTAAATCTATATGAAAAGTAGGTATAGTATTTAATTTTCATTTAATTCAATTTAAAAAATCCAAATTTATCCCTTTTATGTCTAACCAGGTTCGTCAAAAAATGTTATATGCAGCTAGTCAGGCAACTTTAAAGAAAGAATTTGGAGGTGGACATATTAAAGATGAAGTATTTGGAACAAACAAGGTATGTATTCTATAGGAGCTAATTTAGCCATTTATTTGTAAGTGATAATTTAAGATGAAATCAGTTGTATTTCATATGTTACCGTATTTTTCGGACCATAAGATGCACCTGACCATAAGACGCACCCAGTTTTTAGAGAAGGAAAACAAGAAAAAAAAATATTCTGAACCAAATAGTACCGGTATACTAGGAAGGAAGAAGGGGAGAGAGAGAGAAGAAAGGAAGAAAGGAGGGAGGGAGGGAGGGAGGGAGGAAGGAAGGAAGAAAGGAAGGGAAAGAAAGAAAGAAAAGAGAGAGAAAGAAGGAAAAAAGAAGAAAGGAAGAGAGAGAAAAAAGGAAGGAAGGAAGAAGGATGAAAGAAAGAAAGGAGGGAGGAGGGAGGGAGCAAGGAAGAGAGAGAGAGAGAGAAGAAAGAAGGAAGGAAGGAAGAGAAGGAAGGAAGGAAGAAAGGGAGGGAGGAAGAAAGAGAGAGAAAGAAAAAGAGAGAGAAAGAAGGAAGAAAGAAAGAAGGAAGGAAGGGAGAGAGAAAAAAAAGAAGGAAGAAAGAAAGAAGGACGAAAGAAAGGAGGGAGGAGGGAGGGAACAAGGAAGAGAGAGAGAGAGAAAGAAGAAAGAAGGAAGGAAGGAAGGAAGGAAGGAGGGAGGGAGGAACAAAGAGAGAGAGAGAGAAAGAAAGAAAGAAAGAAAGAAAGAAAGAAAGAAAGAAAGAAAGA
>JAKJMR010017958.1:100631-126824 GCA_024449315.1 Daboia siamensis
AGAAAGAAAGAAAGAAAGAAAGAAAGAAAGAAAGAAAGAAAGAAAGAAAGAAAGAAAGAGGTAGGTACCGGTAGTTTCTTTTCCCTGAATAGGTTTTCTAAGATGCCGAAGCAATTTCAAACAATTAGCAGTATTACTCTTGCAAATGGGAAATCACGTCCAATAAACTTCGCAGAGAAACCTGCAGGGACAACTCCTCACGGCTTTGCTGAGGCAAGTCGCCTATGAGGTTTAGTTTAGCAAAAACTATTTCTTTAGCAGCGAGGTAAAAGAAAGAAAATGTGCGCGTGCGGGGAGGGGGAAGGCAGCCAGAAGGCATGGCATGCACATCCGTATTTCCTCCCCTGCTGACCAATCACAGGGGCGAGGCGGAGAATTCCACGTCTTCATTCAATCACGTCTCTCCAATGGAGCTGATGGACTGCATTGACTGAACAGGAGACAAGAGTTTTCACTTACCTTCGGACCGTAAGACGCACCTCATTTTTCCACCCACTTTTTTTTTGGGGGGGGGGGGGAAAGTGCGTCTTATGGTCCGAAAAATACGGTAATTTCATGTGTCAGGGAGGGATGGGGAAACAAAACAGTTGAAATATTTTTGTTTGGGGAGTATTTTTTGGTTTGTTTCTTGATTTGTTTTATCTCAGGGAAATTTGAGTTTTCCTTATTTCCTTTCTTGCCACATTGTCTTTTAAACGTCAGATGTTGGTAAAGCTGTTTTTTTTTATTTATTTTGAGACAGAGAGAAATTAAGATACTTGTTCCTCTGAGGCTGGAGCATCCAAATGAGAGAACTTGGTCTGGGAACACTGCCCTAGGGGCTATAGGACTGCATCTTTAACTATAAAGCAGTATGATTCTGAGCTCTTCAGAAGAAAAAGTTGCAATTTGAAATTACCAGTTATGCAAAACTGATTGATGGTTTTGTTTCTCAGGATGATGTTTCATTAAATGGTTATCAGAAATACTTGATTACTCAGTCTTCCCCTGCTCCTCTGACAAAAGCTGAAGAAGAATTTCAACAAATCAAGATTAGTGAAGTACTGCATCTTGGTTTGGAAGCTAAACTCTTTGTTAGAGAATTTAAAGCAGAGCCTGGATATCAAATTTCCTAAAGCCTGAAATGTTTTTTCTTAACTGTTAAACTCTTTGTGTTTCCTTGTATACATTAAATAAGATTTATTTCTGACCGAATGTTCTTTGAGTAGAAGCAAGCCCCCTCTCTTCTTGTGCAATCCAGTTTAGTGTTTGTTTTGTTTTTAATTATGAGGATTCTTTGTTTTTAATTATGAGGATTATACAACTGCGGTTTTTGAACCTGTTTTAAATTTTGTGTTCCAGATACAAATTGAAGTCAGTGTTGATACTAAACATCAGACTTTGCAAGGAGTTGCATTCCCAATAGGTCAGGATGCCCTTCAGGCACTAGAAAAATTGAAAAACAAAGAGCTTAACTATGTACAATTGGTAAGATCAATTATCATCATTGCATACTGAATTATAAGATCAATACAGAACCAAGATATTGTACTCCAATGCAAGAAAATAAATTTCCCATTGTCTTTATTAGTCTTATTATTTAAGTTTTATTAGTCATTAAAAATGCTGAGGTTCTGGAAGGCGTGCATAAAAGACCAACAAAGATGATTAGAGGCTGGAGGCTAAAATATATGAAGAACGGTTGTAGGAATTGGATATGTCTAGTCTAGTGAAAAGAAAGATAGGGACATGACAGCAGTGTTCCAATATCTAAGGGCTCCCACAAAGAAAAGAGAGTCAACCTATTTTCCAAAGCACCAAAAGTCAAGATGAGAAACAATTGATGGAATTATCAACGCAAGAAGCAACTTAGAACTAAGGAGAAATTTTCTAACTGTGAGAACAATCAGTGGAATGGCTTGCCTTCAGAAGTTGTGGGTACTCCATCACTGGAGGCTTTTAAGAAAAGACTGGACAGCTACTTGACTGGAATGGTAAAAGGTCTCCTGCTTGAGCAGGGGGTTAGATTAGAAGACCTCTAAGGTCCCTTCCAACTCTGTTGTTCTGTTATTAAAATAATAATTACAATTACGTATTGAACCCAGTACCAAGAGTCTTTGATTCATCAGAGTGGGGTTTCTTTTAGTAAAAGTTAATATCCACATACCTTGACACCAAAATCTGTTTCTGATGGCTGAGAATCTTCAAAACATGAAAGATAACACAGTAGAGATGGAAAAAATAACAAAAAAATATTTCCATGCTTCATTCTACTTTAAAGCTTTCTTTGGATCCAACTCTCTTTTGACAGCAGAGTGACAGTTTGAATTCCCATCCCTTCACATTTGATTATTTTATATTTCATTTGAATCAAGAATATATTGTAGGGGTGTCCAACATTGGCAACTTTAAAACTTGTACACTTCAACTCCCAGAATTCCCCAACCAGCATTTCCAAAGTTGAACACCTGATATGTTGTATACTTTTTTTATAATCATTACTATTACATATATAAGGGACGCGGTGGCTCAGTGGGTTAGGACGCTGAGCTTGTCGATCAGATGGTCGGCAGTTTGGCGGGTCGAATCCCGAGTGCCGCGTAACAGAGTGAGCGCCTGTTACTCATCCCAGCTTCTGCCAACCTAGCAGTTCGAAAGCATGTAAAAATGCAAGTAGAAAAATAGGGACCACTACGGTGGGAAGGTAACAGCGTTCTGTGTGCCTTTGGCGTCTAGTCATGCCGGCCACATGACCACGGAGACGTCCTCGGACAAGCGCTGGCTCTTCGGCTTTGAAACGGAGATGAGCACCGGCCCCTGGAGTCGGAAACGACTAGCACGTATGTGCGGGGGAACTTTTACCTTTACCTTATTACATATATTCACAGCAAATTGATATGAACAATGAAATTATTGTCCTGGTCAGTACAATTCCAACTGAATTGAAGGACTTGCCAGAAAGAATTCCTAAGAATTCTGCATGATACCATTTCTTCCTCTACAAACATTCACATGAAGAAGACTACTTGGAATCCATAGGTATGCAAATATTTTCAGGCAATCATATAGATCAGGTGTGTCAAACTCCCGGCCCACAGGCCAGATGTGTCATCCAGAAGCCATGCCCACCCCATTGCAGCAATGGCAAAACTGTCCTGATACGTTGTGTGACGTCATGAGTTTAACATGTCTGATGTAGATGGACAACTGAGAGATTAGAAATTTCTTGGCTAGGTCTTTGAGCCAATAATTTGCATAGCTACAAAATGTAGTTAATTTATTCAGTGAATGTGGCCCTAGCCTAACTACAAAGCACCTGGATAACAGATTAATTGTGTTGTGTGATAGTGCTGTCCTGCAGTTTACTGCTTAGGACAAGAGGTGGGAAACTATGGCCCCTTTATGATTTGTGAACTTCAACTCCCAGAACTGAAGTCCCAGGAATTCTGGGAGTTGAAGTTCACAAGTCATAAAAGAGCCGTTTTTCCCCACTCCTGGCTTAGGAGAAAGAGAATGATCAAAGAATAAGAAGCTGTGTCTTTTCCTGGCCTGCATGATAGCCATATAATCCCCTTCCTTAACTCAGAAGTACTATAATAAAAGTACATAGCTATTAAGCACACCCAAGATAAAGACTCTTCAGAAGGTGCCAGCAGGACTGATGTGTATGTCTATTTCTGCTGTGAAGTATCTTTTGAGCTTCCAGCCCAAAATTCTGTATATATTTTGCTTCCATACAGGTTTCATTTTGCCCTATCCACAGCTTCATTTAGCCCCAGTCAAATTGTAGGCCTCAAAAGATTGATATCCCCATCCCTATCTTTTAACTATATTTTATCTTGATTGGGATTTCTATTTTTAAGATATTTATTTGTTAGGATTTTAATATTTTAATGCTGGAAGCCACCCAGAGTCATTCGTTACAAGGCAGGAAATGGAAGGGAAGGGAGGGAGGAAGGAAAGAAGGAAGGAAGGAAGGAAGGAAGAAAGGAAGGAAGGAAGGAAGGAAGGAAGGAAGGAAGGAAGGAAGAAAGAAAGAAAGAAAGAAAGAAAGAAAGAAAGAAAGAAAGAAAGAAAGAAAGAAAGAAAGAAAGAAAGAAAGAGAAGAAAGAGGAAGGAAGAAAGAAAAAGAAAGTCCTTGAAAAAGATTTTGTGTGCTATCTGTTTTGAGTTTGGCTACTTAGTATTTCCTAATCTTGCAATAGACATTTACAAGTCTTATTTAAAAAATTTGGAATAACAAATCACTACTTGAAATACTTTGCAGTTTTTATCTACTCTATGCCTGGTTATGTATGCAGTATATGAGAGCGGATGCTTAATTCTAGCTGCAAGAGTCCTCTCCTAGAAATTGCAGAAAGACAGCTGTGGATACAAATCATTAGAAAGGTAAGACTTCAATTCCAGGTACTCTACTTCTTGACTTGACAGATCCCTGAGATGGAGATCTCTGCAAATGATGTCTCTTTTTTACAAAAAGAGGAAGAGTTTAAGACAATATTCAATAGATTTATTATTTAATCCAAGTGACTTTTGAAGAGAATAAAAATGGTTACTACCATGAGCCATAAATATTTCCCAGGAATATTAAGCTACTGTTTCACATCACTATAACATTTTCAGTAGATGGTATCAAATTATTAAACAATTCAGGCAGTAGTAGGGTAATTCAACAATGCTATATTTGATAATACCATTTTTAAATTTTGTTCCATTTTCTTTTTTTATTATATTTTATTGATTTTCTCATTTTACAATTGGGTATTTAAAAAGCAACATGATGACTGTGTTGATCAATAGTTCAATAGCGTACATAAGTCTAGTATAAATCTCATATTACAACATCAAATATTTCCTCTCTTTTTTCCATTAATATCTGCTATCTCATATTGGGCTAGTACAATTATTATTATCAACTAAATAAAAACATCTTTATTACAGTTATCAATAATTTTTAGCTTATACACATCTTGTGTTTGCACTTAATCCCTGTATACAATCAATGTCCTATTGTTATTGTTTTTTTACTAGGCTTTAATTTCCCATCAATATTCCAATTAACACTATTATTTATGATTTCCAAGTATTTTATATTTAGCTGACCAAAGTTTCCCTTATCTCAACTTCTCCCTTTTCATAGTAAAGTCTAATATTCTGTTTACAAATCTTATCTAGTTGATTATAGTATTGCTCTGTTTTCTAAAAATTATCTATTTCCCACCATGGTAAACCATCTAATTACTAATACAGTATCCCCTCTAATAAGTCAAAACCATTATAGGTGTTGTCTGAGTTAACCAATAGTTCAGTAATATACATAAATTTTTAATTTAAGTCTAATATTAGAACATCAAATACTTCCTCTTTCCAATAATATCTATTATCTCATATTAGGCAAACAAAATTCTTATTTTCAACTAAATAGAAACATCTTTGTTACATTTATCAATAATTTTTAGCCTATACATATCTTAATTGTGTTTGCACTTAATATCCTTATATAAACAACGTCCTATTATTGCTTCCCCCCAACTTTAATTTCCCATCAATATTCAAGAAAACGCTATTATTTATGATTTCCAAGTACTTTATGTTTAGATGACCAAAAATTTCCCTTATCTCAATTTCTCCTTTTTTCCCTTTTCATATCAGTCTAATAGTCTAATTACACATCTTACCTATTTAATTATGTTACTCTATTTTCTAAAAGTTATCTATTTTCCACCATATTCAACAAACTTATTAATAATATAATATCCCCTCTAATAGGTCAAAGCCATTATTTTCTTCAGCCTTACTCTGGCTTTCTTCCTTTGCCAGCTAACCTTCCATGTCAGTGCCTTTGAATCATCAAATAGTTCTCCCTCTATTTTTATATATATTATTTGGAATAAGAAAGACCATTTGTTTGAAGTTTTTTTGGAAGGACAAGCCCATTGGTATTCATTAAATCGCCTCCCTATTACTCCAATTTCCCACAATTGTCCTGATAGGTTTATCTTCCATTCAATCTGTTCTTCTTCTTTTCCCTCAAAAATATTCTGATTTCTTAATTTGTAAAAAGTCTTTTCCATTTTTAATGTTGTCACTCCCTTTTCTGATGGTTCAGTTGACCGGGTCTGTTGGTCAGTTGGGTCCTCTGTCTTAGTGTTTAGTTGTTCCAATTTTCCTTTTGTTTTCTGCATTGTTAGTTCTTTGCTTGTAGTCAAGATCTGGGTTTCTATATTTAAGCTAGTACACTGTGTTGCTTCTTATTCTGTGACAAGCTGAAAGGATGGTTTTGTGTACTGATTTCAACATGGAAAGGATTTTTTCATGATCTTCATCCATATTCTCTTGATTGTATGTTAAATTGAAGATGTTAGAATCAAACGTTAAAAATATTTTTTTGTCTTTTGTATCTGGGTATGGGACATCTATTTCATGTTTTATAGATGGTCTTTATAGTAGAAATTGTTTTGTTTTTTTTATTACATTTATATCCCGCCCTTCTCCGAAGACTCAGGGCAGCTTACAAGCTTAACAGTAGCCTTCATTCTATGTATATGCCTGCTTATTAGGGCTTTCACACACACACACCAAGTGGCATTATTACAAAGTCAGCTTATTGCCCCCAACAATCTGGGTCTTCATTTTACCTACCTCAGAAGGATGGAAGGCTGAGTCAACCTTGAGCCTGGTGGGATGCGAACCTGCACTAATTGCAGGCAGCTGGTGTTACTTAAGGAGGCATTAGCCCTCTGCTCCACCAAGGCTCAGTTTATCAAGTAAGAGTTTATAATCCAAAGGGGTTCCATCATCTCATGTAATAACATATGCTTCTCATGCAGGGAAATAGGAAAGCAATTCCCCAAGCATAGCTCTGAAAGTCAATAAAAGTTTACATTTATAGTTCAAGCAGGCCAGATAAGCCACCCAGAAATTCCTTTGCAGCTGGGTTTTTCAAAGATGGTAACTGTCAAGGTCAAACAAATTTTATCTGAGGTCTGGGCTTCAAGCCAAGTCTCTTTTAGGCAATAACAAATTGTAATAGCATAATTCTCCACAAGATGTCACCAATGCTGTTTTAAGCTTTTTAAGTCCAAAACTTATATGGTGGTTTTTCAAGACTTTTTTTTAAAGTCTCCAATAAGAAAAAGAACACTTTTAGTCCCCAAGTTTCAAAAAAATATACATCCAATTAGATTAAAATTAATCTTATAGTTGCTCTGTTTTCCCTGGGTAGTCACTGCTTTTCTTAGAGGGTGAGATAAAAATTCCCTTCCCTCTCTCCTCACAGGGAGAAAAATGCTTTGGCAGCTTTTACAGGAAAAACAAACTTAGAATTTTAAAGAGAGGATCAGGTCTCACCCAGTTTCATCTGTGTTGCTTGAAAGTTGCTACAAGTTTTCTTCAAATTATTTTTTGGAGGTATTGGGGATGGAGTAGAACACACAAGTTTATGGGATTCAAATGGAGAAGTCAAAGGTATCTTAAAAGTTTTGTACAATTTACTTTGTTGGTTTTCTCACAACAAACAAATCATAAATAGCAATGATAGTCTGTGATTTATCAATGAATTTTGAAAATGTGGAGGTGAGGGTCTTCTAATATAGAAAAAAGAGAATGGAGACCATGACTTGCCCACCCAATGTAAGTCTGATATGTAAATCTGATTGGAGTAGTTTTAGTTATCCATGTTTCAATGTTGTTCTGAGTTTGACAGATTGGCACGTGCCTAATGTTTATTAAGTTCATACAGTTTTCTGAAAGAAGTTTGCCACTGAACCATAGCCATATTTTTTCAAATTCCTAAACCAGCCTACATCCCTACCAAGTTTCTACTACTGTCTCAATAACCTGATCTATACCAGTTAGCTTTTGGGTATCAGCTGAACTAGACATTATTTGACACTTTCAATATGGAGGGAGAAAATCCTTCAGAGTGGGATATGGAGTTCTTGCACTTTCCTTAATCAGGAGGTGGGTTGATTATACAACCCAATCAATTTAAGATATATTATACAGAACTGAGTAACTTTAAATTCACTGATTTTAGTAGCTGTAGGAAGACTTCATTACATTCATTAGCCTGTAAACTTATCCTTTTAAAGCTATCAAATCTAATTGCAATAAAATAAAATTATATATCTATATCTATCTGTCTGTCTGTCTGTATGTGTGTATTTAAATTTGGATTGCCAATAAAGAGTAAAAGGGAGACTGGTATAGACTCCCTTTAACTCTTTGTTGCCAATCCAAATTTAACATAAAAATGATTTGTCACAATAGCGACTGCCACCTGGGATAGTCCTAGATTGGGGCTGATACAGGCATAAGCTTTCTTCCCATATTTGGATAGACTGGGTGCCTCAGAAAAAACACTTAATATACACACACACAAACACATGTATGACAAAGAAACTATCAGTCTATAATTTTAATGGTAGGTTTATTTTAACAGTGAGAGACAGAATAACAAAAAAAAAATCAGAAACACATTTCAAAAAAGTTATGTTGATATGCATTTTAATGAGTGAAATAAGTATTTGACTCCTTTGCAAAACATGACTTAGTACTTGCTGGCAAAACCCTTGTTGGCAATCACAGAGGTAGTTGGAGACCAGGTATGCACACATCTCAGGAGGGATTTTGTCTCACTCCTCTTTGCAGATCTTTTCCAAGTCATTAAGATTTTGAGGCTGATGTTTGGCAGCTTGAATCTTCAGCTCTCTCCATTGATTTTCTATGGGATTAAGGTTTGGAGACTGGCTAGGCCACTCTTAATATGCTTCTTCTTGAGCCACTTTCGTTGCCTTGGTCATGTATCATTGCCATGCTGGAATAACCATCCATGACCCATTTCCAATGCCCTGGCTGAGGGAAGGAGGTTCTCAGCCAAGATTTGACAGTACATGACCCCGTCCATTGTCCCTTTGATGCCGTGAAGTTGTCCTGTCCCCTTAGCAGAAAAACACCCCCAAAGCATAATGTTTCCATCTCCATGTTTGATGGTGGGGTTGGTGTTCTTGGGGTCACAGGCAGCATTCCTCCTCCAAACACAATGAGTTGAGTTGATGCCAAAGAGTTCTATTTTGGTCTCATCTGACCACAACACTTTCACCCAGTTCTCCTCTGAATCATTCAGATGTTCATTGGGAAACTTCAGATGGGCCTGTACATGTGCTTTCTTGAGCAGGGGAATCTTGCAGGTGCTGCAGGATTTCAGTCCTTCACGGCATAGTGTGTTAGCAATTGTTTTCTTGGCGACTATGGTCCCAGCTGCCTTGAGATCATTAACAAGATCCTCCCATGTAGTTCTGGGCTGATTCCTCACCATTCTCATGATCATTGAAACTCCACGAGCTGAGATGTTGCATGCAGCCCCAGAATGAGGGAGATTGACAGTTATTTTGTGTTTCTTCTGTAGGAAAAAAAATCTGGTCACCATTTTTTTGAGAGGACTAACAAATTGTCTCTTAATTTTTCCATCTCGATGTAGTTGTCCTGGACTGTTTATCTTCTCTTCAATCTGTTCTTCTTCTTGATCCTCAGGTTCTTTCTGATTTATGTAGAAACTCTTTTCCTTTTTCCATATTGTCAGTCCCTTTTCTGGATTTGTCATTGACTGTATTTGTTGATCAGATGAACCTTCTGTCATAATCTTTAATTGTTCCACCTTTTCCGTTATATTCTGTGTAGTTGATTTTTCAGATGTAATCATAGTTTGAGTTTGTATATCTGGGCTGACATCTTGTTCTTTTCTCTAACCTCTTATTTCATCAGTAGCTGTAACAATAGTTTGATGAATTGCTTTCAACATAGAGAGAATCTGTTCCTGATCTTCATCCATATTTTCTTACTAATGTATTAGGTTAAAAGCTTTACAATCAGAGAATAAAAAAAAGATTTTGTCACTGAATAAGGAACACAGCTGAGCTTCTCTCAGCTGATGTTCAAGGTTGCATAAGTCTTATCTATTGTCTGGGCTGCATAAGTCTCTTTTAAACAATAACAAATTGTGTTGTTAGTTGTGAAGTTGTGTCCAACCCATCGTGACCCCATGGACAATGTTCCTCCAGGCCTTCCTGTTCTCTACCATCTTCTGGAGTCCATTTAGGCTCACGCCTACTGCTTCAGTGACTCCATCCAGCCATCTCATTCTCTGTCGTCCCTTTCTTCTATTGCCCTACCCTTTCCCAGCATTAGGTTCTTCTCCAGTGAGTCCTTCCTTCTCATTAGGTGGCCAAAGTATTTGAGTTTCAACTTCAGGATCTGGCCTTCCAAAGAGCAGTCAGGGTTGATCTCCTCTAGGACTGACCGGTTTGATCGCCTTGCAGTCCAAGGCACTTGCAGGAGTCTTCTCCAGCACCATAGTTCAAAGGCTTCAATTCTTTGGCGCTCAGCCTTTCTTATGGTCCAACTTTCACAGCCATACATTGCAACTGGGAAGACCATAGCCTTGACTTTATTTTTATTTTATTTATTTTTATTTTAATTCCATTTATATCCCGCCCCTCTCCGAAGACTCAGGGCGGCTTACAAGCTTAGCAGTAGCCTTCATTCTATGTATATGCCTGCTTATTAGGGCTTTCACACACACCCCAAGCGGCATTATTACAAAGTCAGCTTAATTGCCCCCAACAATCTGGGTCTTCATTTTACCTACCTCGGAAGGATGGAAGGCTGAGTCAACCTTGAGCCTGGTGGGATGCGAACCTGCACTAATTGCAGGCAGCTGGTGTTACTTAAGGAGGCATTTTGTTGGAAGGGTGATGTCTCTGCTTTTTAGTGTGCTGTCTAGGTTTGTCATGGCTTTCCTCCCCAGGACCAAGCGTCTTTTAATTTCTTGGCTGCAGTCCCCATCTGCGGTGATCTTGGAGCCCAGGAAAATAAAATCTGTCACTACCTCCAATTCTTCCCCATCTATTTGCCAGGAATTGAGAGGGCCAGATGCCATGATCTTGGTTTTCTTAATGTTGAATTTCAAGCCCACTTTTGCACTCTCCTTCTTCACTCGCAACAAGAGGCTTTTTAATTCCTCTTCACTTTCTGCCATTAGAGTGGTATCATCTGCATATCTTAACAAATTGTAGTATCAGGTTTAGCCACAAGATGTCACCCCTATCGTTAAGTTTTCTTTTAAATCTGAAGATTTTATAATATTTTCAGTTTTGCTTCTTTCTTATAAGTAAAAACCCCAATCTTCAATATGCATAGAAAACATTTTAGTCCACAAAATTTAAAAAATAGAATTCCAATTAGGATCAAGTTATTCTTTCAATGTTTTAAACTCCCCTGGAGTTTAAACAGTCGTCACTGTTTCTAGAGGAAGGGGTAAAATCTCCCTTCCCTCTCCACAGAGGGGAAAGTACTTAAGGCAGCTTCTGCAGGTAAAGAAAATAGTTAGGATGTAAGAGAGGTAGAGCTCACCCAGTCTCATCTGCTCTGCTTTAAAATTGCCTGGTGGTAAGTGTAACTTCGGCTATCTGCAGCCTAGTGATGACCCATATTGCTATAGCTGGACTTTTGTCCACTGGTTTGGAGGGCTGCCCTGGATCAAGCAGAAGATATACCACCCTCCTGCGATCCAAAAGGGATCCTCCCCTTCCTGGTTGACCCTAAAGGGCTACACTCGACCCTTTCCAGGGTCCCCCAGGAAGCAAAACTGAATGCGGAAGACAGAGCTTGCCTTCTAGACATCCATGGCGGCTGCCTCAGCAAACCAGAAGCCTATTTTGTTTTTTTTCCATTTGCGAATAATCGCACCAACTCTTGTCACCTTCTAACCAAACTGCTTGGCGATAGTCTTATAGTCCATTCCTGCTTGTGTAAGTGTACAATCTTGTCCCTGAAGTTGGATAGCTCTTTGGTCTTAGCCATGATGGAGAGTTTGGAATCTAATTGATTGATTGCTTCTGTGGACAGCAGTCTTTTATACAGGTAACAAGCTGAGATTAGGAGCATTCCCTTTAAGATTAGAGTGCTCCTAATCTCAGCTTGTTAATTGTATAAAAGACACCTGGAAGCCAGAAATCTTGCTGACTGATTGTTGTTGTTAGTTGCAAAGTCGTGTCCAACCCATTGTGACTCCATGGACAACGTTCCTCCAGGCCTTCCTGTCCTCTACCATCTTCTGGTGTCCATTTAGGCTCACACCTACTGCTTCAGTGACTCCATCCAGCCACCTCATTCTCTGTCGTTCCCTTCTTCTATTGCCCTAAACTTTCCCAGCATTAGGCTCTTCTCCAGTGAGTCATTCCTTCTCATTAGGTGGCCAAAGTATTTCGAGTTTCAACTTCAGGATCTGGCCTTCTAAAGAGCAGTCATCTCCTCTAGGATTTCCTCTAGGACCGACCAGTTTGAACGCTTTGCTGTCCAAGGGATTCATTTGCAAGATTCTTTTCCAGCACCATAGCTCAAAGGCCTCAATTCTTTGGCGTTCAGCCTTTCTTATGGTCCAACTTTGACAGCCATACATTGCAACTGGGAAGACCATAGCCTTGACTATACACACTTTTGTTGACAGGGTGATGTCTCTGCTTTTTAGTGTGCTCTCTAGATTTGCCATAGCTTTCCTCCCCAGGAGCAAGCGTCTTTTAATTTCTTGGCTGCAGTCCCCATCTGCGGTGATCTTGGAGCCCAGGAAAATAAAATCTGTCACTACTTCCATTTTTCCCCCATCTATCTGCCAGGAATTGAGAGGGCCGGATACCATGATCTTGGTTTTCTTAATGTTGAGTTTCAAGCCCACCTTTGCACTCTCCTTCTTCACCCGCATCAAGAGGCTCTTCAGTTCCTCTTCACCTTCTGCCATTAGAGTGGTATCATCTGCATATCTTAGGTTGTTGATATTTCTCCCGGCAATCTTAATTCAAACTTTTGATTCATCTAGCCCCGCCTTTCTCTGCATATAAGTTAAATAGGCAGGGTGACAGTATGCAGCCTTGCTGTACTCCTTTCCCAATTTTGAACCAATCAGTGGTTCCCGTGTCCAGTTCTCACTATTGCTTCTTGACCCGCATATAGGTTTCTCAAGAGACAAATAAGATGGTCTGGTACTCCCATCTCTTTAAGAACTTGCCACAATTGATTGATAGTGGATCAAATACTTATTTGATTCATTAAAATGCAAATCAATTTATAACTTTTTTGAAATGCATTTTTCTGGATATTTTTGTTATTATTCTGTCTCCCACTGTTAAAATAAACCTATCATTAAAATTATAGACTGATCATTTGTCAGTGGGCAAATGTACAAAATCAGTGGAGGATCAAATAATGTTTTCCCTCACTGTATGATGCTTAAAAATGGTCATAGGTGGCTTTGTTGAGTTCAACTATTTGACAGATTTGATAAGATGTTTAAACTATATAAAAAGATCAGTATAAGGTTTATATCTTTAATAGTTATATGTATGCTCGTTGGAGCCTTTTTTCAAAATTACTTGGATCGTTATTTCCTCCTTTCATGACAGATTGAAATAGATGATGGAGATGAACTAACTGCTGAAGAAGTCCATCCCAAACAACATGCACACAAAGTTTTGCTAAGCCAAAAGGGCCTGTGGGAAAAAGAGGAATCCGAAGGTTGATCCGAGGTCCAGTTCAAACTGAAACACCTACTGATTAGACATCTGTTGGGTAGAAAAGCAAAGCATTATAATAAGAGTGGAAGAGTATGAATGCATATGAATCTTTATAATGAACTACATTCTGTTTTGTTTTCCAACAGAAAATAAGTTAGTATTGCACTTATCTGGCTATGTCACTATAGATCTTGTAAGATCCAAAATCTGTGGTTATAGTGTATTTGTTCAAAAGAAAAACAGAACCTTGAGGAATATTCTGTTCTAAACGTCTTAACTTTTATAATAGATAGGCACATGGCTATTCTTCAGTCTTTCTTGGTGACCTCATAAAATATACTTTAATCATTTACCTTGTGTTTCTTAAGCAGACTATATCTCTAAAAATGGTAAAGAATAAGCCTTTCTTCTTTTCATAATTTCTTTGCTCCTATTCTCTGGGCTTGTATGTATATTTTGTACCACCGTCCAAAATGCTTAGAGCAAGTTCCAATGAATTGGAATGCACAAGACTAGTTTATTTGCTACAACCCTAGATTTTCATATAACTGTGTAACAATGCATTTATTGTTTCTTCTGAAAGAGTAATTTTTTCAAAAATTCTGACTTACATAAATTTAATTTCCACTTAAGAAAATGCTATTCATTAGGATAATTCTGTTACTAATATGTTATTAAAGAACACAATACACTTTCCTATGCTCAGTTTCTCTACAAAAATTGCTGCTTTGTCACTGCCAGTACCAATACTATTAAGAAGCAAGAGAAATGTGAGTCCTAATGCATTTCTAGTATAAGAAAATTAAAATATTCTCATTGTTTTTAACAGAGAGATAGAATCAAGATCACATGAAGTATTAATACCACTTTAAAATGCCTTGGAAAGGCCACACTTGGAATACTGCATCCAGGTTTGGTCACCACAATGTAAAAAAGATGTTGAGACTCTAGAAAGAGTACAGAGAAGAGCAACAAAGATAATTAGGGGACTGGAGGCTAAAACATATAAGGAATGGCTGCTGGAATTGGGTATGTCTAGTTTAATGAAGAGAAGGACGAGGGGGGACACGATAGCAGTGTTCCAATATCTCAGGGGCTGCCACAAAGAAGAGGGAGTCAAGGTATTTTCCAAAGCACCTGAGGGCAGGACAAGAAGCAACAGATGGAACCTAATCAAGGAGAGAAGCAACCTAGAACTAAGGAGAAACTTCCTGACAGTTAGAACAATTAACCAGTGGAACAACCTGCCTCCAGAAGCTGTGAAAGTGTTTCAAATTGTGAAACTAATTGTGATTACTTTCTGAATTCAAACAAATCCTTTGATTCTACAGAATGTTGTTCCTGTGAGTTGAGGTAAGTAATCTTTTTTATTATTGTCCTTCAGATGAAGGAAGATACATGCCCATTAGTAATTGAAGACCCAAACTCATTGAAGAAGGCCAAATTAATTCACAAAGTATCCATTCAAAATAAAAACATTGATTAATCTTAATGTATGGGTTGTTTATCGGAGGTAATGCTCCTACATCCATTGGCTTTTACTTCCTTGTAAATATGCAGGTTTTATATTTATTAAATAAGCATTTTATATACAGTGAATGTGAGAAATGCATAAGCTATATGTTTCTAGAAATTAATGTTTTCATTTTAAATTTCCTTTCTTTCCTTGTCCCTATATAAAGTGTATATCAATAAATTCAGTAAACTGATTAATAAGGTTTAATTTGAATGAACAGAGATTCATTTGTGAATCAGCACAGATGCTATCCTTAATTCTAAACACGCACTTAGCGAATAAATAGATTTTCAGTTAATTTATAAAATTATGAATTCCTGTAATTTTTCTCAGTATATGTTGTAGAACGCAACACTATAATTTCAACAATAGGGTAGATTATTGCTCCATAATAGTGACAGGGTTGTTTATTTCTCTAATAACATATCCATGATATCTTAGTATATTTACCCATAATAATTACTGAAACACAGGGCATCTGCTGGAATGAAAGGAAGTGTAGTAACTGATCCAAAACAAATGAAGGTTGCCTTGTAAAACAAAAATACTTTTGTATACATTACAGCTCATATCCTAGTAATTGTGCAAGTGCCTTCATCACTAAACTGATGAATTAATGACTGAAAAGGTGCTTTGTACTGTATACTTTAAAAATGCAAAATGTGGTATAGGAAGGAAGATAAGCTGAACTGTGTAATCATGAATACTGTTAAATAGATGAGTGCTAAAGGATATGAATGAGGAAAACAATGCCTGCTCGTTATATTAATATATCAAATATTAATCATGTGAAATTTATAAATACTTGATTTTTTCGATGTGGTACTCTTATAGATATTGGAGGAAGATACCCTTTCTGCCCAAATTCTTAATTTCAAGAAAAATTAAAACTCTTCTAAGATCTGTACATACAGTTTAAGACCTCTCAGAACTAGAGTGTTTTCCTCAAAACACAGACCCCAGCATCAAATACTTAATTAAGCTTTCCTTTCCCAAATCTGGCACTTCACATCCAGGTGTTCTTGACCCGTTCAAATGGTGAGGATAGTAATCCTTGAGTTAATATAATCCTTATAATAAACTATTACTAGGATCCTTTTAATAAACTTAGAGATAATCCACAAATAACAAAGCTCTCTCCTACTTTAGCATCAAACATACAATGAAACTTTTGCTAGGCTAAAATGAAGCAAATAAAGACAGTTTCCTCCCAGCTATCCATTCAAGGCAAACCATCCAATACTGAAGGGTCTTGATAGCTTCTCCAGCCTCACCCGATTTTTTTTCATTCTTAGCAATCAGAAACATACATAAGATTATAGTAAAAACTGACTCTTAACAATAAAACTCTAAAGGTGAAATTAATTTAGGATACATTCAGTTTAAAGAAATTTGATAAGGGAAAATAAGCATACTAGAAAAGAGAAAATGTTTTTTTAACCTGAATTATATTTGGTTTAGAATATACAATAGAAACATACATGATTTAAAAAGACAAGATAATGTGATCTTGGTTGCAGATTTCATTTTGGTTTACTGAATACATTGTTATCACTATATTGTAGGTCCTAATTTATGAATAGATAATTAAAGGGACACAAACCTTATTGTGTTCATTTTAAAAAACACTGAATAACAATCATAAAGGGACAGAAATATTCAAGTTAGGATATAAAAACAGGTTTGTTGTTTAAACACCAAGATACAGAACTGACCTCATTCGATCAACATTTCTTTTAAATGTTCTTTGACCTGAAACAGAAGGAATATAAAATTCATGCTGGCAAAATTCAAAGTAAGTGTGTGTATGCATGTATGTATGTATGTATGCATGCATGCAGTGCTGGGATTTAGCCGGTTCACACTACTTCAGTAGAACTGGTAGCTAATTTTTTGTTGACTTTGGCAAACCGGCTGATGCCCTAACCCTTTCACAAGGCCTAGAATGGACCGCTGGAAGTGCACGGACGCCAGTTCCGGAAGTCCGTTCTGAGCCAGAGTGGCCTTCCAGGGCCAGAACGGCCCTCGGAAGTGCATGGATGCCACCTCTGGAAGTCCATTCTGAGCCACAAAATGGACCGCCAGAAGTGCGTGGATGCACAGAACCGGTTGTTCAGGTATTTGAATCCCACCACTGTATGTATGTAGGTACTTTTGAATTGCATATATATAGCATCACTATATTTAAAATTTATACCCTTTCAATATCTGGCCTCTGGTTCTTCTTCTCATGCAGACACTGTGAAGCAATTGAATACATCTGTTCAACTGAGGTGATGTTCCTGTTGCTGATTTTTTTATCAACATAATGTTCAATAGTCTTTTCTTCATCTTCAATTTCCTCCTTGATGGACAGCTGATGGAGCAGCAAAAGTATTAAAATAATATTACTTCATAATATAAGAATTCCATAGGGAAGAAAGAAAACAGATTGTTCTTGTGAATGGATTAAAAGTAATAAAGCAAGCTGTGACTGTATGATGGGATGGGGCAATGGAAGAGGTTTATATATTTGTATCACCCTATTTATAGATCATCTTGTACATTCATTCCAAGAGGGGCTGTTGAATGCCTTACCCTATGATAGGGGTAGGCAATCTTGGCTCTTTTATGACTCATGGACTTCAACTGCCAGAATTCCTGAGCCAATGGTTGGCTCAGGAATTCTGGGAGTTGAAGTCCATGAGTCATAAAAGAGCCAAGGTTGCCTACCCCAGCCGCACGAGGTTAAAGGAGTAGTAATCCTTATATTATAGAATGCAAATAAATAACACATTTTTCAGATTTCCATGTTATGTTTTGCTTAGATCTTGATAAAACCTTTTCTGTCCTTTTTTTCCACAATGTTACAGGTTCTCATCTTCTGGAGGAAAATTTTGAAGTTAAATGGACAGTTGTATGTATTTCAATAACATTAAACATTTGCTTTAATACTGAACTTGAACATTCTGCTTAATATCTTCATAATTTTTATTGATAGGGAATTACTATCTCCAATTAAGATAATGCCCAGTTTCCTTGTTTCATATGTCATACTTCTTTCTTCAATTTCCAAAAGGAATCAAGAAACTTTTATTCTACTTTTCCATGACTTGATACTTTTGCTATTACCAAAGAATGAACAGAAACACACAGCCACACTGGTTCTTGTACTTACACTGATTTAACTTTAAAATAAACCAGCATAAGGGCAAAGTATTTTTTTAAAATTCTCCAATATTGACATTACAAATCTTTGATGTTCATTTCAATGATTACTCTGAATCCCTGTTTTAATTTTGTTAGTTGAGAAATCGTGTCTGACCCAACGCGACCCCATGGACAACGTTCATCCAGGCCTTCCTGTCCTCTACCATCTTCTGGAGTCCATTTAGGCTCACGCCTACTGCTTCAGTGACTCCATCCAGCCACCTCATTCTCTGTCATCCCATTCTTCTCTTGCCCTCAACCTTTCCCAGCATTAGGCTCTTCTCCAGTGAGTCCTTCCTTCTCATTAGGTGGCCAAAGTATTTGAGTTTCAGCTTCAGGATCTGGCCTTCTAAAGAGCAGTCAGGGTTGATCTCCTCTAGGACTGGCCGGGTTGATCGCCTTGCGGTCCAAGTACTTTCACAGCCATACATTGCAACTGGGAAGACCATAGCCTTGACTATATGCACTTTTGTTGGCAGGGTGATGTCTCTGCTTTTTAGTGTGCTGTCCAGATTTGCCATAGCTTTCCTCCCCAGGAGCAAGTGTCTTTTAAGCGTCTGTGATATTGAATGGTTTGCCTTGGATTCACACTGAGATCATTCTGTCATTTTGGGGATTGTATCCCAGTATTGCTTGTCGTACTCTTTTATTGACTATGAAGGCTACTCCATTTCTTCTGAGGGATTCTTGCCCACAGTAGTATACCTGATGGTCATCTGAATTAAGTTCACCCATTCCTGTCAATTTTAGTTCGCTGATTCCTAAGATGTTGATGTTCAGTCTTGTCATCTCTTGTTTGACCAGGTCCAGCTGGCCTTGATTCATGGATCTTACATTCCAGGTTCCTATGGAGAATAAATCTTTACAGCATCGGACTTTCCTTTCACCACCAGACACATCTACAGCTGAGCGTCCTTTTGGCTTTGGCCCAGTCACTTCCTTCTTTCTGGCACTACTAGTACTAGCCCTCTGCTCTTACCTAGTAGCATATTGGACACCTGACCTGAGGGGCTCCTCTTCCAGCGTTTTTGCCTTTTGGTACTGTCCATCGGGTTTTCATGGCAAAGATACTGGAGTGGGTTGTCATTTCCTTCTCCAGTGGCCCTGCACGGCATAGCTCATAGCTTCATTTACGCAAGCCCCTTCACCATGATAAGGCAGTAATCCATAAATTTTAATGTTAGGGTTATTTTAACAGTAAGAGACAGAATTACAACAAAAAAATCCAGAAAAACACATTTCAAAAAGTTGTAAATTGATTTGCAATTTAATGAGTAAAATAACAATCAGCAAGATTTCTGGCTCCCAGGTGTCTTTTATACAGGTAACGAGTTGAGATTAGGAGCACTCTCTTTTGTGGACAAGTGTATAAAAGACACTTGTCAACAGAAGCAATCAATCAGATTCCAAACTCTCCACTATGGCCAAGACCAAACAGCTATCCAAGGATATCAGGAACAAGATTGTAGAACTACACAAGGCTGGAATGGGGTACCAGATCATCGCCAAGCAACTTGGTAACAACAGTTGGTGCAATTATTCGCAAATGGAAGAAACTCAAAATAACTGTTAATCTCCCTCAATCTGGGACTCCATGCAAGATCTCACCTCGTGGAGTTTCAATGATCATGAGAACCATGAGGAATGAGCCCAGAACTACATGGGAGGATCTTGTCAATGATCTCAAGGCAGCTAGGACCATAGTCACCAAGAAAACAATTGCTAACACACTACGCCGTGAAGGACTGAAATTCTGCAGTTCCTGCAAGATCCCCCTGCTCAACAAAGCACATGTACAGGCCTGTCTGAAGTTTCCCAATGAACATCTGAATGATTCAGACGAGAACTGGATGAAAGTGTTTTGGTCAGATGAGACCAAAATCAAGCTTGTGTTTTGCGGAGGAGGAATGCTGCTTATGACCCCAAGAACACCATCTTCACCGTCAAACATGGAGGTGGGAACATTATGCTTTAGGGGTGTTTTTCTGCTAAGTGGACAGGACAATTTCACAGCATCAAAGGGACGATGGACGGGGCCATGTACCATCAAATCTTGAGTGAGAACCTCCTTCCCTCAGCCAGAGCATTGGAAATGGGTTGTGAGTGGTTATTCCAGCATGGCAATGACCCAAAACATCTGGCCAAGGCAACAAAGAGTGGCTCAAGAAGAAGCACATTAAGGTCCTAGAGTGGCCTAGCCAGTCTCCAGACCTTAATCCCATAGAAGGTTTGAGCTGCAAAACGTCAGCCTTGAAACTTTTAACAACTTGGAAAGGATCTGCAAAGAGGAGTGAGACAAAATCCCTCCTGAGATGTGTGCAAACCTGGTAGCCAACTACCTCTGTGATTGCCAACAAGGGTTTTGCCAGGAAGTACTAAGACATGTTTTGCCAAGGAGTCAATTACCTATTTCACTCATTTAAATGCAAATCAATTTATATTTTTTTTTTGTTATTCTGTCTCTCACTGTTAAAATAAACCTACCATTAAAATTATAGACTGATCATTTCTTTGTCAGTAGCAAACGTAAAAAATCAGCAGGGGATCAAATAATTTTTTCCCTCAGTGTACATAGATACTATACATAAACAAACATGCCAAGAAAGAAAACATACCAATAACTGGGGATCTCGATTTTCATCCATAGGACTAAGCCCAGTTATTATTTCGAGTAATACCTGGAAACAGATGGAAATTAATATGTGAAATACATATCACAAGTTTTCACCAAATATCACTGCACGACAATCAATGTAAAAAAAATGCTATTTTATTTCACCGAGGGATGCTCAATTAGCAACAAAGTAAGTTTCAGTACAATTCTAAAAAGACTTAGTGTAAGGATCCACCTCAGCTAACCACCCTCAGCTAACTACCAGGCACCTACAAAGCAGCGCAGATGAGACTGGGTGAGATCTGAACCTCTCTTCAATCTTAACTACTTTTTCCACCTGTATAAGCTGCCCAAAGTATTTTTCCCCCTGTGGAAAGAAGGAAGGGAAACTCTATTCCATCCTCTAAAAACAGTGGTGACTATCAATAACCTGATTTTAATTGGATTTCTATCTTTGCAAAACTTGAGGACTAAAAGACTTCTTATTCTTACTGAGGCTTCAGCTCAATCCCGATAAGACTGAGTGGTTGTACGTGTTGGCATCTCGGGAAATTCAGATTCTTCCACCTCTAACCATAGGAGGGTGAGCTATTATCCCCTGTAGATAGGGCTCGCAACTTGGGTGTCCTCCTAGATTCTCAGCTCTCCTTGGAAGATCATATAGGAGCTGTGACTAGGGGGGCCTTTGCCCAGGTTCGCCTGGTGCGCCAGTTGCGGCCCTATCTGGACCAGGATGCCTTGCGTACAGTCACTCATGCGCTTGTGCAGTAATTTAGACTACTGCAACGCTCTCTACATGGGGCTGCCCTTGAGGACCACTCGGAGGCTTCAGCTGGTGCAGAATGCGAGTGGTGTTGGGGGTTTCCTGATACTCCCATGTAACACCTCTACTCCGCAAGCTGCATTGGCTTCCGGTTGCCCTCCGGGTGAGATTCAAGGAGCTGGTGATGACCTATAAAGCCCTAAATGGCATGGGTCCGGATTACTTATGGGAGCACCTGCTGCCGGCATCAACTTCCCTTCGTCCAGTGCGCTCCCACAGAGAGGGCCTCCTCAGGGTGCTGTCGGTCAGAGAGTGTTGGCTGGCGACCCCGAGGGGGAGGGCGTTCTCTGTGGGCGCGCCAGACCTTTGGAACCATTTACCGGTTGAGCTCCGGATGGCTCCTGATGCCGTGACCTAAAAACTTATTTATTTGAATAAGCCGGCCTGGTCTGAGGGGTTTGGGGTATTTTAATATTAATTTTAATTAATTTTTATTGTAATTGGGCTTTAATATTTAATTCTATCTTAACTTTTGTATACTGTATTTTTATTGTATTTATTGTCCTGTACACCGCCCTGAGTCCTTCGGGAGAAGGGCGGTATAGAAATTAAATTATTATTATTATTATTATTATTATTATTATTATTAAAGATTTGGGTTTTTATTTGCAAAAAAGAAGTAAAATTGGAAAAAGAACTATAAAAATCTTGGATTAAAAAAAAATCCTAAACAGTATGGGCGACATCTTGTGGCTAAACCTGATATTACAACCTGTTATTGTCTAAAAGAGACTTGGCTTGAAGCCCAGACTATAGATAAGACTTTTGTAACCTTGGCAATCAGCTGTCAGAAGGCCAGCTGTGTTCTATGCTCAGTGATAAAATTACTTTCACTCTCTGATTGTAAAGGTTTTAATTCACACCACTAAGAGACCATGGATAAAGATCAGGAACAGATTTTATTTATGTTGAAAGCAATTCAGTAAACTATTCTTAAAGTCACTGATGAAATAAGAAGTTACAGAAAAGAACAAGATGTCAGCCTAGATATCCGAATCCAAACTTTGATTACAACTAAAGAATTAACTACACAGAATATAATAGAAGTGGAGCAATCAAATACTATGATAGAAGATTCAACTGATCAACAAACACAGTTAATGGAAAACACAGAAAAGGGAAAATCCAGAAAAGGGATTGACAACACTGAAAATGGAGAAGACTTTCTATATAAACCAGAAGAAATCTGAGGATCAAGAAGAAAAACAGACCGAAGGGAAGATAAACATTTCAGGACAACTATGCTGAGAGAAAAATAGAGAGGCGATTTGCTAGCCCCTCCAAAAAAATGGTGATTGGATGGCCTTTTTTATTTCAGACAATATATATAATAACAGAGGGAGATCTATTCAATGATTTAAAAGCACAGATATGGAAGGCGAGTGGGCAAAGAAAGCTAGAATAAGGCTGAAGAAAATTGGGGCTTTGATTTATTAGTGAGGATTAAAATAGAATATACTCGATTTAACAAGATATGTACTTTATATACTAGATTTTGCTATGAACTGAGATAAAGAAAACTGGTTATTTTAAAATTTGGAAGTATAAATATTAAAAGTTAAATTTGAATATTGATTTGTTTATAAAGGTTGAATGTAAAACTAATTAAGATATATATAAGCTAAAAATATATTGATAAATGTAATAAACATGTTTTTACTTAGCTGATATAAAAAGTGCACTAGCTTAAATATGAGATAGTAGACATTAAGAGAAAAAGAGGAAGTTTTTGATGTTGAAACAAGAGAAAAACTGGTTACTAAATTTAAGACGTTTGGAAATTAATAGAAAATAAGAATGTTATACTCAGTGGGTTAGGACACTGAGCTTGTCGATCAGAAGGTCGGCAGTTTGGCGGGTCGAATCCCGAGTGCTGCGTAACAGAGTGAGTGCCTGTTACTCGTCCCACCTAGCAGTTCGAAAGCACATAAAAATGCAAGTAGAAAAATAGGGACCACTACGATGGGAAGGTAACAGCGTTCCGTGTGCCTTTGGCGTCCAGTCATGCCGGCCACATGACCACGGAGATGTCCTCGGACAAGCGCTGGCTCTTCGGCTTTGAAACGGAGATGAGCACCGGCCCCTAGAGTCGGAAACGACTAGCACGCATGTGCGGGGGAACCTTTACCTTTACCTTTACCTATTATCAATTAGTTGAAGTAAGATGGTGGTAAACAGAATATATGCAAATAGATAAGATGTGTATTCTGAATATTAGATTTTGTGATGAATTGTGATAAAGGGAACCTCGGTTACTTAAGATTTGGAAATTATAAATATTAAATGTTAAAGTTAAATATTAACAGGAAACTAAAAATTGAGGAAAATTAATTAGGACATTGATTGTCGATAAAGACTGAATGTTAAAATAATAAGGATATGTATAAGCCAAAAATTATTGATAAATATAAGTCATTTTATTTAATTGATATAATAAGAATTGCATTAGTTTACAACCAATTAGGGCAATATATCAGAAGCAAACAGCTCGAATAATTGTTAATAATAGTTTGACTGAAATGTGTAATATTGAAAAGGGCACAAGGCAGGGTTGCCCGTTATCACCCTTGTTATTTGTTTTAACGTTGGAGATATTATTGATTAAAATACGGAATTCGGAAACAATTAAGGGAATTCAAATAAGAGATCAGGACTATAAATTGAGGGCGTTTGCGGATGATCTGGTTATTACTTTGACACATCCAGAAAATTCTGTTATGGAATTGATGGAGTTAATATCGCAATATGGGAAAGTTTCTGGATTTAAGATTAACATACAAAAAACTAAAATTTTATCTAAAAACATGACAGCATTACAAAAGGTTTCTTTAGAAAGCTTAACTGGATTTGAAATTGTTGAAAGGGTTAAATATTTGGGGGTATATCTAGCACCCTCAAATGTTAAATTATATAAAAATAATTATGAAAAGTTATGGAATAAAGTGCAAAAAGAATTGGATAGTTGGAAAAAATTACAACTATCATTATTGGGAAGAATTGCAGCAGTAAAGATGAATGTTTTGCCAAAATTTTTATTTTTGTTTCAAATGATACCCATTCTCAAAAAGGATTCAAATTTGGAGGAGTGGCAGAAGGGTATCAATAAATTTGTTTGGGCAGGGAAAAGGCCACGGGTCAAATTTAAAATTATGCAGGATACACGCGAAAGAGGTGGTCTAAGAATGCCCAATTTTAAATTATATTATGAAGCTGCTGCATTATCAGCTATAAGTGATTGGATCAATTTGACACAGGGGAGACTGTTAAATCTTGAAGGGTATGATTTGTTATTTGGTTGGCATGCATATTTACTGTATGACAAAAAGGTAGATAATGTGTTCAAAATGCATATTTTGAGGTATGCTTTGTTGCGAGTTTGGAAAAAGCACAGACAAAAGTTAAATTATAAGATACCGTTATGGGCAATACCCAAACACGCAATAGAGAATATAAATGTTGGATTTAAACATGATGTGACTACATATAAGGAAATTTTGAGCTTGGAGAGGAATGTGTGGTGTTTGAAGTCATATAATCTTTTACGAGAAAAAAAAGATTGTACAAACTTGGTTTCAATATGGACAATTACAAGCCAGGTGGAAAGAAGATCAGAAGATTGGTTTTTTGATGGATGATGAAAATTTGGTAAAACAAATTAGAAATCAGGGACCAGCGCATATTAAACGGATATATCTTGCATTGATAGAGATTGACTCAGAAACAGAAATTGTTAAGGATTGTATGATAAAATGGGCACAGAATATTCAGGAAGTTATCACAATGGACACTTGGGAAAAGATTTGGGTGAGAAATGTGAAATTTACGCAAGCTCAAAATCTAAGAGAGAACTTTTATAAAATGTTTTATAGATGGCATTTAGATCCTAGAAAGTTAGCAAGTATGTATCCGAATTACCAGCCCAAATGTTGGAGATGTGGTGGCGAAGATGCAACGTATTTTCATATATGGTGGACTTGCAAAAAGATCAAACCATTTTGGATTAAAATTTGGTGGAATATGCAGAAGATATTCAAGAAAAGGATAAAGTTTTGTCCGCAATTGTTTTTACTGGGCATTATTACTGATACTATTGTGTTGGACATTAATTTGATGTTGAACTTGATTACGGCAGCGAGACTCTTAATAGGGCAATATTGGAAGAAGGAAGAACTGCCGACTATAGAGGAA
The DNA here is from genome assembly GCA_024449315.1 of Daboia siamensis. Lineage (NCBI taxonomy): Eukaryota > Metazoa > Chordata > Lepidosauria > Squamata > Viperidae > Daboia > Daboia siamensis. The sequence continues at coordinate 126,509 of JAKJMR010017958.1, forward strand.
TGGACTTTAAAAGTTTCCAACCTGGCGGAAATGGCAAAGATCTCAGCATATTTGAAAGATCATTCTCAACAACGATATATTGTGGAGTGGAAGAAATGGATTGATTACATCCAGAATAAATATGGGACTAAAAAGTTTCATCTAGCATTTGAATAAGTATATTGCTTGTAGTCAATTTATAAGAGCTAAAGTGCGAGAGATTTAATAGTTTATTGTTGTTAGCATATGAGAGTTTATGATTGGTTATTTTATTTTTATACCTTGTATCTAGCTCTGGGAAGTCCGGGGGGGGGGGGGGGGGGGGGGGGGGGGGGGG
>JAKJMR010017958.1:128617-187081 GCA_024449315.1 Daboia siamensis
GGGGGGGGGAGGGGGGAAGGGGAGGGTGAGAGGGTGGGATAGGGTTGGGGAGGGTTGGGGGATGGGATGTAATAATTAAAATGTATTGAAAAACTTTTCAATAAAAAAAAAAAAAAAAAAAGAATTGCATTAGTTTAAACAGGAGTTAGTAAATACTAAGGGGAAGAGAGAAAAAAATTAATGTAGTAGCTTGAGACTTGTAATAAAGATACTTGTATGTCATTGTATTATCGATTAACCCAGCCACCACACTGCTTTTTAAATACTTAAATGTAAAACTAGAAAATCAATTTTTTTAAAAAAAATACAGTTCTTATTATATCAGCTCAGTAAAAACATCATTACATTTATCAGTAAATTTTAGCTTATATGTATCTTAATTATTTTTTACATTCAATCTTCATAAACAATCCATAACGTGTTATTAATTTTTTCCCAATTTTTAGTTTCCCATCAATATTCCAATTTAACCTTTGATATTTATAATTTTCAGGCTTTAGGTAACCACGATTTCCCTTATCTCAATTCATAACAGAATCTAATATCCAAAATACACATTTTATCTATTTGAATATAATCTTGTTCTATTTCCTAAAGGTTATCTATTTCCCACCATATTAAACCATCTACTTAATGATACAATATCCCCTTTAATAAATCAAAACCATTATATATATATTACCTGGGTTAATCAATAAATCAAACATATTCATAATAATTATTTTCCCTTTTAGGTCTGATTTTTAAATATTAAACAGATAAAATCCTTGCTTTCAACTAATTTCCAAATATTTTAAATCTAATGAAGAAAGCAGAACTCTTGAAACAGGCATTGTCTCAAAAGGAAACTTTTATTAGGGGTTAGTGACAGTAAGAAAGTCAAGGCGATATCTGGGGAAAACTCCACTCAAATGTATAGTTAAATCAGCAATATCCCCCCTCATAATGTCCATTTGAAATCCAGCCAATCCACAGGTGGCATGATATGTGCGTAACTGGCAAAGTTAGCTCGCATCTCAAGGTCTTACTCCAGTTTCATTTCTCTATAACTGTCTCCCTGGTAAGGGGGACACATACTTTTCTCAAGCGGATAGAAGTGGGAGAGGAAAAGTAGAAGCAAAAGTTATTCCAAACGAACGCAAAGTCCCCCCTCCCCAGAGCAGAATGGCAGACTCCAAAACAAAAGCATATATGCAGGGAAAATAATAATAATTTGGGGACCTGACATACAGCCCCCCCCCCCCCCCCCCCCAAGGAAATCTCAAAGAAAAAAAAAAAAAAAAAAAAAAAAGAAAAAAAAAAAAAAATTTGGGGTACCCACAAACACCCCCCCCCCCCCCCAGAAGAAAGGGAAATCCATCTAAAAGACAAAAAGGGAAGGGGAACAAACAATACAGGCAAATCAATTAGTTTTATCAGGATATTGAGAATTGAAGTGTCTTAGAAATTTAGGGGGTCTAACATGTTTCTGGTGCACCCATTCTGGGCAGAAGGAAGATTCTTCCAAGCTACTAAGTATTGTGTCACCCTGTGATGTATTCGAGAGGCCAAAATGTCCTTAATCTCAAAGCGTTGTTCACCCTCAACCATGACAGTGAATGCCTGAGGTGTAGGAGGTCTAAGATTAGAAATGACCTCCAGTTTGAACAAACCAGTGGAAAACAGAGTGGATTTTCAGCAAGTTCTTTGGCAAATCCAATTCAACTGTCACAGGATTGATGTTGCATTTGATAGAGAAAGGTTCTACAAATTTAGGGCCTAACTTCTTAGAAAGCTGTAAAGGCTGCAAATACTTCATGGAGAGGTATACTCGGTCTCCAACTTTATATGGTTTTTGCTCCACCCTCTGTTTATCAGCCTGAGTCTTATAGGCTTCTCTGGCTTAATCCAGAGCTTTCCTGACTACTGGCCAGGTATTCTGTAACTGTTTAATCCACTCTTGCGAGGAAGAGATTTCAGGCTCCTTGGTAGGGAGTTCAGGCATGGCTACAAATGTCTGACCATTAGCTACTTGAAATGTAGTGAAACCTGTACTGGAGTGGCCAGCATTATTATAAGCCACCTCAGCAAATGGTAACAGGTCAGAGCAATTATATTGCTGATAATTAATGAAACATCTCAGATATTGTTCTAGAACTGAGTTCAGTCTCTCTCTCCCCCCCATTCGTTTGAGGATGATGTGAAGATGATAACCCTTGACTAGAACCCATCAAGTCCAGAAAAGCTTTCTTGAACTTAGAGGTGAATTGAACCCCTCTGTCAGAAATTATATTTGTGGGGCCCCATGAAAGCAATATACATTTTGCACAAAGAGTTTAGCTGAAGTTTTTGCAGTTAGGATCTTGGGGCATTGAATGAAATGAACTTGTCTAGAGAACAAATCCGTTACGACCCAAATTACAGTGTTTCCAGCACTCTCAGGCAATTCCACAATAAACTCCACAGAGATCTCTCTCCAGGATGCTGACAGACTGGCTACTGGTTGAAGCAGTTCTGGGGATTTCCCTTGCTGCCATTTAGCCGCTACGCATGTGGGGCAGGTGGCTGTAGAGATGGAGGTCAAGGATATGAAGGGGCCATGTGCAACAAACTGCCATGCCTATTTTGTTTACTTCATGTCTATGAACTCACTCCAATTAGCACCACCAAGGCCTGCCAGGAACCATCAAGATATGTGAGACTCTACCCTGGCTGGGATGTTCTTAAAGATTGACAAAGGAATACACCACTAACAATGCTATTTGCTGTGTGCTCTTTGCTGCTTGTTAAAACTGTATAAAAGTAATAAACTCTGCATAGGCAGGCAGACATTTTGGACACGCTGCTATGACTGGTTTCTGAATCCCACATCTGGTGCCTGAACCTTCCTCCGGGAGAGCAACTTCCAACATACTTGCCTTTGGCTGGAATAGACCCCAAGGTGCACCTTCCTCCTATGGGACCCCTCAAAGGTAAGTATGGGTTGCAATCTATCTCACCAACAGCAACAGCATGTACAGGAACTTCGATTCCTGCTACAAAAGTCAGGGCTTACAGCGCCTGAGGCAGAAATAAGGAAGCTGGTTGGAGAGGTAGGGAAACATTGTCCCTGGTATCTGGAGCACGGGACACTCCGTTTACAGGACTGGGTAAAGATAGGGCATACTTTACATCTTGAACCCCAGGCTCCAGTTCAGATATTACATCTATGGTTTCAATGCCATCACGCAGTGGAGAAATTTGGCTCTGATGCTTTGGCAGGACAACAATTGACCACAAAACCTCCACCGGATTACGATCAAATAATTTTTTTTCCCCCGAAATCATCTTCAATTGAACCTTCAGCTCCTCATGAAGAGATTAATTCTTCTGCTTCTTCACGGACATTGTATACCCCCATGAGGCAAATTTTAGAGGAACAATTAGCAAAAGGGGGGGGGGGAAATGTAGAAGAAATTGCTGACAGATTTGCTCCCTTTGCTCCAGTTGATGCTGAGATTGTTTTACCAGCTGCCACTTTACAGGTTTCTTCTGAATGCACTTACTGAGCATTTGGAAAAGTGCCTGTTTCTGGCAAGCCTCATCAAGCCTTCTCTAACATGCATTATGGAGACCTGGTTGGGCCCAGAGAGTGGTGTCTGTGTTTCCGGGTTTCTGTGTGCTACACCAGCCTCGGGCTCAGGGCAGGGACGGTTGGGTGGTGGTGGTTATACGGGAGGCCTTATGTCCGCGGGAGACCACCGTTGTCCAGATAGGCGGGAGTGAGTCCCTTCTCATGAGATGTGGCCCTCGGGCTCAGTTGGGCCTGTTGCTAACATACCTGGCACCCAGCTGTGCAGCAACAGCCCTGCCTGAGCTGCTCAACACCCTCTCAGGGTTGACGGTGGAGTTTCCCAGACTTATAGTTCTGGGCAACTTCAACCTGCCTTCCCTGGGAGGGTCATCAGAGTTAGCTCGGGAGTTCATGGCTTCCATGATGGCCATGGACCTGACCCAAGTAATTCAGGACCCGACTCATGGGGTGGGTCACACTCTTGACCTGATTTTTCTATCTGGGCCATGGTTGGATGACCTGGGAGGGGGCTTGCCAACTATTGTCCCCCTGTCATGGTCCAATCATTATCTCCTGTGGCTGGTCTTCCGCTGTGTCACCCCCCCACCGCCGGGCTGTGGAACCGACTAGGTGGTTCTGTCCCAGGCGCCTAATGGACCCAGAACGGTTCCAGATGGTGCTTGGGTCCTTACCTATCTCCCTCACTCACAGCCCGGTCGATGCCTTGGTGGATGCCTGGGAAAGGGCGGCCACTGAGGCACTCGACCGTGTTGTACCCTTGCGACCCCAGACCCGGCACAGATCCAGCTGGGCCCCATGGTTTACTGTAAAGCTCCGGGAGATGAAGCGTCGGAGACGGGATCTAGAGAGCTGTTGGAGATCCACCCGCTCTGAATCTGACTGATTACGACTAAGAGCCTTCACAAGGTCTTATCTCGCTGCAATGAGGACGGCGAAGTCTAATTACTTCACTGCCCTCATCGCGTCCGCAGATAATCACCCAGCCACCCTGTTTAGGGTGACTCGCTCTCTCCTTAATCGGGAGACGAGGGAGGAACCTTTACAGGGACGGGCTGAGGAGTTTAGTCATCATCTGGTGGGCAAAATCACTCAGATCCGGACCGGTTTGGACTCTTGACTGGGCAGAGTCTGACATAGAGGAATGAAGCGGTCTTGAGCATGTTATTTGGACTGAGTTCGACCCTGTTTCCCCCGATGACGTGGACAGGATTATGAGAAGACTGAGCTCCACCACTTGTTTACTGGACCCATGCCCCTCCTGGCTGGTTTATGCAGCTCAAGAGGAGACACGAGGCTGGTTCCAGGCAGTAATATCTGCTTCCTTGAAGGAGGGTATCTTTTCTGCCGCCTTGAAGGAGGCGGTGGTGAAACCCCTCCTCAAGAAGCCTGCCCTGACCCGGCTGCTTTAAATAACTACCGTCCGGTCTCCAACCTTCGCTTTTTGGCGAAGGTTGTTGAGGGGGTGGTGGTGCATCAGCTTCCTCTGTGCCTGGAGGAAACTGATTATCTTGACCAGTACCAATCGGGTTTCAGGCCTGGGTACAGCATGGAGATGGCATTGGTCGCACTGGTAAATGATCTCTGGCGGGCTCAGGACAGGGGATGTTCCTCTGTCCTAGTCCTTTTAGACCTTTCAGCAACTTTCGATATCATCGACCATGGTATCCTAGTGTGGCATCTCAGGGGGTTGGGAGTGGGAGGCACTGTTTTACGGTGGTTCTCCTCCTACCTCCTGGGCCACTCGCAGTCGGTGTTGATGGGAGAGCAGAGGTCCACCCAGAGGTCTCTCGTTTGTGGAGTCCCTCGGGTCGGTCCTCTCTCCCCTCCTGTTCAACATCTACATGAAACCGCTGGGCGAGCTCAGTATGCTGATGATACCCAACTTTTTCTTTCCACCCCAAACCAACCCAGTGATGCACTCGATGTGATGTCCCGTTGCCTGGAGGCGGTCCGGGTTTGCATGGGGAGAAACAGGCTTTGTCTCAATCTTGCCAAGACTGAGTGGCTGTGCATACCGGCATCTCGGGTTAACCAGGTTGTTCTATCACTAATGATGGGGGGTGAGGTGTTACCCGTCGATAGGGCTCGCAACTTGGGCGTCCTCTTGGATTCACGGCTCAATTTTGAAGACCATATAGGAGCCGTGACCAGGGGGGCTTTTGCCCAGCTTCGTCTGGTGCGCCAGTTGCGGCCCTATCTGGACCGAGATGCCCTACGCACAGTCACCCATGCGCTCGTGACCTCCCGGCTAGACTACTGCAACATTCTCTACATGAGGCTGCCCTTGAGGACCACTCGGAGGCTTCAACTGGTGCAGAATGCAGCCGCGCGAGTTGTTATGGGAGTTTCCCGATACTCCCGTGTAACACCTCTTCTCTGTGAGCTGCATTGGCTTCCGGTTGCCCTCCGGGTGAGATTCAAGGTGCTGGTAATGACCTATAAAGCTCTAAATGACTTGGGTCCGGATTATCTAAGGGAACACCTGCTGCCAGCATCAACTTCCCATTGTCCTGTTTGCTCCCACAGGGAGGGCCTTCTCAGGGTACCATTGGTTAAGGAATGCCGGCGGGTTATTCCCAGGGGAAGGGCGTACTCTGTGGGCACGCCAGCCCTATGGAACCAACGTCCCACGGAACACAGGACTGCCCTCGACCTTCACTCATTTCGCCGGGACTTGAAAACCTGGTTCTTCGAGCTGTCTGGCCCAGACTGAGGGGTTTAATTTTAGGGAGTAATTTAAACATAGTTTTTAACTGTTTTTAATTTTTGTATGCTATGTATTTTAATTCTCCCTGTAAACTGCCCTGAGTCCTACGGGAATAGGGCGGTATATAAATTTAAATAATAAATAAATAAATAAACATCAGGCAGAAGGCTACTGAGCCGTATCCTGATTTTGTTAACAGATTACAGGATATAGGAACAGCCTCTTATCAAACCAATTTATTGGCAGCCGCTTTATCGCAAGGCAGCAAGCCTCAAGGAAAGTGTTATAACTGTGGTAAACCCGGTCATTATAAAAGGGAATGTTGAAATCCGGGGGGGGGGGGGTATGTCTGCAGCATCCCGCAGCCCTTTCTATCAGAGGTTGAAACCAAAAGCAAGTTTTTTTTCCTGTCTTTTTCTTTTAATCTGGCTCTTTGGACTATTCGATTCCTTTTGTCGGAGGTGAGGACACCTCCCACTTCACACCTGCAAAAGACCCCAGGTTCAATATTCCTTTTAGTCTTTCCCCACTGTCTTTTGAAGTTGGTGGGATAAATTTTAAGTAACCATAAATGTTCCCCTCCTTTTAATTAAAAGGGGAGGCCTGTTTTGGCCTCAAACTCCAAATTGATGTGTGTTTTGTTCTGTTATATATATATTTGGACATTTGGAACATTAAGCTTGGACTTGGAATGGTGAGAAAAATGGGAGATGATTAAAGGGCCCTATAAAACCATGTTTGGTTGGAATCACCTCCTGATTTTTCTCGCTTCTTGCAGGACAAGCCATATGTCTAAATGAATGTTGTTTTACTAGTATTTGTGTATATATGTCTGTCTATGTTGTTCTGTGTTATTCCAAAACTTGGAAGAGGGTTAAAACCTCCTCTAATAACAATAAACAAAAAGGCCTTATTTAAAAATAAACAAACAAAAAGAGATTTGGAACAATGAGCTCATTGGCTTGTGAACAGCTCCCTGAAATTATAATAATAGTGATTGGTTTGCCTGGAGAAAGTATGAAATGAAATTTTTGTATGTGAAATTGTTTATGCCGGCAGTTGGAATGGATGTGAATGAGTTAATTTGCTGATGTGTAAATGTGTGTGTGTGTTAGCCCTCAAAACCCTACCACCCCCACCTCTGTCCCAGGCTGTGAAAGGAACAGAAAATTGCTGATTTTATTGTTGTAAGTGTTTGCATGAGAAGAGTTTTATGGGGGATCTGTGAGCAAATTTATAGAAAATGCATGTGAAGGAGAGCAAGCTATTATTTTTTAGTGGCGAGATTTTTGTAAAATTCCTTTTACCTTTTCTTTTTCCCCTCCAGTCTCTTTCTCCCCCCCTCCCCACTGTGTTACTTTAAGAGTGAGAGAGACAGAGACAGAAGAAGGGGAGGGCTGGTCGTTTTAACTGTTTTTTTTCTTCTCTGCTTAGAATTCTGGTCTGAGAAAGGGAGGGGTGGATGTGAAATTTAATACCCACTCTTGCAGTTTCAGCTTGCAGTTTTTTTTTCTGGAAAGAGGAGACAGTACTTGTTGGACAATTCTTTTTGAAATCTTTGAGTTTTAAAAGAAATTACTCTGCGTTGTTTTGTTTAGATTTGTAAGTTTTAACTTACTTGATGGAAATTTGTTTCCATCTGATTGGAATCTGATTAAATTGGAATTTGACTAACTATATTGAAAGCAATACTAAAGTTTAATATAAAACTGTTTCAGTAACTCAGAATATCTCATTCAGTTTGTTTATTTTTTGTGGAGTTGTTTTTTGTTTTCTTATGTTTTCTTGTCTGGACACATTGATGGATACCTGGAAGGTGTCCTACACTGCAATACAGTCATCCCCGCAACGCTCAGAATTGTCTACTGCTAGTTTAGCTTTTTATACCTTTTCTCAACAGCCTTTTAATTTAATTTCTGACTCTCATTATGTGTGTCAACTTATTTTTAATCCCAGATGCTTACATCACACCCAGGATTGACCCCAATCTCATGGCTCTGATTTTAACTTTGCAGAAACTACTACAAGACCGAAAGCATTTATACTTTGTTTCTCACATAGGCAGTCATTCGTCTCTTCCTGGACCTCTTTCTGAAGGCAACAGTCATGCTGATGCTGCTCTTCATGTTTTACCCACTTTGTTTTCAGATCCTTTCTTCAGTCACTCTTTTTTTCATCAAAATGCCAGGGGGCTGGCACAAGCTTGCCATATTCCACTTCACCAAGCCAAGCAAATTGTTTCATCCTGTCCCCAATGTTCTGGGGCATCCCCCTCGGGGGACACGTGAGTTAATCCCCATGGTTTTGCCTCTAATCACCTATGGCAAATGTACGTTACCCATGTTCCCTCCTTGGCTCCCTGAAAGTATATTCATTTATCTATTGATATCTATTCATGAGCACTTTGGGCCACACCTCAACGAGGGGAAACAGCTAATCATGTTATTTCTCATCTTTTTTCAGTCATTACTGCCTTGGGCAATCCCTCCTCTTTAAAAACTGATAATGGCCCGGCCTATTCTTCATCAGCCTTTTTGCAATTTTGTACAACCTGGAATATTGTTCTTACTCATGGGTTACCCTACAATTCCAAAGGTCAAGCCATCGTGGAACGAGCTAATCAGTCCTTTAAGGACTGTCTTCACAAACAAATAAAAAAGGAGGGATCTCAGGTACCCAATTTGTTGTGGGTAACACAACAGGTTAAACAAGTATTATTTACCTTAAATCAATTGAATGTCTCCATTCAAAATTCGACCACTTATCAGAGACACTTTCAACAGAAAACAAGCTTGCCTCCCCCTCTAGTATATTATCGGGCATTACCAGAAAAAGCATGGTTAGGGCCTGTCTCTCTGATTAATTGGGGAGGAGGATATGCTGCTCTGCTTGCTCCTACAGGACCCTTGTGGATTCCAGCACATTGCGTCCACCCAGCTAAGGATGTTGTGGCACCAGTCCCCGAATCCGGTTCCAGAAAAATTTGCTTTCTACATGCTTGGTCCCTGTTTGTACCCCTTCTGCAGCAATTCAAAACTTCACTGGCGTGAGCAAATTTCTATTAAATAAAAAGTTTAACTATGTTTAAATTATGTTAAACTAGTTGGGGGTTGACTGCCTATGATCCAACCCCTGATGTAATTGCTTTGCACACCCCAATAGTAGCAGTCCCTGAGAATATAACATGTGCAAAAATAGTTAATTGTACATCTTCAAGTAAAAAACCTCACTGTTTTTGTATTAGTTCACCTGTTTTAAACTGTACAGCTTTTGAGGAGACTTCCTTTAATTTTGCTCATGTTTGGCACCCGCAAGGATGGTTTTTTACATGTGGTCAAGAAACTTTTAATTACATTCCTGCTAATATTAGTGAAGCACAGTGTTGTCTCAGCTGGTTGATTCCTGTTTTGCTTTCCAAACAGCAAATTCACTCAAACCGTTCTCGACGTGGAGCCACGCTAGATAGCACTTGTGACTCTGAGACAGCTTTACTTAATAAAGCAGAATACGTAGCATTGGCTATATCTATAGTGGGTGTGCCAGCGCTTGCTGCTCGTGCTCATCTTAACATTAATGCTGTTGTGTATAATTTGGCAAAAACAATGAATGCTAATTCTATAGCTATTTCAGCAATCAACCATGAGCTGCAAGCTTTGCAAAAGGCTATTTTACAAAATCACGCTACTATTATTTGCTTCTGCGTCAGCATTTGGGTTGTGAAAGTTTTGAAGGAATGTGTTGTTTTAATATTTCAGATGAATCACGAACCATCCAGCACCAGCTCAATATTTTACACAATTTGGCCTCTGATTTGAAAATTGATACTTTAGGATCTTGGTGGGAAAGCCTTTGGGCTTGGCTACCCACAGGTTTATTGGGAAATGTCCTACGTTATTTAGTCATTATTTGTGCTATTTTGATTGGTGGGTGCTGTTTTGTTCAGTGTCTTCCTTCCTTTTGCAACATATGTATCACAGCTTTTTGCCCTAAACCCCCTCCCACACTGCCTCAGGGTCAGGTATATGCTCTGTATAAGCAATTGCAAGGATGTTCCTCTCCTGATTATGACCCTTTTATTAACCCTTTTTACTAAACCTTGACTAACAAAAAAGAAAAGAGTGATATATAGAGATGGAGGTGAAGGATATGAAGGGGCCGTGTGCAGCAAACTGGTTTCTGAATCCCACAGGTGGCGACGTAGCTTTCTATGTCCTTTTTCAATGCAGGCCACCAAAATTGCCTTTTAATGAGATGTAAGGTCTTTACAAATCCAAAATGTCCAGCACTTTTCGAGTCATGCCCTGCTTGCATTACTTTAAGCCTTAAAGCTGATGGGACATAAAATCCTGCACCAAAGTCTTTCCAACAGGAGCTACAGGTTTCCACTGGGCTCTGGTGGTTACAGGGGCTGCTAATTGACGAGGATGTAAAAAATGGTTTAGTCACCTCTGCTTTCTTACTGTTATATTATGGTATCCTGGATAATGCATCAGCTAAAAAATTCTTTCCCCCAGGGAGGTAATAAATAGTGAAATCAAAATGATAAAAATGTTGGGACCATCTTGCTTGTTTAGGGGAGAACTTCCTGGGGGTTTTCATAGCTTCAAGATTCTTATGATCAGTCCATTCTTGAAATGGTATTTTACTCCCCTCTAGGAAATGCCTGAAGGGACGCGGTGGCTCAATGGGTTAGGACGCTGAGTTTGTTGAACAGAAGGTCGGCAGTTTGGCGGGTCGAATCCTGAGTGCCACGTAACAGAGTGAGCGCCTGTTACTCGTCCCAGCTTCTGCCAACCTAGCAGTTCGAAAGCACGTAAAAAATGCAAGTAGAAAAATAGGGACCACTACGGTGGGAAGGTAACAGCGTTTCGTGTGCCTTTGGCGTCCAGTCATGCCGGCCACATGACCACGGAGATGTCCTCGGACAAGCGCTGGCTCTTCGGCTTTGAAACAGAGATGAGCACTGGCCCCTAGAGTCGGAAACGATTAGCACGCATGTGCGGGGGAACCTTTACCTTTAGGAAATGCCTCCAAGGAAGGAGAGCCCACTGTACCACATATGCCTCCTTCTCCCAAGCTGCCCACCTCTACTCAGTCTGATAATTTCTTAGAGGTGTAAGCACAAGGTTGTAATTGTCCTTTTTTATTTCTTTGCAATAAAACTGCTCCCACAGCCATATCACTAGCATCCACTTGAATTATAAATGGCTGTTCTGACTGTTCAGGTATGAATTAAATCATATCCCTGTTGAATATACAGTAGAGGTGACAAATAGATTTAAGGAAATAGATCTGATAGACAGAGTGCCTGAAGAACTAAAGAAGAATTGAGGCCTTTGAACTATGGTGCTGGAGAAGACTCCTGTGAATCCCTTGGATTGCAAGGTGATCAAACCGGTCAGTCCTAGAGGAGATCAACCCTGACTGCTCTTTAGAAGGCCAGATCCTGAAGCTAAAACTCAAATATTTTGGCCACCTAATGAGAAGGAAGGACTCACTGGAGAAGAGCCTAATGCTGGGAAAGATTGAGGGCAATAGAAGAAGGGGATGACAGAGAATGAGGTGGCTGGATGGAGTCACTGAAGCAGTAGGCGTGAGCTTAAATGGACTCCAGAAGATGGTAGAGGACAGGAAGGCCTGGAGGAATATTGTCCATAGGGTCGTGATGGGTTGGACACGACTTCGCAGCTAACAACAACAAGTTCTGGGTCCGGATGTTTCAAAACCAGCTCCATAGAAAAAAGTCTCTTAAGTTTCTCAAAGGCTGCTTGACACTCTCTTGTCCATTTTAATGGTTGACTGGGCTTTGGCTTATTCCCCGCTCTGGTTTTTAACAAGTTTGTGATTGGGAGAGCAATCTGTGCAAAAGATGGGCTTGTCTGTAAAAGTTTGCAAATCCTGGGAAACTTTGGAGCTGTTTCCTGGTCTTTGGAGGAGCCCAGTCCAAGACTGCTCTCACTTTCTCCGGGTCCACCTCTATTCCCTTGTTGGATATACAATAGCCAAAGTAATCAATACAATCTTTGTGGTACTTCGATAGTTTGGCATAAAGCATGGCAGAGTGCAGTTTTTTAAATACTGCTCTGACCAGTTTAATGTGCTCATCTTGGTTTTGGTGTAGATAAGCATGTCCCAAGTAAACTAAAACCCCTTTATACAGATGATCATGTAGGACCTTGTTAATCAGTTGCATGAATACTGCAGGAGCCCCTTGTAGCCCAAATGGGAGAACTTTAAATTCAAAGCAACCAAGTAGGCAATTGAAATCTGTTTTCCATTCATCCCCATTTTTTATCCATATAAAGTAATAAGCTTCTTTCAAGTCTAGTTTGGAAAAAAAAAATCCCTTTAGGTAAGTGCACTAAGATGTCTTTCATTAAAGGTAATGGATGTATGTTCTCTACACACACAGCGTTCAGACTCCTATAATCCACGCAGAGATGAAGAGAGCCATCTTTCTTTTCTCTGAATAATACAGGAACTGCTATCTGGGTCTAGCCAGCTCTATTAAACCCCGTTCCAAATTCTTTTTGATGAACTTTCCCAGTTCGTCTAATTCCCTGGGAGTCATAGAATACATTTTTGGTGTTGGCAGTTTTGCCCCGGGATGATCTCAATAGCAGTTTGTGGATTGGTGAGGGGGGAGTTCGTCTGCCCTTTGTTTGCTGAAGGCTTCAGCCTTATCTCAGTATTCCATTAGGAAGGCTTTCACTGAGGGCGGAGGCAAAATTGTGGTGTAATCTACATCTCCCACTTTTTTCTTTAGGAGTAGGCAGGGTTCCTCCCATGGGAATTTTAACTGTCCTTCCCTCCAGTTGATCATGGGGTTCCATTTCTTTAACCAAACTAGTCCCAGAACTAATGGCCACTCCATCCCTGGGGCCACAATAAAAGCTACTGTCTCTGCATGATCCCCCAGGTCAATACATAAAGGTCTGGTGGCAAAGCTGGCGGGCATCCCCCCTGCAACCAAGCCGTCCAATTGGCAGAAAGTAATTGGGGGTTTTAGCCTCTTGAGGGGTATTCCCATTTTCACCACTAGTTCTGGGCTAATCATGCATCGGGTACACCCCGAGTCCAGCAAGGTAGCTAACTTTACTGTGTTTCCAGTGCCAGGTACAGAAAGTTATAGGGTCATTGTTATGGGGTTAATTGGCCCACTCACCAATGGGTCATCCTTGTAGTCATCTTCCATCTTCTGCGCCATTGTAGCATGGCGTCAGAGCTCAACCCTCTTGATTGCGGTCCCAGGGAAGCTCTACAACTTCTTTGGACTCCATCAAAGTCTCCGTGGGGTGGGGTGAGGCTCAGAGGTCTTCCAACTGGTAGATGGTCCCCTCTCTTGGCAGATATCTTGATGTGGCAATCCATAGCTCAATGTCCTTGAAACAGGCAGTGTTGAGAGATGAGGCAGGCAAATTTCATGGGGTCTCCCCTCGTTTCTCTGACTGCAGTTTGAAGCTTGGTCTCACTGAGTGATGTAGGTGATTGCATTGATCGATCTCTACTTCCTCAGCTGGCAGGCACCAGTCGTACAGCGGTCCTAGGGTCCACGAGCTATGCAGGTATTATATAGTTCTTTGTTGAGCCCATTCTGGAAACAGCTTACCAGGATGTCTTCCAGCCAGCGAAGGCGACTGGCCAACTCTGAATTTTTCAGTGTATTCAGTGACCGTTTTGCTTTCCTGCTTCACTGTTTTTATGTTCTCACAGGCTTTCATCTGCCAGCTGGTCTTCAAAATATCTGCAGAGGGCAGCCATAAACTGGTTGAAATTTCACAATTCAGGTGCATTGCAATTGTACAGTGTCACTATCCACTCAGCTGTTCTACCTTCCAAAGCTAGGGTAACTACTCAGATCTTCTCGACATTGGTAGGCAGTGTTCTCCCATAGATTTGCACGTAGGTGAACACTTGTGCCAGGAAATACCCCAATCACTTTGAGTCTCCATCAAACTTCACTCCAATTGGAATCGGCTTCCCCTCGGCTGGTTGGGGTGGTCTGCCTCTGGTTCCTTGAGACGGACGGCCTCGGCATGGTGCTGCCTCCTGGACTCCAGCCGCTGCCATCTCTCGTACCTCCAATTCCTCCTCCGATTCACTCTCCCTCTGACTCGGGGTTTTCTTTCAGCTGCACCTTAATTCCATCAAGGACTTTTTTAACATATTCCATCACAGCTTCCATCATCCCTGATTTCAATCCCTCCTTTTCTCTATCTTTATCAGGAGGGGCAGGCTCTGGATTTTTTTTATTTGCCTTTTTCTTCCCTCCTCCTCAGGTAAGGGTGATCTTCAGGGCCATGCTTCCTTTTATCTGACCCCGAGTGACCATGTGGGCTTGATCTTCTTCACCAGAAGGTCCGGCTTCTTCCAGATCCCTGGAGAGGCTTTCATCTGGTTTCAAACATAGGAGATCTTTGGCCCATTTCTCTGCCTGGAATTCCTCCATGTGAAATTTAGTTGCAACTCCCCCAGTAGGCAGCAGCTTTTCCAGGTTGAGTACTATGCAGATCTCGCCTTATGTAAGGACCCACCTCAGCTAACTACCCAAGAAAGCAGAACTCTTGAAACAGGCATTGTCTCAAAAGGTAACTTTTATTAAGGGTTAGTGACAGTAGAGAAGTCAAGGTGAGATCTAGGGAAAATCCCGCTCAAACGGTATAGTTAAACCAGCAATACTCCTCCTCCCACCAGAGTCATAATGTCCATTTGAAATCCAGCCAATCCACAGGTGGCACGATGTGTGGGTAACTGGCACAGTTGGCATGCATCTCAAGCTCTTCTCCAATTTCATTTCTCTGTAACCGTCTCCCTGATGAGGGAGACACATTCCTTTCTCAAATAAATAGAGGTGGGATAGGAAAAGTAGAAAGTGAAAGTTATCCTAAGCGAAAGCAAATGTCCCCCCCCCTCCCTCCAAGAGAATGGCAGGCCCCAAAACAAAAGCACAAGATAGACAATAAGGATTTGGGGACCTGATACTTTATAACTAGTGATCAAAAGTGTAAAACTGAACATATGAACAAATTGTATTTCCAAAATCTCTGTATGGCTATCACATTCTGTAAGTCTGTTGGGGGTGGCCAGAAAAGAAGCAGTCCCCCTGATTGGATCAGTTTGGATCTCCATAGCATTTGAACTGCATTTAAGCTGCCCAGAGCTGTTGGGAGGTGCTACATTCTGTAAATCTATTGGGGGTGGTCAGAAAAGTAGCCAGAAAAGTAGAATTACATAACTAAAAATCATAAACAGCAGTGGTACATCCTTCCATCTAAGAACGTCTGGCGTAGTTCAGTGCAATACTTGTTTTGCAGCTGTCTTTCGCAGTACCCTTTCCAAACTTGGAAACTGTTCTACCTGTAAACAAATCACTAGTCTACAAGGACAGATTATTTATCTAGGATCTGTAATTTGTGCTCTTCAGGCAGAAATTAGGTGTCCAGTTCAGCCCTTCTACTCTATTGAGCCTCCGCGCTATCAATCCCCTCTACCACAAAGATCCTGCAGGACAACTGTGTGTGGACAACCGTGGGATCTGGCAGGGTGAGAGCTGTGAAGCATAAACACAGAGCTTTTGCTGTGTCCCTGCACAACAGTGCCCTTGCTGACCTTAATAGGGACATTAAGGAGACAGGTAAAGGTATTTGTGATGATAACTCAAATAAGCAGGGGATTGTGGTCCGAGATGAAGAATTTGTTTTTGACAGGGAGAAGTGCGAATCAGGTATTATACATCAGTCATGCAAGAACAGAAAGGCATCCAAAAAGAGAAGCCACCTTCTGCTTGGTGATTCAGTTATAAGGGATGTAAGTTTAGGAAAGGACACAGAGTTTTTGAAAGAGGTCAGGTGTCTTCCAGGTGCTACTGCCAGTAGGGAAATTAAGCGTATTTCTAAAATAATCAAGAATACCAGCAAAGACTGTGATGTGGAGGCTATTGTACATCTTGGTACTAACAATCTGTCCCCAAAGGATGTATTCTCTGTGCAGCTTGGAGCAGGAACTTAGCAGAACAGGCTGTAGGCTTACTTTTTCAGAGGTTTTACCACTGTATAAGGAGTAAAATGGAAAAGGCCAGCGTATAGCACAATTCAGTATGTGGCTAAAGGAGTGGTGTAAAGGGGAAGGCTTTGGTTATATTAGTCACAATGTCTGTAGCTGGTCCAATGAAAAAATGTACAAAAGAGATGGTTTACATTCATCAAAGAAAGGGACTGAGTTGCTCGGCTATAAATTCACAGACTTTCTGGAGGAATATTTAAACTAAACAGCGGGGACAGTGAGTTAATTGGTATAGAACATCCCTGTCCCTGGCAATCTAAAAATTATAGGGCTATCAGTGCATGTAACATAGATGTGTGTGTGGACAAAAATATCAACCTTGCTGTCAAGCAAAATCAAGCCTCTAATAGCGAGTGCCACACAAAGTGCACTAACCAAATAGGTGGTAAGACAATAGGGGAACTCAGGCACCACCCAGGTCATGTAGAAAGTAAACACAGGGTCAGTCATAAAGGACTCAAATGTCTATACACCAACGCACAGAGTATGAACAGCAAACAGATTGAACTAGAAATTCAGGTTAATGACGGCAAATATGATATTGTTGCCATTACGGAAACATGGTGGGATGAAAACCACAAATGGAACACACAGCTAGAGGGATTTAAACAGACCAAATAAAAGAGGAGGTGGAGTTGCTCTCTATATAAGAAATAACTACATCTCTACAGAAATAGAGCACAACAGTGATGAAAACTGTCTTGAATGCATTTGGATCAAAATAAAAGGGGGGGGGGAAAGAAATGACATTGCCATAGGAGTATACTATAGGCCACCCAACCAAACAGAGGAAATAGATGAACTTTTTGCTAGTCAGCTAACTAAGGTATGTAGGAAGCACATCACAATAGTAATGGGGGACTTTAACTACCCTGACATCAACTGGGAGACAAACTCTGCACCAAGTGGAAGATCAAACAGATTCCTGACAAACCTAGCAGACAACTATGTCACCCAAAAAGTAGAGAAGGGAACTAGGGGATTAGCCATTTTGGATCTAATTCTCACTAACAGAGATGAAATGATAGAAGGTGTTGAAGCCACAGGAACCTTGGAAGGAAGTGATCATGCAATATTGGAATTCAACATTATGGAAGCAGAAACAATAGAATACAGTCAAACTAGAGTCTTGGACTTTAACACAGCTAATTTCAATAAACTTAGAGAGAGTATGGGAAGGATTCCATGGATGAGAATCCTCAAGGGGAAAACAAATCAAGAAGCTTGGGAAATTTTGAAAAGTGAGATAATAAAAGCCCAGTCTCGCAAAATACCAACAA
Organism: Daboia siamensis; assembly: GCA_024449315.1. Classification (NCBI taxonomy): domain Eukaryota; kingdom Metazoa; phylum Chordata; class Lepidosauria; order Squamata; family Viperidae; genus Daboia; species Daboia siamensis. Next base: position 146,220 of record JAKJMR010017958.1, read on the forward strand.
AGAGGAAAAATAACAGGTCTCAAAAGAAACCAGCATGGCTGCATAAAGAACTCTTTGATAAATCGAAAGATAAAAAGGACAAGTATAGAAAGTGGAAAGAGGGGCATATAAATAAGTCAGAATATCAGCAAATAGTCTGAGCCTGCAAAGATGAAGTAAGGAAAGCTAAGACTCAAAATGAACTAAGGCTTGTGACCAAAGTCAAAAATAAAAAAAAAACTTCTTTCAACATGTAAAAAACAAGAAAAAAGTTAAGGAAATGATTGGTCCATTAGTTGGTGAAAGTGGCAAGGTGACAAGCAACAGGGAGAAAGCAGAACTATTTAACTCGTTTTTTGTATCTGTCTCTACACAAAGGGAAAAAACAGTGCAACCTATCAAAAATAGTGCCATAAAAAACAGATTAGAAACACAAGTTAAGATAGGCAAGAAAATGGTAAGTCCAGCCTAGACGAGTTCAAATCACCAGGACCAGATGGATTACACCCCAAGGTTCTCAAGGAACTGGCAGATGTGATCTCAGAACCACTGAACTATATTTTTCAAAGATCTTGGAGCACTGGGGAACTACCAGAGGACCTGAAAAGAGCTGATGTAGTTCCCATCTTCAAAAAATGGGAAAAAATAGATCCAGGAAACTACAGACCTATCAGCCTGACCTCAATACCTGGGAATATTCTGGAAAAGATAATCAAACAATGAATCAGTGAGCACCTAGAGGCAAACAGAGTCATTACTAAAAGCCAACATGGGTTTGTCAAAAACAGATCATGCCAGACAAATCTTATTGCATTCTTTGACCAAGTGATAAAATCCAAGAGGAATGCTGTGGATATAATTTACTTGGACTTCAGTAAGGCATTTGATAAAGTAGATCACAAACTACTACTTGGTAAGATAGAAAAATGTGGGTCAGACAGCATCACCACCAGATGGATTTGTAGCTGGCTGACCGGCTGTACTCAGCATGTGGTCCTCAATGGAACCACATCTACATGGAGGGCAGTGTGTAGTGGGTTGCCCCAGGGCTCTATTCTGGGCCCGGTGCTCTTCAACATCTTCATCAATCATTTAGAAAAGGGGATAGATGGGGAATTCATCAAATTTGCAGATGACACCAAGCTGGCAGGAATAGCCAACACTCAGGAAGATAGGCTTAAGATACAGGAGGATCTTGACAGACTTGAACACTGGGTGCTATCTAACAAAATGAAATTCAATAGGGAAAAAAGTAAGGTTCCACATTTAGGGAAGAAAAAACAAATGTATAGTATAGGGCAGGGCTTTTCAACCAGTGGTACAGGTACCACCTGTGGTACATTAGCACCTGGCAGGTGGTACGCGACCATCCTAGAAAAGTAGTGGGGGAGGGGAATGAGCTGAGCCGGTGGCAGCTCTGCACAAGTCTGAGCAAGAGATGGCTGGAGCTGCAGGGCTGTCAGGACTCAGCGGAAGCGCCAGGATTAGTGCTTCTTCGGGACTGTCAGGGCTCTGTGGAAGCACCAGGATCAGCATCAGGATCAAGCTGGAGCTCAGCACTGATCCTGGTGCTTCTGTTGAGCCCAGAAGAAGCACTGATAAGCCGGAATATTGAGGCATCTCCAGGTTCCTGTGATTTACATTCAGATGCTTGGCAACTGATTCATATTTCTGACGGTCATGGTGTCCCAGGGTCATGTGAAGTCACCAAAACCTGCTGCAACCACCCAGCAGACGGGGGGAGTAAAATCCAAACACCCCCCACCTCACCCCCGCTGCCAATCCTCAACAGAAATGCTCACAACAATGAAAACCTTGGACAGGAGGAAGAGCGCTGCTAGGCGGGCGGGCAGCTGTCTTGCTCGGCTGTGGCTTGGGGGGCACTTTTTTCAGTTCGACTGTAACTTCAAACAGTCACTAAGCAAACTGTTGTTAAGTTGAAGACTACCTGTACTTCATCACTTTTTTCCTTTTTTTTTTTGGTCACCAAGTTTTTGATACCTTGCTAGGCGATTGGTGGTACTCGGATGTTGCCATATCCTAAAAGTGGTACAATGGGTGAAAAGCTCTGGTATAGGAGGTACCTTGCTGAATAGTAGTAACTGTGAGAGAGATATCGGAGTCCTAGTGGACAATCACTTAAATATGAGCCAGCAGTGTGCTGCAGCTGCCAAAAAAAAACAACACAGTGCTAGGCTGCATTAACAGAGGGATAGAATCAAGATCACGTGAAGTATTAATAGCACTTTACAATGCCTTGGAAAGGCCACACACTTGGAATACTGCATCCAGTTTTGATCACCACGATGCAAAAAAGATGTTGGGATTCTATAAAGAGTACAAAGAAGAGCAACAAAGATGATTAGGGGACTGGAGGTTAAAACATATAAGGCTGCTGGAATTGGGCATGTCTAGTTTTATGAAGAGAAGGACAAGGGGGGACATGATAGCAGTGTTCCAATATCTCAAGGGCTGCCACAAAGAAGAGTGAGTCAAGGTATTTTCCAAAGCACTTGAGGGCAGGACAAGAAGCAACAGATGGAACCTAATCAAGGAGAGAAGCAACCTAGAACTAAGGAGAAACTTCCTGACAGTTAGAACAATTAACCAGTGGAACAACCTGCCTCCAGAAGTGGTGAATGCTCCAACACTGGAAGTTTTTAAGAAAAGACTGGACAGCCATTTGTCCGAAATGGTATAGGGTTTCCTGCCTGAGAGGGGGTTGGGCTAGATGACCTTCAAGGTCCCTTCCAACTTTATTATTATTATTAGTGAAGAAAAATGAAATCCATCTTCAAAAGCACAGCAATTTAACAACTGAGACACTGTCACTACAGGAAACCTGGAGTTAAATTTATTTGTGCATTGGACCATCTCAAAGTTGGAAAACAAGGTACAGTTTGTGAGCTACCAATATTTTTTCATTAGGCAAGACAATTTAAGAAACAGAAAGGCAGCACAAAGAGAAAACAATCCTCATTAACTGAGTTATTTTTAAAAATAGTAACTTACCACGCCAAAACTGAAGATATCCGATTTAGGAGTTATCTCCCCTCTTAATGCCTCTGGAGCCATATAAGCTGCTGTCCCAACTATTCTATCTGTTAGAATAGTATGTGTAAATCTTACCGATGTCCTTGCAAGCCCAAAGTCAGAAAGTTTTGGCACAAATGCTTCTGTTAGTAAGATATTTGCACTGGAAAAAAAAAGTAAGCTAAAAGTTATTTTTTGCCCCCCCCCCCACCTCCCCTCCCACATCAAAGAGAAATAACAGCTGGATTGAATCCAAATGGTGGGGAACCTTTCTGGAATTCAGTTTGATAGGATCAAAATGAAAGGTCTTCAAAATTTGATATTGAAAGAAAAAATTAAAATTGAATCTGCTGTGTAATGGAAACTTACTGTAGAAAAACAAGCTTGCCAAAGAAACTACAATGGATGAGAACCAGGAAAGGGTAGTATAAAGGGAGGATGTAAGATACACATGTAGGCAAAAATTTATCTGGGTCTCCAGAATTGGGAAAGGAAGAATACAAGCTGTAAAAGCAGCTGCAAGAAGAAATGGCAAGCCAGAGAAAATGAGCTGAACTGCAAAACAAGAAAGAACTTATTGTTTTAAGGAGCCATAAAATATGAGCTCAAAATAACTAACTGAATATGTCTAATATTTTATATATTAATGTACATACTGTATGAATATGATTTAGTATATTTAAGGAAGGTAACAGGAAATATGAAGAAAGCGGTCAGAAAGATAAGATAACCTTTATTGTCATTTTTTTACTGTGGGCACAACGGCACACATCAAAAATGAAATTTAGTTATCCTCTCTCAAAGTGGAACACATAAATGACACACACCTAACCATACTATATACACATATGTATAAACCCACATCCCTACATATACATAACAAATAAATATTAAATACTGTCCATCTTAAATATACTGTATAATGGAAGGAGGAAGCTTGGGAGTTCACAAGGTTAATGCTGTATGGAATGAAACTACAGTATGGCTGAATCTGGATGTCCTGCCACGAAGCCTCCTCCCAGAAGGTAACAGGTCGTGAAGAGGATGTGTAGTGTCCCAGATAATCTTACGGACCCTGCTCAAACAACGCTTCTGTGCTATGTCCTGGATGGAGGGGAGGGAACTGCCAATGATCTTTTCGGCCATCCTTACCACTCTCTGCACTGCCTTCCTGTCTGAAGCAGTGATGCTTCCAAACCAGACTGTGATGCTGTATGACAGGCTTGCTCTCGATCATTCCCCTGTAGAAAGTGGTCAGGTGCATTGCTGTGCCCGCTTCACCAGTTTCTCACTGTTGAGTGACCAGGCAACCTCACAGTATCTCAGCCAATGGGGAATGAGGAGGGATGAAGCAGCTGGGATAGGGTTGTATAAAGAAGGGAATATTTTGGGTTGGAACCTTGGAAAGAACCAAGCTTTGATCGCTTCTCTCCCCGCTTATTGCTATAAATCAAACCAAAGTCTTTCAGTGTCTTTGCTGGTTATTGGTCAGGTGAGCTTGCCTCTGGTCATGAAGGAAAATAGCCAGGAGCACATAACAAGTTCACAAGCAATTCAAGGAAAAGAGTAAATTTTACAGCCCTTTTTATCCTACTCCATCACCCTTTAGAATGCTTTACACAGTAATTAATTTTATAGGCTTTACCTTTTAACATCTCGATGAATGTGATTATTTTCATGCAAGAAAGAGATTCCATTTGATGCCCCATAAGCAATGTTGCATCTTGTTTCCCAAGGTATTGGTGAAGTGTTGTCCTTTATAAACAGGGAGAGTAGAAAAGTTTCAGCATTTTATTGGAATCACTTATTTTATTCAATAAAATTAAACTAACGAAAGAATAGCAAAGTTGAGAGCATCTATTCCCAAGAATAAGCAGCACTGACCAATTAAAGCTACAAAAACTCATGAGAATTTTTTTTTTCAAGATAAGCTGCAGCTAATAATAAGTTTGGATCTTATTTTTTCATGTCACTGATTCCATGAAATGAAACAACATATTTGGCAATTTGGGAAAGAAGTATATCTTTATCTCATTTTTATGTTTAAGTATTAGCTGTCATGAACATTATCCCAATATAGAGATTTCTGTTTCATAAAAAGTGTAGTCACTTTCTAAATTTACACTAAATTTACACTAAATATCTGCTGACACTGAATATTAGTCAATTTTGTATGATTCTTATGAACAGAATATACAGTTACTAATATGTTCATATATGAGAGCAATTAGGAAATAAACCCCTATTTGATTATCAATGACAGACACTTGCAGAACTTTTATTATACACATTAGACAATACAGAACTTTTATTATACACATTAGAAAACTACATTACATTACTTTTCAACATAATCGCCATTCAAATTGCTGTCATAATGTCTTACAAGGTTTGAAATTCCTTTGTAGTAGTCACTCAGTGCCAAATCTGGGCAATGGGGGTGTGATCAAAAACATCCCAATGGAACTGCTTCAAAAGTTCTTGGGTGCAGGCGAGCATTATTGTGAACCAACACACCAGAAGTAGTGCCATAGAAAATCCCTCCAAATGTGAAGATCCCAAAGGAGTACTACTAATGAAGTTTATGGAGCATGGTTCGACCATCTACTCAGAAGTCTACTGTGAAACATTACAAAAACTCAGACGAGCAATCCATAACAAGCGTTGGAGCTTGCTGACTTCCGGTGCAGTATTCACGGTAATGCTTGCCCACACACTAGATGCACCCAAGAACTTTTGAAGCAGTTCTGTTGGGATGTTTTTGATTACACACACCACCACCCCATAGCCTAGATTTGGCACCAAGTGATTATTACTTACTACTACTTGTAAGACGTTATGACAAGTGCTTAATTTGAATGGCGATTATGTCAAAAAGTAATGTAATGTTGTAGTTTTCTAATGTCTATAATAAACGTTCTGTTCTGTGAGTGTCTGTCATTGATAACCAAATGGGGGTTTATTTCCGAATTGCCCTCGTATCTTAACAAAGCAAAGTCTAGTCACTAGTCAAAGAAAACTGGTCCTGTTATAATGAGCTTTTTAACTACAGAATTTATGAATTACAATACAGGTAGTTCTCAATTTACAACCACAATCGAGCCCAAAATGTATGTTTATTTTTTATTTTTATTCATTTTTCTTGGGACTTATATGCTGCCCTATCTCCCGAAGGACTCAGGGCAGCTAACAACAATAAAAAATACAATAATACAAAAGTTAAAAAAGAATTAAACTAGCAGCCCCAATACTAAAATTAAAAACATTTTAAAAATCCCTGTCGTCAATCCAGGTCAGCCTGATGGAAAAGGAATGTTTTAAGGCTGCGGCGAAAGGACCAGAGATCTGGAGCCATCCGGAGCTCAAGGGGAAGTTGGTTCCACAGGGCTGGCGCTCCCACAGATAAGGCTCTCCCCCTGGGGGCCGCCAGCTGACATTATCTAGCTGATGGCACCCTGAGGAGGCCCTCCCTGTGTGAGCGCACTGGGTGATGGGAAGTCGTTCCCGGCAGCAGACGGTCCTGCAAATATCCCGGGACTAGGCCATGTAGGGCTTTAAAGGTAAGTACCAGCACCTTAAATCTCACCCGGAGGGCAACTGGTAACCAATGCAGCTCATGCAGGAGAGGTGTAATATGGGAGTATCGGGATGCTCCCATCACTACTCATGCGGCCGCATTCTGCACCAGCTGGAGCCTCCAGGTGGTCTTCAAGGGCAGCCCTATGTAGAGAGCATTGCAGTAATCTATATGGGAGGTAACGAGTGCATGAGTGACCATACGTAGGGCATCTCGGTCCAGATAGGGGCGCAAATGGAGCACCAGGCAAACCTGGGCAAATGCCCCCCTGGCACAACTCCTATATGATCTTCAAAACTGAGTCGTGTATCCAGGAGGACGCCTAAGTTGCACGCCCTATCAATGGGTGGTAACACCTCTCCTCCCATAACCAAAGATGGAACCTCTTGGACTAAATGAGATGCCGGTACGTAAAGCCACTTAGTCTTGGCCGGGTTGAACTGGAGCCTGTTCTTCCCCATCCAGATTCCTACCGCTTCCAGGCAACGGGACATCACGTTGAGGGCATCACTGGGTTGGTTCGGGGTGGAGATGAAAAGCTGGGTATCATCAGCATATTGATGATACTTCACCCTGAAACCATGGATGATCTCACCCAGTGGCTTCATATAGATGTTCAACAGGAGGGGCGAGAGGACCGACCCCTGAGGCACCCCACAACTAAGGGGCCTCGGGGTTGACCTCTGCCCTCCTGCCAACACTGTCTACGAATAGCCCGAGAGGTAAGAGAACCACCATAAAACGGTGCCTCCCACTCCCAACCCAAGACGTCGCAGCAAGATACCATGGTCGATGGTATCAAAAGCCGCTGAGAGATCTAATAGGACCAGGACAGAGGAATAACCCCTATCTCAGGCCCGCCAGAGATCATCCACCAGCGTGACCAATGCCGTCTCTGTGCTGTACCCGGGCCTGAAACCCGATTGGTACGTGTCCAGATACTCAGTTTCCTCCAGGACCAAAGGGAGCTGCCGTGCCACCACGCTCTCAACAACCTTCGCAAGGAAGCGAAGGTTGGAGACAGGACGAAAGTTATTTAAAATAGCTGGATTCAAGGCAGGTTTCTTGAGGAGGGGCCTCACCACCGCCTCCTTCAAGGCAGCAGGGAAGCACCCCTCACTCAAGGAAGCATTAATAACTGCCAGGAGCCAGCCTCGTGTAACCTCCCGAGCGGCATAAACCAGCCAGGAGGGACATGGGTCCAACAAACATGTGGCGGCACTTAATTTCCCCATGATCCTGTCCACTTCATCAGGAGTCACAGGATCAAACTCCTCCCAAATGTTATCGGCCAAACCCATCGCTTCCCCCTCGTCAGATACTGCCCAGTCGGAGTCCAGACCAGCCCAAATTTGAGCGATTTTATCCACCAGATACTGACTAAACTCCTTGGCCTGTCCCCACAAGGGGTCCTCCCCTGTCCCCTGATTTAAAAGGGAACGGGTCACCCTAAACAGGGCGGCTGGGCGGGTTATCTGCAGACGCAATGAGGGTGGCAAAGTGAGCACGTTTCGCCACCTCCATTGCCACAAGGTAAGATCTAGAAAAGGATCTTAACTGTGTTTGGTCAGACTTGGACCGACTGGACCTCCAAATGCTCTCTAGGCCCCTCCTCCAGCGCTTCATCTCCCACAGGTCCATGGAAAACCAAGGGGCCAACCGGGATCTGTACCGGGTCAGAGGCCGCAAAGGGACAACGCGGTCGAGAGCCTCCGAAGCAGCCCGTTGCCAGGCGTCAACTAAGGTCTCGACCAGGCTATGGGAAAGGGAGGCAAGAATCAGTCCAAGCGCCATCTGGAACCTATCGGGGTCCATCAGGCACCTGGGGCAGAACCACCTGGTCGGTTCCGTCTCCCAGCAGCGGGGGGTGGTATGATGGAGGCCCATCCGCAGGAGATAATGGTCTGTCCATGAAAGGGGTTGAGAGGTTGGAGTAACCCCACCCAGACCATTAAGCCACTGCCCAGAGATAAAAATAAGGTCGGGTGTGTTTCCCCCCTCATGAGTCAGGCCCTGAATAATCTGGGTCAGGTCCATGGCCATCATGAAAGCCATGAACTCTCGGGCCACCCCCAGCACACCACCCAGGGAAGGCAGGTAAAAATCCCCCAGAACCATGAGTCTGAGAAACTCAATCGCCAGCCCCGAGAGAGCGTTGATTAGCCCGGGCAGGGCTGTTGCCACGCAGCTGGGAGAAAGGTACATGAGCAACAGGCCCAACTGACCCCCAGGGCCCCATCTCAGGAGGAGGGACTCACATCCGCCTATCTGAGGGGCAGTGGCCTCCTGCGGACAAAGGGCCTCCTTAATAACAACTGCCACCACCCCCCGCCCCTACCCTGAGCCCGAGGCTGGTGAAGCACATGGAAACCTGGTAGGCATAATACTAGGTTTCACATATAAGCGTGAAAAATGGTCATAAGTCACTTTTTTCAGTGCCACTGTAACTTTGAACACTAAATGAACTGTTGTAATTTAAGGACTACCTATATTTTATTATCTAGTGAAAGAAAATTTGGAAATACATTTCATGTTAGGAAAAACATTAAAATATACTTTAGCATTACATGAATAATACGGCTAAGATCTGTACCTTTCCCACTAATTCCAATAACACTGAATAAACAGTAGAACTCTATTAAAGTTTTTCTGCCTTAATTCATTAAAGCTCAATGTTTTCAAAAATAAAAACTAAATTCACTATGGTTTATGAACCATTTTTTCCTTACATATACTTTAAGCTAAGAACATTTTGCTCATATTCAGGCTTAATAATCTCTAATTATTTTTAAAGATTAAAACATTTGACATACTCCTTCTAGCTGTATTAAATGAGGAGTAATAGTTTAGTATTATGTTTGCAAAGGCTACATATTTTTCTGAAATCTCGAATTGATTCATAATGCATTTATTAGAAATTCAAACAGGAATTAATCTTATGTAGAGAAATGTTACAATGTTAATGAAATTTTTCTCCAAAATAAACAAGAAATAGTTGATCTATACTAGAAAATCAATCTCAATCAGCTATATGATTTCTGTTTCTCATTGTTAAGTTTTAAAAAGTTAAATATTTAAAAAGCACGATCCTGCATGAATGGGTCAAGTTTCATACTTTTAGGCCTAAATACTAAAGAAAGTACTTACCAGACAAGCTAATCTATCAAGCAAAGAACCTTTGGGCATATAATCATACACTAAGCAAGGCTGATCAAAATCATTTGAGAAACCAAGCAATTCTACTAAGTTCTCATGTTGGCACCTGTAGACAAAAATAGATAGTTTTATATTGTTGGGGCTTTTATATATGTATCATTCTGAAAAACATAAGGGATATCTAAGCTACTTCTAGCTTTGACTACTAATTGACTATGTACAGTAGAAACTGATTCAATGTCTTCAGTGACTGATCTCATATTTTCTGTCAAGTTCCGGCTGAGAAGCCCAACAAAGCAAAACACTAGAGACATTGTGTTCTCTAATGTAAACTTTATTAAGCATGAGCAAAGTGGTAAGATAGAAGGAAAGCTAGCTCTGAGAATATGGCAGGAAACAGATAATTAAAAGAGTAAAACTTTCCCTCCCCTCTCCAACAGTTCAGGTTACATTGTCCAATTAATCTTCCAGGAATTGTTATGAGAAGAAACTTCAGTTTACCACAACATCACCTCAGTGGCTTCAGCTCTCACATTGATAAGGAACACCTGTGGATCCCAAACTGTCCCTTCTCTCCCCCCCACCTGCTCCTCCAGTAACTGTTGGCAACCTAGAAGCACTACAGCAGTCCTAAAGACAGTAAATTTTGTAGCTTGACAGGCCAGCCACCTAGAAGGGAAAGGGAATCTGGAAAAAAAAAAGGAATACCCATCATTCCTAATCTTTGCAGCACTGACACTTTCCCTTGAAGTGGACCCGGCTTCTGTGTGGAATCGTTTTACCAAACAATCCGCTTTTGTGTGCTGGGCTTTTATCCCTCTAGCTTCTGATATCAGGTAACCCTCCCAATGGATTAAGTACTGCAACTTCTCTTTGTAGGTTCTGGAATTGAGGATCTGCTTAACCTCATAATGTGTTTCCCCTTCTACTATTATTGGGGCTGGGGCTGCTGTCCCTACTGGTCTCATCACGGATCCCCTGTATGGCTTCAGTAAACTACAATGAAATACTACAATGAAATACAATGAAATACTACAATGAAATACTGAGTGCACTTTACCCAACAATCTTGGTAGTTTTAGATCTACTGTCACTGGGTTAATGACTTTTAAGATGGGGAAAGTTTGTCTCAACTTAAGATACTTGGTAGACAGATACACTTTATCTCCTACATGGAACTCAGGAGCTCATTTTTTTGTCTGCTTGCTTTTTCTGACTTTTGGCTGCTTTAGCTAAAGCCTTTTTTGCAATGGTCCAGACCCGTTGGAACGAACCCACCTAGTCACTTAGGGTGTTTGAGGAGGGGGGCTCCTCTGGGCACACTGGTATTGGCACAAATTCCACTCCTGTGACTAACTTAAATGGAGTGTTGCTGTGTACTGCATTGTTATACACCATCTCTGCAAATGGCAAAACTTAGCCCAGTTCGTTTGCTGGTAGTTGACATAACAATGCAGATACTACTCTACTATGACATTAGCTTGTTCTTCAGATCCATTCGTACAGATGGAAAGTGGAACTGAGCCCTGGGAGGACCCAATCATCCTTATAAATTCTCTCCAGAAGATAGCAGTACACTGGAGTCCACAATCTGAAATGATGCACTTAGGTGCTCTATGCAGTTGGTAGATATGTTGCAAAAACATATTCACCAGCTTCTGGGCCAAGGAGAGTCCCAGCACAAGCAGTGAAGTGGGCTTGCTTGGAAAACAGGTCTATTATAGTTTTATTTTTAAAAGAGATCCCTCCAAGAATTTTAAGGAGAAGGAAGGAATTTGCTTTTCTGGCACAAGAATTAAGAAGACGGGATATTCAGTTCAGATGGGATATACCAGTGGGTATGGTGGTGATGTATGCAGGCATGAGACATCGTCTTCTTACAGTGCTGCAGGCATGTGATTTTTATACTAATGTTTTAAAAGCAGTCCCCATACCACTTTTGGAATCTAAAAAGAAGAATGGTGAGGGAGAGTCTCAACCACAAAATGAGAATGTACAAGATGCTGAAGGAGTCACACAGGTGGAAGATGGAGAATTCCAGAAAGCTACAGGAGTGGATTTGTTGTTTGCATATGGTAGATCATGATTGTTTGTATTTTTATACCCTGTATTTAGCTCTGGGAAGTCGGGGAGGGGGTAGGGGGTGGGGAGGGAAGAGTAGGGGAGGTTTGCGGAGAGGGGAGGGGGTTGGGAGGGGTTTTTGTTTTTTAAAAAAATGTACTGTAAAACTTTTCAATAAAAAAAAAAAGGAGTGGATCAAATTTCAGTATCATTCGAGAAGATTAGAGACCAGAGAGTGACACGTGCTGCTGCCAGACGAATGAGACGAGAGCAAGAACAAGAATAGCAGAGAATTATGATGGCACCTCCAAAACTTACTTACAGTGAAGTAGTGGGAGGAGCGCCACCTAAGAGAGTGCAGGTGATTTTGGAAGAAGCGCTCCAAAAGCTTCAGGTCGCGAAAGATGGCGACAAAGTTTCTAACCTGGAATGTTAAGGGTTTAAATTCACCACAGAAAAGAAAGAAAGTATTTCAATACTTAAAACAATTTAAGAATGATGTTATTTATTTACAAGAAACACATATTAGAGTTATGGATCAAAAGTATTTCTTAAATTCAAGGTTGGGTACACAGTTTATTGCTTCTGCAACTGATAAGAAAAATGGAGTGGTCATTTACGTTAAGAACACTTTGACAGCGGCTTTAATTGAAGCAGATAAACAAGAAAGATATGTTATAATTGAATTGTTAATTGAAGGCAAGAAAATGCTTTTGGTTGGATTATATGCTCCTAATCAACAACAAGCAGATTTCTACAGTTTACTACACAGCAAGATTACTCAGGGGATTATAAATCTTGTATTTTTATGGGAGACTGGAATGGCATTTTAGATGTACAAATGGACAAGGGTTTTTTTTTTAAAAGCACTCCAAGTCATACTAAATTGCCTAAATCTTTTTTTGAGATGAAGGATGACTTGGAATTGCGAGACATTTGGAGAGAAAGAAATTTGCAAGAAAAGGACTATACTTTTTTCTCCGATAGACATCAATCATTTTCCAGGATTGATTTTATATTAATTACTAATGATCTTTTTTCTAGGATTAAGAAGATTAAGATTTGTCCAAGAACTATGTCTGATCATAGTCCAGAAGATTAAGATTTGTCCAAGAACTATGTCTGATCATAGTCCAGAATGGTTAGAGATAGAAAAAGATAATAGGGATAGGCGCTCTTGGCGTCTAAATGAAAATTTGCTTAGATATCAGGAAAATGTGCAAGAGTAAAAAACAGATGAAGGAATTTTTTAAAACTAATATGTACAAAGGTACTTCTATTGAAATGGTTTGGGATGCTAGCAAAGCTTATATGAGAGGTGTATTAATATATTTGAACAACAAATATAGACATAATTTGCAATTTAGGAGGAAAGAATTAGAGAATGAAATTAAGGAAAAAGAAAAGGCTTTAATTTTGAATCCATCGGATGGGAAGATTAAAGAGGCAATTAATTTACTAAGGGGCCAGTTTGATAAGTTGATGGCTGATCAAGTGGCAACTAACTTGCGGTATGCTAGACATAATATTTTTTGTAATGCCAATAAACCAGGTAGATGGCTAGCTTATTTGTTAAGGAAGAAGCAAAGGGTTTCTAATATAGATAGAATAGAACACAAGGGTAAGGTAGTGTTCCGAAGACCTTTGTTGATTTTTATTCTAAGTTGTATGCTAAAGATAAGATTAGTGATGCAGATATTGATGAATATTTGATGAAAGCCAATATTCCGGTTCTTACGGAAGAACAAACGGAAGAGATGAACCAATTGATAACTGATGAATAAATTCTTTCAGCAATCAAACAACTGAAAGTGGGTAAAGCGCCAGGTACGGAGGGACTGACTGCTGTGTATTATAAAAATTTACAGTTAGAGATGGTGAAGCCTTTAAGGGAATTGTTTCAGACAATTCAAATGGGAGGAGGGTACCTCCGTCTTGGAAAACGGGGCCTAGACAGCTGTTGGAGGGCCACCCGATCCGAATCCGACCGATTGCGGCTGAGAACCTTCATTAGGTCTTATCTCGCTGCGATAAGGGTTGCGAGGTCTAATCACTTCGCTACCCTTATCGCGTCCGCAGATAACCGCCCAGCCGCCCTGTTTAGGGTGACCCGCTCCCTCCTTAATCAGGAGGTGAGGGAGGATCCCTTGCAGGGTCGTGCTGAGGAGTGTAGTCAACATCTGTCGGACAAAATCGCTCGGATTCGGACCGGTTTGGACTCCGACTGGGCAGAGTCTGACGAACAGGACACGAGTGATCTTGTCAATATTGTCTGGGATGAGTTTGATCCTGTGACTCGGAAGGAAGTGGACAGGATCATGGGGAGGCTGAGCTCCACCACATGTTTATTGGACCCATGCCCTTCCTGGCTGGTTTATGCAGCTCGGGAGGGGACACGAGGCTGGTTCCAGGTGGTTATATCTGCCTCTTTGAGTGAGGGTAGTTTCCCCGCCGTCTTGAAGGAGGCGGTGGTGAGACCTCTCCTCAAGAAGCCTGCCTTGGACCCAGCTGTGTTGAATAACTTTCGTCCTGTCTCCAACCTTCGCTTTCTTGCAAAGGTTGTTGAGAGTGTGGTGGCGCATCAGCTCCCCCTGGTTCTGGATGAAGCGGATTATCTAGACCCGTACCAATCGGGTTTCAGGCCCGGGTACAGCACGGAGACGGCATTGGTCGCTCTGGTGAATGATCTCTGGAGGGCCCGGGACAGGGGATTTTCCTCTGTTCTAGTCCTATTAGACCTCTCAGCGGCTTTCGATACCATCGACCATGGTATCTTGCTGCGGCGTCTCAGGGGATTGGGAGTGGGAGGCCCAGTTTTACAGTGGTTCTCCTCCTATCTCCTGGGACGCTCGCAGTTGGTGTTGGCAGGGGGGCAAAGGTCGACCTCGAGACCTCTAGCTTGTGGAGTTCCTCAGGGGTCGGTCCTTTCGTCTCTCCTGTTCAACATCTATATGAAGCCACTGGGTGAGATCATTCGTGGTTTTGGAGTTGGGTATCATCAATATGCTGATGATACCCAGCTTTTTATTTCGACCCCAAACCACCCCAGTGATGCCCTCGACGTGATGTCCCGTTGCCTGGAAGCGGTTCGGGTCTGGATGGGGAGGAATAGGCTTCAGCTCAACCCCGACAAGACTGAGTGGCTGTGCGTATCGGCATCTCGGGATAATCAGATTATTCCATCTCTTTCCATGGGGGGTGAATTATTACCCCCTGTAGATAGGGCTCACAACTTGGGAGTCCTCCTAGATTCACAGCTTACCCTGGAAGATCATATAACTACTGTGACTAGGGGGGCCTTCGCTCAGGTTCGCCTGGTGCGCCAGTTGCGGCCCTATCTAGACCGGGATGCCTTGCGTACGGTCACTCATGCGCTCATGACCTCTCGTCTAGACTACTGCAATGCTCTCTACATGGGGCTCCCCTTGAGGACCACTCGGAGACTCCAACTGGTACAGAATGCAGCCGCGAGAGTCGTGCTGGGAGTTTCCCGATACTCCCATGTTACACCTCTGCTCCGTGAGCTGCATTGGCTTCCAGTTGTCTTCCGAGTGAGATTCAAGGTTTTGGTTATGGTTTTTAAGGCCCTGCATGGCATGGGTCCGGAGTACCTTAGGGATCACCTGCTGCCGGCATCGACTTCCCTCCGCCCCGTGCGTTCCCACAGAGAGGGCCTCCTCAGGGTGCCACCAGTCAGAGAGTGTCGTCTGGTGGCCCCCAGGGGGAGGTCCTTCTCTGTGGGCACTCCGGATTTGTGGAATCAACTGCCGGTTGAGCTCCGGACGGCTCCCGACCTTCGCTCCTTCCGACGTGATCTGAAGACCTACCTGTTTGAACAAGCCGGCCTGGCCTGATGGGTGATGGGTTGGGATTTTTTAATATAGTTTTAATCCATTTTAAATTTATTGTTGTTAGTTCTGAGCATCTGTTTAATCCTTTTTAATCTTTGTATTCTTGTATTTTATTAATTGCCCTGTTCACCGCCCTGAGTCCTTCGGGAGAAGGACGGTATACAAATATAAATAAATAAATAAATAAATAAATAAATAAATAAATAAATAAATAAATAAATTTATTTCTCTGATTCCGAAGGAAGACCAGGATGTCACCCAAGCAAAAAACTATAGGCCAATATCACTTTTGAACACGGACTACAAGATATTTGCCAAAGTCCTAGCTAACAGATTAATGAGGGTAATGCAACAAGTAGTTCATGGTGATCAACCTGGGTTTATAAGTGGTAGACAAATGAAGAATAATGTGAGGCATATAGTAGATTTGTTGGAATTTTTGGAAAGAAACAATCAGATCCCTGCAGCGTTGATCTTTTTAGATGCTGAAAAAGCCTTTGATCAATTGGATTGGCAATTTTTGTTGAAAGTATTAGATAAAATGAAATTTGGGGATAAATTTTTACAACCAATCAGGGCAATATATCAAAAGCAAACAGCCTGTATAATAGTTAATAATAGTTTGACAGAAGTATGTAATATTGAAAAGGGTAGAAGGCAGGGATGCCCGTTGTCACCCTTATTATTTGTTTTAACATTGGAAATATTATTGATTAAAATACGGGATTCGGATAAAATTAAGGGAATTCAAATTAGAGACCAGGATTATAGATTGAGGGCGTTTGCAGACAATCTGGTTGTTACAGTGACTCAGCCTGATTATTCAGTTGTAGAATTGTTGGAGATAATAACGCAATATGGGAAAGTTTCTGGATTTAAGGTTAATATACAAAAAATTAAAATGTTGTCTAAAAATATGACAGTATCACAAAAGGCTGTATTAGAAGAGCTAACGGGATTTGAAATAGTTAAAAAGGTTAAATATTTGGGGATATATTTATCACCCTCAAATGTAAAGTTATATAAAAATAATTATGAAAAGCTATAGGAAAAAGTACAAAAAGAATTAGATAGTTGGAAAAAATTACAATTAACTTTATTGGGAAGAATTGCAGCAGTGAAAATGAATGTTTTGCCAAAATTTTTATTTTTATTTCAAATGATACCTATACTTAAAAAGGATTTAAATTTGGAGGAATGGCAAAAAGGAATTAATAAATTTGTTTGGGCAGGGAAAAAGCCACGAGTCAAATTCAAGATTATGCAAGACACGCGTGAAAGAGGTGGTCTTAAAATGCCTAATTTTAAATTATATTATGAAGCTCCTGCTTTGTCAGCGATAAGTGACTGGTTTAATTTAACACAAGTGAGATTATTAAATCTTGAGGGTTATGATTTGTTATTTGGATGGCATACATATTTATTATATGACAAGAAGGTGGATAATGTGTTCAAGATACATATTTTAAGATATGCTCTGTTGCGAGTCTGGAAAAAGTACAGACATAAGTTAAATTATAAGATACCTATTTGGGCAATACCGAAACACGCAATAGAAAATATAAATGCTGGGTTTAAATATGATGTGATTACATATAAGGAAATTTTGTGCTTTGAGAGGAATGTATGGCAATTAAAGCCACATAGTATTCTAAAAGAAGAAAAGATTGTACAAACTTGGTTTCAGTATGGGCAATTACAGGCTAGGTGGAAAGACAACCAGAAAACTGGTTTTTCGATGAATGATGGAAACTTGGTAAAGCAAATTAGAGATCAAGGACAAGCACATATAAAAAAGATATATGCTGCATTGATAGAAATTGACTCAGAAGCGGAACTTGTTAAAGACTGTATGATAAAGTGGGCTCAGAATTTTCAAGAAGTTATTACAATGAATATTTGGGAAAAGATTTGGGTGAGAAATGTAAAATTTACACAGGCCCAAAATTTAAGAGAGAACTTTTATAAAATGTTTTATAGGTGGCATTTAGATCCTAAAAAATTAGCAAGTATGTATCCGAACTGCCAGCCCAAATGTTGGAGGTGTGGCTGTGAGGATGCAATGTATTTTCATATATGGTGGACTTGTAAAAGGGTCAAAGCATTTTGGATTAAAATTTGGTGGAACATGCAAAACATATTCAAGAAAAGGATAAAGTTCTGTCCGCAATTGTTCTTATTGGGCATCATCACAGATACTATTGTGGTGGACATTAAGTTGATGTTAAATTTAGTTACGGCAGCGAGACTTTTAGTTGCGCAATATTGGAAGAAGGAAGAACTGCCGACTATAGAAGAATGGACTTTAAAAGTTTCTAATTTGGCGGAAATGGCAAAGATTTCAGCGTACTTGAAAGACCAGTCGCAACAGAGATATATTGTGGAGTGGCGAAGATGGATTGATTATATTCAGAATAAATATGGGACTAAAAAGTTTCATCTAGCATTTGAATAAGTATTGGATCTATGCGATATATAAATTGCTTGTAGTCGTTTCAATAAGAGTTAAAAGTGCAATAGAATTTAATATGTTATTGTTGTTTGCATATGGTAGATTATGATTGTTTGTATTTTTATACCCTGTATTTAGCTCTGGGAAGTAGGGGAGGGGGGAGGGGGTGGGGAGGGAAGAGTAGGGGAGGTTGGGGGAGGGGGGGGGTTGGGAGGGGTTTTTATTTTTTAAAAAATGTACTGTAAAACTTTTCAAAAAAAAAAAAAGAGGGCTCCCCAAAAGTTTTTCCAGGTTGGGGAAAAGGTTTACTTATCTACAAAATATTTACGACTCAAATTACCTAGTAAGAAATTGGGACTGAAATACCTCAGTTACGGTGGAGTTAAAGCTTCCCAGACTCTTAGGGAAAGTCCACCCTTTATTCCATTGTAGCCTATTAAAACCTTTTTGGGGATCTACTCTAAGGAGGCACCTGGCCAGCTGGTGGTAGCCGGACAGGCACATTATGAAGTGAAGTGTATTTTTGATTCTAGACTTTACAAGGGAAAGTTGCAGTATTTAGTACAGTGGAAAAGATATTATCTGAGGCCACCAGAATAAAATCTAGTGATGTGAAAGCAGATAGGCTCATTTGTAAATTCTATGATAAGCACCCTAAGAAACCGAAAGGCAACCCCTACACTATGGTTTTGTTTGAATTGCAGGATTTATCCTTTTTGTAAAGGGGGGGGGGCGGATGTCAACACTGTAACAATGGATGTTCCTGCTCTGACAACTGATGGAAATTGCAGCCATTTTCCCTTTGCTTTTAACTTACTTTTTCTTCTGTTTAGAGATCAGGTGTTGAAGGGGGGGATGGGGTGAATGATTGAGCTCAGCTAGCCATAATAATAATGCAGCTCTGTGGGAACTCAAGGACACAAACCGGTAACGTTTTGGTGGGCTGAGGAACTGGGGAGAGAGTCCGCACTCCAGGATAATTGGAGAATGTGAATTATGACTGCTTAGTGGGGGTGGGACTTACAACTTGTTACTTTGTATCTGGGGGAAGGGAATCTAGTTTTGGGTTCAACTATGTAGTGCCGATACTTTGTTTCCTGAATAAAATGTTCTTTAAGGAAGAATTCTTGCCTTGAAGTTCTTTAATGGGTTTCATCTATTGGAACCATGACAACAAGCTGATTAAAAACAAGTTATATGTTGATGTTATTATTATATGCATAAATATTAAAAAATGTTTATACTCAACTTGGTATATACTGAAAATATTAAGAATTATATTTGTTTAATATAGACAAAAGGAGAATATTACTGGAAGAAGAGAGGATCAAGAAATATATTATCAACATATTGATTAATTGTAGAAATTAATTATCATTGTTTTAAATATATGAACCCAGACAACACACTGTTCATGAAGCATTAAAGATTGTTATTGTAAAAAATTAATAATATATATATATATATATATATTAAAAAAGAGTAAAACTTTCTCTCCCTTCTCTGACAGTTCAGGTCACATTGTCCAATTAATCTTGCAGCAATTGTTATGAGAAGAAACTTCAGTCCACCATAACATCTCCTAAGTGGCTTCGGCTCTCACATTGATAAGGAGCACCTGTGGTTCCCAAACTCTCCCCTCTCATCCCCCCGTAACTGTTGACAAGCTAGAAGCAGTACAGCGGTCCTAAAGACAGTAAATTTCATAGCCTGATATTTTTTACACAAAATATTCTGTGTTAATTTCTATGGATAGAAATATTCCTTTCCAAAAATCAGATAATTAATGTTTTGACTACTGAACATCAAATTAGACATAATAGTCAAGTTTTCAACTCTACCGATACCCACCAACATTAGGTGATGAGATTCGAAGGGGAGAAATAAAAGCTGAATCTTTTTTCTACTTTGGGCATCCCACTTCTCACAGCAATTTATTTTAACTGAACCTTGGTGGAGCAGAGGGCTAATGCCTCCTTAAGTAACACCAGCTGCCTGCAATTAGTGCAGGTTCTCATCCCACCAGGCTCAAGGTTGACTCAGACTTCCATCCTTCCGAGGTAGGTAAAATGAGGACCCAGATTGTTGGGGGCAATAAGCTGACTTTGTAATAATGCCGCTTGTGTGTGTGTGTGAAAGCCCTAACAAGCAGGCATATACATAGAATGAAGGCTACTGCTAAGCTTGTAAGCCGCCCTGAGTCTTCGGAAAAGGGCGGGATATAAATGTAATAAAAATAAAATAAAAATAAATAAAATAAAATCTTGTATGATGATTGTAAAGATACGAATGCTACCTGTCCTATCTGGCCTGAGTCAGGGCAATCACTGGTCTAACTAACTAAAATAATACAGTATTTTTTTTAAAAAAACGCTAAAAATTGGAATCTCCAGGATATTTGTATATATAAAATCAAAAATAAATGTTTATTTCAATACATGAATGACCTGAAATATTCCAAGTAACTTCAAAGGTTTAAAGACAGTAAATTTCATTGCAATTAGTGGAACCTACTTCTTAGTTCATAAATTTAGAATAGGTCACAGTAATTATTCAAAGAAAGCTTCTTAAGCATCAAGAATATGTACATAAAAATAATTGGGAAATATGTTTTTGCAAATGAACGGTTCAGGTCATCAAAATAGATGATTTCTGAAGAAGTCATGAGTATAAATCAAGTTCATTTCTAGAGAAATTTCCTCTTATGTTATAATTGAAACTAAAGTTCCCTTCAGCTAGCTTGTGTTTAATTTTTTAAAAAATCTAAAAATTCTAAAAGCTACAGCCCTGCACAATGCTAGTCCCTTTCCCAAAAGAGATGGCCATTCTGTGTGTTTAGTTGTACTAGTGATATTAAAGTAAATGAAAATTAAAAAGGACTTTTAGAATTATGACTGAACTATTTTGATTGCTATATCAACATGTTTCCTAAGCTACTAAAATTTCACAAAGTTTCCTAGGTGGAGCTGCGCCTAGCTTACACCTTGTTCTTTTGCTCTTTTGTGTGCAATTCCCTTGTGATGATTGTGATCAACCAAGCCTCCAATTTTGTTGTTAGCTGCAAAGTCGTGTCTGACCCATCGCGACCCTATGGACAACGTTCCTCCAGGCCTTCCTGTCCTCTACCATCTTCTGGAGTCCATTTAAGCTCACACCTACTGCTTCAGCCTCCAATAACATAGGCTTTTGATTCATTTAATTCACTCAAGACATCTGGAGAATCTGAGGTAAGGTAAACAAGATCTTCCTTTTTCATCAAATCTCTATAATGAGCTGACTTAATATTAATATCCTTCCAATTTATCCATCCCTTGTCTGTTTCATTCATGTTGTCCTTCAGCTCCCTTCCATGACTGGTCAAGTAAAATTGAACAGGATGAAGTGTTTTATGATTTTCTGCATAATACTTCTGAATTTGCTTGTGAAGTTTCTTGACATCCTTTAACCCCGCTAAATTGTCAAAACTTCAGTCTATTATAAGTCGAAGTGCATTAGGAACAATATCCCTACGCCTATGTTTCCTGACACTTCCTTCACTGTTTGATTCCAGCTGAGATTGATGTTCCATTTCTCTCTTCAAGTGTTTTTCTTTACGTTTCTGCTTGCGCAAAATTCTTTGTTCTTCACATTGTTTCTGCTTTATTAGCTTCTTTCTTTTTTTGACATAATTTCAATAATCTCCATCTTTTTCAGTGGCAATTAATTTCTACCTTATCAATGTTGCTCCTTCACCTTTTCCTCTGTATCAGTAACATCAATTATTTTAAAGTTTTCTGGTGGCAATAGCTGAAGACAATGAGCTCGCACCCAGTGCATGAACCTGGAGCAATAGCCACCACCGAAAGATAATGTAATATGCAATAATATTATCAGAGATTAATATTCCCCTAGTTGCTGATGCACCTTTTAAATTTCATAATATGCAACTAGAAGAAATATCTAATATTTCTAATAATTTTGTACTAAGATTTCAGCTTTAATTCTAAGATGAAATTTAAAAAAACCCTAGCAATTTAATCCAGATTCAGTGCATATTGCAACAACATTTTAACAATGCATACTACTTACCTTGCCATAATCTTTATTTCTTGCTCAAATTGCTTTTTCAGGTCTTTGATACTTACATCAGCAAACTACAATAAAATAAATGTACATGTGGTTGATAGAATATATAAATATATATGTGTGTGTGTGCGCATATGCGCGCGCATGTAAATTTTTTGGCTTGCTAACAAAGAACAATATGAGCTGCCACTGCTGTGGCGACTGCTTGTAGATGGCCTTGGGCTAGGATGAAACAGGAAATAAGATTTGTCCCATGTTTGGGACCAAGCAAGTGCATTCTAAATACTTAACAAACATTTTAAATATATGCCGTTTAAAAAAGAAGAAAAAACAGCCACTATCAAACACTTCTCCCAGAAGAACGAAGCTGAAGTCACCAGCCTGAGGATGACAGATGAGATTTCGTCGAAACGTTGCCCTGATACCTCCAATTCTACGTGGGGAAAAACCCGAATGACCAAAGATCTACATACAAACACCCGCAAAAACCTCAGAAAACATATATATATATTTGTTAACACATATTTCCCTTGCCTTCTAGCTAATAAAAGAGAGAAAGAACCTGTGGCTTAGGAAGTTAAAACAACTGTCTAATATATAATCAGCCCAGGTTCAAATCTCAGATAAAGGGTATGACTGACTGATGAGAACATAAGAAGTTTGAAATGATCATCTCAGCCTCCCAAATTCTTTATTAGCAATTTGAATAATTTACACAAATAATGAGCTGTCATAAGTTGACTATATCCTGTAGATAGCCTTGGGTCAGGCCAAAGCAGGAAAGAGTTAATTAGCAAGATGCATTCAAAAGCCTTGACAAATACTTAACATATATATATATATTCAGTCTATAATTTTAATGGTAGGTTTATTTTAACAGTAAGAGACAAAACAACAACAAAAAAATCCAGAAAAACACATTTCAAAAAAGTTATAAATTGATTTGCATTTTAATGACTGAAATAAGTATTTGATTCCCTAACAATCAACAAGATTTCTGGCTCCCAGGTATCTTTTATACAGGTAACGAGCTGAGATTAGGAGCCTTCTCTTAAAGGAAGTGCTCCTAATCTCAGCTTGTTACTTGTTTAAAAGACACTTGTCCACAGAAGCAAGCAAGCAATCAGATTCCAAACTCTCCACCATGCCAAGACCAAAGAAACATCCAAGGATGTCAGGGACAAGATTGTAGACCTACAGAAGGCTAGAATGGGCTATAAGACTATCGCCAAGTAGCTTGGTGAGAAGGTGACAACAGTTGGTCTGATTATTTGCAAACGAAAGAAACACAAAATAACTGTCAATCTCCCTCAGTCTGGGGCTCCTTGCAAGATCTCAGCTCATGGAGTTTCAATGATCATGAGAACAGTGAGGAATCAGCCCAGAACTACATGGGAGGATCTTGTTAATGATCACAAGGCGGCTGGGACCTGTTACCAAGAAAACAATTGGTAACACACTATGCCGTGAAGGACTGAAATCCTGCAGCACCCACATGGTTCTCCTGCGTAAGAAAGCACATGTACAGGCCCATCTTTGCCAATGAACATCTGAATAACTCAGTGGAGAACTGGGTGAAAGTGTTGTGGTCAGATGAGACCAAAATTGAGCTTTTTGGCATCGACTCAACTCAATGTGTTAGGAGGAGGAATGCTGTCTGTGACCACAAGAACACCATCCCTACCATTATATAAAGATAAGAGCTATGTGAGTTTTGGCTGTTTGGATTTTAAGATGGACTGGCTTGATAAAACTAATTAAAAAGATTATGACACCGATGGAAAACTACTTACAGGGGAGAGATAAAATGGATATTATACACCTATCTAAAAGTAATAGAAAACCATACCTAACACCTTTTTCTGAAGACTCCAATTTGGAGCTTCAAAGATCTCCAGGAACAATGACTCAAGACAATACAAATACATTTCAGGAAAAAATATACATAATGTTGCAACAGGTTCAAACAATAATTGTTTCAAACCATGATGAGATGGGAAATAAGTTTGACAATATAAATGAACATATCTCTAACTTAAAGCTACAAGTAAATGACACTGAAAAAATGACAACAAAGAATGAACAAACAAATCAGAATATAAATTAAATGAAAGTGACTTAAATAGAAAAGCTACAAATGAAGAAAACTACAATTTAATACAAAAAAAAAATCTGCAAAACCTTACCATAATAAAGAAGACAAAAAAGATGCTTTTTCCTCCAGGACTTCAAAACAAATTTGAGGATTAAAAAAAAAGAACAAATAAAATGGATTAAAGAACTGTCAGAAGAATCTTAAAAACGTGGGAGACAAAAACCTGATTACCCTACTTGATTTGTCTTTTTTGTCCCCAATAACACTTACAATAATACAACCTGGCAAGCTAAACTTACTGATTTGGAAAGCGACCTGGCAAAAGAAGTTTAAAGTTGGAGTCAAGAGAGATGATCCAAGTTATCGGATGGAATATTATATATCTAAGCATTTGTTTGAAGAAGGTAAAAATGTGTGTGGGTGTGTGTATGTGTATATATATGTCTGTGTATGCATATACTGTATATACATACATATATGTATACATATACACATACACACACATAAAGTTTGGATATAAAGATTATTAGATGGTGTATTATAGGATTAAATATTGTTGGAATATAGCCAAAAGGATAGAGCTTTTGAAGGGGCCCTATAGTAAAAGGTGTGGGAACGGCCAGAATTTGGTCTCTCAAGAATTTGGTTTTTCACCTTTCAGCCTTTCTGTTCCCCTCTAGTTGGGCCTCTCTGGCTGGCAGGGAGCCTGGCATGTGGGAGGTTTGGGAAACGCTATGATAAAGCCTTCACATACATCTTATGCTACCTTGTTTTTGTGTGATCTCATAGGCACCTGAATAATCCAATTATTTCTATGTATCCTATTTGGTATGAGACTGATGTAACGTTTTGTAAGATTGGAGGTGAATAAAAGTTCAGCGGGCAGTACTCGGAGTTCTTTTTCTGGAGACGAGGCTGCCTGGCTGGTTCAAAGCTCTCTATCGACTCAGGCCTGAATTCTTTTTCCTTCGTCTGAATTCCTGTCCCTACATCTGAATTTCTTTCCCCTTCATCTGGTGACCCCGACGTGATGCCTGTGCCCGACATGATGCCTGTGAAGGGTGTGATACATGTGTGGCTGTGAGGCAAACTGTAACTTCTGGCTTACCTCCACTCGGCAGGAGCTAAACGAACGTGTTCAACTAATTCATCCCATTTTAAGGGGTCAACGAGGTAAAACCAACTTATTCATTCCGTTTAAGGAGTCAACGGGGTTAATATGGGGACTTCTCTTTCAACAGGACAGGAAAAACAGGTATCTGACCTTTGCAATTTGTTAACAAGGACTAAGCAAACAGTTAAAGTTTATAAAGAGGATGTAGAAGAGCTGGTTAAGATTATTGGTAAGTTATGCCCTTGGTATCCTGCAGATGGATCTCTTAATCCCAAAGATTGGCAAGAAATTGGGAAAGATTTGCATCGGGCTGCAACCACTCCAGTATCAGTACTGCACACTTGGCAACTCTGTGGTAAAGCTATTATTGAGTTGTCCAATCCTCTCTTGTACCCTCCAAAATTAATAATTCCTGAGGCACCAATCCTGTATTCCCCAGACCCTCAGCCACCACTGTCTCATCATAATTCTTCATGGCAGTGGAGCTCTGAGAGTCAGAAAAATTTGGATTCTCAACAGCCTCAAACACAGACTGCTTTTCAGCAAATGGTGTAGTCTGCATTGGTCTCTGGAAATTCAGAGGACATCCAGGAGGCATTGCCATTAATGTCTGTCTGCCCCGTGGTCCAAAACGCTCAAAATCAGCAAGTCCATGAGTCTGTCCCATCTGCAGTTCACAAAGAGCTGAAAAGAAGTGTTACAGAAAATGGATTGCAAAGCAATTTCACCCGAGAGCTTTTCCCTGAAAAGGCTCAAAATGAAGCTGCTGCTGATGTTCTGATGAAACAATTGGCATTTGAAAATACTAATCAGAACTGCAAAACAGCCCTGAAAGCAATTGATTCCAAACCTGAGACAACTATTGCTCCGATGATTGATTTGTGTCAGAACATTGAAACTGAATCTCCTAAGACAAAACTTTTAGCTACAGCTCTTGCAGCTGTAGTTCATCCAGGCAAAGACAAAAAATGCTTTGCTTACCATTTTATAGATGATTTCTTGCTTGCTGGAAAGCCTTTACCTGTTAACTGTTTCCTAACCTTACAGGAAATCTTGACTAAATTGGGACTTGTCATTGCCCCTGAGAAGGTTCAAATAAAACCTCCCTTTCTATATTTAGGTCTTCGGATGCTTCAATCTTCTTTTTCTCCTTTTGTTTCAACTCTGTGCATTCCATCTCATTTCACTCTGGTACAATTGCAAAGCTTTTTAGGACATCTGAATTGGGCTAGACCATTTTTAGGGTTAACTACTGCTTTGTTGCGTCCACTTTTTATTGCTTTGCAAGATCATTTAACCCCTAACGCGCAGATTCCAGTCTCCACAGCTATGCAACATTGCCTTCATCAAATCAATTCTGCCTTTCGCAAAGTTATGGTTAACAGAGCTTTTTTTTTAGGATTGCCAACAGTTTTTTTTCATACTAAAAATGTATTTCCCATTGAGGTGTTATATTCTGGCTTTCATCCTTTAATCTTTCATTTGCCTTGCACCAAGGATCAGCATGATTTCTTTCTGCAAATGTCTAATGCTTTTGTGATTGCCTTTGTAGATTATGTGGGAGCTGTATTGTTTAACCCCCCCCAAGGACCAACGTTTGATTTTCTTACAGGAATTACCTTTTGTTTTTCAATCTGCACAGGTTTCTACCTTTCTTCCTAATGCTATGACTTTATTTACAGATGGATCTCATACCCGTGAGGTGGTTGTTTGCCAAATTAATGGAAAATGGCAAACTAAGTTCACAGCTTCTCAAACATCCACTCAGCGTGCTGAACTTTCTGCAGTGATTTTAGCCTTTAAATTACATGATTTGATTCCTTTTAATCTTATTGTGGACAATCTTTTTAACTACATTGCATTTGTTTATGTATCCCCACTTTCAAACTTTCAAACTTTCCTGCATGATACTATTCCTGATGGCAACCATAGAGCTGATGTGGTTTTCCATTTTCTTAAAGAGACTTACCCTTTGACTAACCATTCCTATTTTCACCAGAATGCTAAATCTCTTCGTGCTACCTTTAACATTCCACTTTCTCAGGCTGGTGATATTATCTCAGCCTGTCCTCCTTACTCTTCCTCCCCCCTCTCTTTTCCCTTTGATGCTGTTGGTCCAAGAGCTGTCTGGCAGATGGATGTTACTCACATTCCGCAATTTTCTCCAGCTTCCTATTTTCACGTTTGCATAAATACTTATTCTGGCTATGTGTGGGTTACCCCCCTTCGCAGCGAAACTGCCTTTCATGTTATTCAGCACTTTCTTGCTGCCATGGCTGTCATGGGACGACCACTTGTCTTAAAGACTGACAACGCTCCTAGGTATACTTCTAATGCTTTTTCTCAATTTTGCAGAACTTGGGATATTTCTCTCCGACATGGCATTCCATACAATAGCTCAGGCCAAGCTATAGTGGAATGTGCACATGGTACATTTAAAGCTTTGTTGTTTAAACATTTTAAAGAAAGGGGAATTACTCACTCAGATCTTAAATCTTTGATTCCAGTATTGTTCACAAGAGCCTTGGTGGAGCAGTGGGCTAATGCCTCCTTAAGTAACACCAGCTGCCTGCAATTAGTGCAGGTTCGCATCCCACCAGGCTCAAGGTTGACTCAGCCTTCCATCCTTCCGAGGTGGGTAAAATGAGGACCCAGATTGTTGGGGGCAATAAGCTGACTTTGTAATAATGCCGCTTGGGGTGTGTGTGAAAGCCCTAACAAGCTGGCATATACATAGAATGAAGGCTACTGCTAAGCTTGTAAGCCGCCCTGAGTCTTCGGAGAAGGGCGGGATATAAATGTAATAAAAATAAATAAATAAATAAATTTACTTTGAATCATTTAACTATCACTAATCAAGCTTATACTCCTGCAGAGAAACATTTTAGGAAGGAGCTCCCCCTGGAACGACCACGAGTGCTATATAAGGAGCTGTCCGAGCCAACCTGGAAGGGATCAGCTGAATTGATTACTTGGGGAAGGGGTTTTGCATCTATTCTTATTCCTACAGGACCGGTGTGGGTGCCTGCCAGGTGGGTGAAGCCATTCTGAGCCAAACATGAGGTGGCACCAGAGGCTGAGCAGTCCGCTCCCAGAATTCAATCCAGCCCTGACATTGAACCCGAACCCGGTGGGTGAAACACCACGAAGGCGTAAAAGACCTTCGTGGCCAGCAGGAACTCAGCCACCAGTAACATGGGGAATGTTAAAAACACGCAGTGCAGATGCCTTTCGTGACCTTACAACTTTTCCTGTCGGCAATTATTGCTCAACTTAACACCAATTCAGCACTTGGACTGTTGCTGTGGTTTTTTTTTACTCTTCAGCTGTAGGAATTCATGAAGATTTAGCAAATAGAGGACAATTCAATTTGTAGCTACAACTGGCCAACATTTCTGGTCAGAGAAATTTTTGCTTAAAAATGTCTGCTTTTGCTCATGAAATTATTAGCTTTTGCATTGTTCCTGTCTGTGCTCCAGCTACTTTTATTCAAAATTATACTCTTTTTGCCAATTTTAATATATCTACTACCTATGAAACTATGTATATTTGGGGATCTCCAACTTATAGACTTAGGAAAATGCTTTTTTATGGCTACCAGATTTAGCTTTGCTTAAACATTTATTTGTTTATGATATTTTAATTATAGTTATATTGATTAGTTTGTGTTAGTGTATCCAATGTATTCCCTCTTTGTTAGCATTGTGCCATTTGTTAAGCGATCCGGCACCTCTACTTTCAACACCAAAGATTTACATGTTATGCAAGCTTATCTCAAACATTCTGCTTCTGTCATTACACAAAAAAAGGGGACATGAGGGAACGGCCAGAATTTGGTCTCTCAAGAATTTGGTTTTTCACCTTTCAGCCTTTCCGTTCCCCTCTAGTTGGGCCTCTCTGTTAGCTTCAGTGAGAGCACACTCTTCTGGCTGGCAGGGAGCCTGGCATGTGGGAGGTTTGGGAAACGCTATGATAAAGCCTTCACATACATCTTATGCTACCTTGTTTTTGTGTGATCTCATAGGCACCTGAATAATCCAATTATTTCTATGTATCCTATTTGGTATGAGACTGATGTAACTTTTTGTAAGATTGGAGGTGAATAAAAGTTCAGCGGGCAGTACTCGGAGGAATTCTTTTTCTGGAGACGAGGCTGCCTGGCTGGTTCAAAGCTCTCTATCGACTCAGGCCTGAATTCTTTTTCCTTCGTCTGAATTCCTGTCCCTACATCTGAATTTCTTTCCCCTTCAAGAGGTATAAGATATATAAGTAGTATAACACTTATAGAATATATGAAATGTTAAAACATTGAGAGGGTCTATTTAAATGAAAAGTTTGGATATTTAAAGGTAATGAATTTTGAGAAAATTATGACTGATAAAGAGTGGTCTGAATACTGAGGGGTAACTAAGCTTCAATAAGAATCTTGAAAACAAGACATATAATGACGTAATAAGATGACTTTTATAAAAACAATGGAAATACAAGCTGATTAAAAACATGTTATATGTTGATGTTATTATATGCATAAATACTAAAAATGTTTATATTCACCTTGGTATATACTGAAAATATTAAGAATTATATTTGTTTAATATAGACAAAAGGAAAATATTATAGGAAGAAGAGAGGATCAAGAAATATATTACCAACATATTAATTGTAGAAATTAATTATCATTGTTTTAAATATATGAATCCAGACAACACACAGTTCATGAAACACTAAACATTGTTATTGTAAAAAATTAATAAAGCACATTAAGGTCTTGGAGTGGCCTAGCCATTCTCTAGCCCTTAATCGCATAGAAAATCTGTGGAGGGAGCTGAAGGTTCAAGCTACCAAACATCAGTCTTGAAACCTTAATGACTTGGAGAGGATCTGCAAAGAGGAGTGGGACAAAATCCCTTCTGAGATGTGTGCAAACCTGGTGGCCAACTACAAGAAACGTCTGACCTCTGTGATTGCCAACAAGGGTTTTGCCACCAAGTACTAAGTCATGTTTTGCGAAGGGGTCAAATACTTATTTCACTCATTAAAATCCAAATCAACATAACTTTTTTGAAATGTGTTTCTGTGGATTTCTTTGTTGTTATTCTGTCTCTCACTGTTAAAATAAACCTACCATTAACATTATACTCTGATCATTTCTTTATCAGTGGCAAACGTATAAAATCAGGAGGGTTCAAATACTTTTTCCCGTCACTGTATATGAGTTCTGTTCATCGTGGCTGATTTAAACATCCATCGTTATATCTCAACATGGTATGAACAAAACAAATGTCTTACCTGAACGCCTTTTCTCAGCATGATGATGGAGAATCCACAGATGGGTTGATCTTGCCTTTCTGCCCTAGAGACTAAGTCAATCAACCTTTGCCACACCTCTCTCCTTCCGGCTAGGAATCCCCAGTCACGATGAAGGTACAGCAGTTGATGATTACAAGGTGGTGGCTCAATGTCCCCTGACACAGGACCAGATGGACCCTGGGGGGGGGGGGAGTGGATTCTCCTTCTCCAGCATGATGAGTGGAGAATCCACAGATTGGACATACCGAAGTCTCACTGTCCCTATGGGCGGGAAGACGTCTAGGCCTGTATCCCACTATCTGACACTACTCTTTGGAGAATTCTCCTGCCAAATGAAGCGTCTGCTGAGGCGAACTTATCCAACTTATAATGCCTCACAAATGGGGAAGGGGACG
This sequence comes from Daboia siamensis, assembly GCA_024449315.1. Classification (NCBI taxonomy): domain Eukaryota; kingdom Metazoa; phylum Chordata; class Lepidosauria; order Squamata; family Viperidae; genus Daboia; species Daboia siamensis. The sequence goes on from JAKJMR010017958.1 coordinate 177,308, forward strand.
ACCACCTCACCGCCTTGTATACCTCCTCTAACAATGCCTGTGTTGCCCATGCCGCTGAAGTTGCAGCATGCGAGTGGAGTGTGCGGTAATTCACTTTGGGGCTGGCAAGGATTGTGCCTTGTACACCCCTGCTATGCAAGCCCTAATCCATCTGCTTATAGTAGAGGCAGACACCTTCTGACCCATTGAAGAGAGCTGGAATGAAACAGAGGGCTTCAGATTTTTGAAAGGAGGCAGTTCACTTAATATAGTGACCCAATGCTCTATGAACATCCAAGGTGCGCCATTTACATTCCAATTAATGGGATGGCTCTAGACAAAAATCTGGCAGCACAATCTCCTGTGCTCTATGAAACAATGAGTTGACCTTGGGAACAAATGAGGGGTCTAAGCGTAACACCACCCTGTCCTTCTGAAAAATGCATGAAATCTCTAATAGAAAGTGCTGCCAATTCCGAAATGCGCCTAGCTGATGTGATGGCTACTAGGAAGGTGACTTTAAGTGTCAAAAACCGTAAAGATGAGGTTCTGATGGGCTTGAATGGAGATGAAGTGAGAGCCTGTAAGACCTTGGAGAGTTCCCAAGAGGGTTATCTGTGGACCACAGGAGGCTTAGCATTGACTGCTCCCTTGATAAAGGAACACACAATGGGATGGTGAGCCAAGGTTTCTGAGTTGCCATATGTGAGCACCGAGGACAGAGCAGCAATTTGCCTGCGAATAGTGTTGGGTGCTAAGCTCTTCTTAAGCCCCTCCAGTAAGTAATCCAATATTCTGGGAACAGGAATGGTAGCCAGATCCAATTGTTGTCTCCCACACCAGTTACAGAAATCCTTCCATGTGGAATCATAGATTCAATTGGTTGCAGGCCATCTTGAAGCCTGAATCACATTAATCATGCCTGATGAATAGGTCTCCTCTTCTAGGAGTTGCTTTTCAAATGCCAGGTGGTTAGCTGAAGCCACTGAGGCTCTGGATGTTGTAGAATGCCTTGGCTGAGGGAGATCTGATATTGAGGTATCCTTCATGGGAGAGATATCAATAGGCCTACGAGGTCGGCATATCATGGCTGTCGTGGCCAGTGGGGAGCATTGAGTATCACCTCTGCCCATTCCTGCAGTATCTTTCTGATAACTACTTGGATCAGAGGGAGAGGAGAATGCATACAGGAGTTCTCTGGGCCATGGGCTGCTGAGGGCATCTACCCTTTCCGCCCCTGGAGACAGGAACTGGGAGAAGAAACTCAGGAGCTGAGAATTTGCCTGGGTAGTGAACAAGTCCAGCACAGGATGACTGAACCCCTCCGATATTTCCCTGAAGAGATCTGGGTGCAGGCGCCACTCGGAGTGGTCCACTGTTGTCCTACTCAGAAAATCCACTTGGTGATTGATCTCTCCTGAGATGTGCTCCGCCTTGAGGGACAAGAGGTTGGTCTCTGCCCAAGTTCCCAATAATTGAGCCTTAGCCATGAGGGACCTGGAGTGGATACCCCCTTGCCTGTTGATATGGGCTTTCGCCGCAACGTTGTGGGTGAGAACTAGAACGTGTTGCCTTGCCACTGTGTGGTGAAAGTGGTGTAGGGCCAGATGAATAGCTCTGAGCTCCAACCAATTTATGTTGTGTTTCAGATCTGACTGGGACCACTGATCTTGGGCCAACTGGGAGTCCAGGTGTGCTCCCCAGCCGAACAAACTGGCATCCGATGTTAGGACAAGTCGGTTGGGCTCCTTGAATAAGGTCCCCCTGTCCATTGCTGGAGAGACCCACCACTTGAGGGATTGCAGGGTCTGTGATGGGACCTTTACCTTGTGGCTGGAGGAACTGGTGAATAGTCTCTGGAATGGGAGCAAGGATCATTGGAGGGTTCTGGAGTGACTACTCACTCCCTTTGAATCTGGGAGACTAGAGATCAGATACTGTCTCAACGTTCCTGAGACAAGTAAACTTTGCACCTCCTTGTGTCTATCACCGTGCCCAGGTGAAGGATGTGGGTGGAGGGAACCGTCTGGCTCTTTTGAAAATTCATTGAAAACCCGTGGTTCTGGAGTCTTGATGGACAATACCAGGTCTGACTGAGCTGACTGGGCTGAAGAAAATTGGATAACCATGTCATCCAGATAACACTGGACATGCACCGGAATGGCTCTCAGGTGCACAGCCAGCACTGCCAAGACCTTTGTGAATGCTCTGGGGGCTGATGACAGACCGAATGGTAGAGCTCTGTATTGAAAGTGGTGGCCTGCATAGCAGGACCTGAGGAATTTGCGATGCCCGGGAAGGATGGGAATGTGCAGGTAGGCCTCTATCAGATCGATGGACGTCAGGAGGTCCCCTTTTCTGATGCCCGCTAAGATGGAGTGGAGCATCTGCATTTTGAATTTCTTGTATACTAAATGGGTATTTAGTTTCTTTAAATCCAGGATCGCTTTCCATCCTCCCAATGCCTTCAGAACGATGAACAGAATGGAATAAAAACACTGTCCCTTTTGCTCTGCTGGTACCGGTTCTAGGGCTTGAATTTCTAGGCGATGTCGAATTGCTCTTCCATGAGGCGTCATTTGACCGGATTTTTGGAAGATGGGCAAGAGACAAAATGCCTCGGAGGATTGGAGTTGAACTCCAGAGTCAAGCCTAATCTTATGGTGTTGAGGACCTAGAGATCTGTAGCGATGGTCGTCCATCTGTGTGCAAAGAGGGCCAACCTACCCCCTATGGGAGAGGTACTCTTGTTGTCACTTGGACCATCTGAAGGGACGGCCCCTGGTGCCCCGAAAGGGCCATTTGGCCTGAAATTGTTGTCTGGTCTGACCCTGTTACCAGATCTGTCGAATTGACATTCTGGTCTGGGGGGATAAGTGCAGGAGTAATGAGGAAAATCCGAGCCTGTGTAGGTTGGGCAAAAGGATTGCCTGAGGGCATAAGGGGTAGCTCTCCTGTTCGTTTTCTGGATCAGAGGTGGCATGATCTTACGTTTATCCTTATTCTCAATGAGATAAGGATTCAGTGCCTCTCCAAATAACTCCCCCCCCTCCTTGTAAGGGGCTGAGGCCAACCTCCACTTGGATCTAGCATCTGTTTGCCAGTGTCTGAGCCACAGAAGCCTGTGGGAGGTGATGTTAGATAATAATGCCCGGGAGGAAAATCTGGCCACGTGCAAAAAGGAATCAGCCTTGTACTCAGATGTAGCCACTAATTTATTTAGATCTTGGTGCATCCGTACCTCTTCTGGCGGAACCCTAGCCCGCAATTGGCAAAGCCAGAAGAGGGAAGTTCTGGCGAAGAAAGAAGTAGATGAAGCTGCCTTCACCGCCCATGCTAAGACTTAATGGGTCCTGCAGAACTTAAGCTCTGCTTTCTTATCCTCGGACTTCAGAGCCTCTGCTATATCTCTGGACACAGCGAAAGATGAAACCAATGGTGCTAAGGGCTCATCTACTGTGGGAACTGCTAGCACCTCTGACAATGCTGGAGCCATATTAAGTAACCTTTTATCTGTTCCCCCTAGGGATGGAAAGGTACCTGGCACTCTTCATTGTCTCTGGACAATATTGAGAAAAAGGGGATGACAGGGAATGTCCTGTTGAGTGAAGGTTGGTTCCAAAAAAACCCTACTGGTAGATGCTTGGCTGATGGAAGGTTCTGCCTGAGAAACACTTTCAGGGCCAAGTTAGACAGTGCTCCTGGCCTTGTCCAGCAAGGATTTGAAGAGGGCCAGATTAAACAGGCCTATGCAAGGAGGGGGCTCAGGAGATAAGTCCTCATCTTCTGACATTCCCTGCTCTCTCTGGTCCTCGTCCCCTGTGAACATCATCCTGCTTCTGGAGGAATGTGAGGGGGAAACTGACCCCTGATATGCGGCGGATTCTGCCTGGGGAAGATATCATCAATTCAGGCCGAGCTGTCTGGTGCATGGTTGAAGCTATACCCTGGGCAATGGCCTGGAAAATCAGAAATTGCAGACATTCTGACAGTTCTGGCTCTTGAGCATCTGGAGGACGAAGCCCTGCCACTGTGGAAGTGAATGTGGCCCCTGGGCCCAGAGGCCCAGCTTGGGGACCAGGCAGTAGGAACAACCGAAGGAGAAGGAGCTTGGTGAGGGCCAAAAACTGATGCCTCCATAGAAAGAGACATGCTGTGACCAACCTTTTTATCCATCCTTTGCCTAACAGCTTTGGAGAATTGCCTTTCCAATGCCTAGTGTCTCCTACTTGCCTCTTTCTCCTCAGATTTGGAAGACCTTTTGCCAGAGATAGCTCTGGATTTGAGCTTCCCAGCCACCTCCTGCTTGACCTATTTGAGCTTCTTGCGTCTGACTGAACAGCTGAAAGCACCTTGTACCTGTGCTTCTGTGGATTCGTCTGCCATTAAGACACTAGATGGAAATGGCAATCATAATGTGTTTACAAAAGCAAGAACTCAATAGAAAAGAGCTAAGTTGTGGTTAGAAGCGGTGGCAACACAACCAACTTATTGGGATAGCTAGCACACATACTATCCTGGAGGTGGCGGCAAGACCAACTTAATGGTATGGCCAGCACACGTACAAATCCATTGGTGGCGGCAAGGCCAACTTAATGGCATGGCCAGCACATGTATGATCCTGCTGGTGGCAGCAAGACCAACTTAATGGTACGGCCAGCACTCATATAAATCCATTGGTGGCGGCAAGACCAACTTAATGGCACGGCCAGCACACTCCAATATTCCTTTGGTGGCGGCAAGACCAAGTCAATGGGGCAGTCAGCACACTATGAGCAGTAACACTAATAATAATAATAAAAGGTAGCTAAGGCAGGCACTCAGCCACGCCTTGAAGCCTTAGAAATGCCTGAGTGATTGCACACCTCTGTAAAGCTATAAGCCTGGAGACTGTTGTTGCCGTTTTTGAGATTATAATGAGAGCTGCCCAGTAGCCTGAAAGCACCTTGAAGACAGTTATTTTGTTCTTCTGAATTCCTGGTAAATGATCATGCAGTTTGCAAAATGGCGTTTTCAAAATGGCAGCCACCAGTAAAAAGACCTCCTGCTTTAACACTAGAAACAATTAGCTGACTGTAACAGTATATTCAACAGCCAGGGCAAGAAGGCTATAGCTGGATGTGCCCAAATAAGACTGTTTTGCTGCTAATTTAACTTTGCTGAAAGGGAGGATTTCCCCCCCCTCGGGAGCAACTAAAGCAGCATCCAAAATGGTGGCCGCTACACTCATGGCTTGCTAGAAGCTAAAAATACCTTAAGGCTTCAGCTGAAGCCTGTAACTCACTGTGTTTTAAATATCAGCGCTGATATCAGTGCAGAAAACAATAAGGGAAGGAAGGATACAACCTGGGAAGAATCCAAGATGGTGTTGCCTTCTGCTAGAGCCAACCTTAACCATGTCTCTCTCGGGCTAAGACTAAGTCATGACTGGGGATTCCTAGCCAGGAGAGAGGTGTGGCAAAGGTTGACTGACTTAGTCTCTAGGGCAGAAAGGCAAGATCACTCATCATGGTGGAGAACAATTATGCTCTCAGAACCAGTAAATACTTGAATTTTGTTAAGCCCAAAATGTTTGTAGAATAGTAAATTGAAGAATTTTGCCATAAGTAATGTTTTCTACACAGGGTTATTAAATTCTCTTAGTAATTCGAAAATTTCTGAAGCTTAATTATTTGAAACAATTTTCCTGTTTCACTTCTAAGAATTTTGCTCCTGCTTTGATTTTTCGATTAGATATTATAAATGCAGTGTGAAAGGCAGCATAGAACTGTTATTACTGCATGATTTTCTGGTTTCTTAGTATGACATAATTTTTTAAATAGGCAATATAGCATAAATCAAACATTACTATTAGCAAATAACTGACAACCTACAGCTGTAAGTTTTTTCACTGCCACTGTTTGGCCATTGATGCATCCTTTGTAAACCACTCCAAAGCCTCCTTCACCAATCTTGTTGCCACCAGCTGACAGATTTTGGTCATCAAAGTTATTTGTAATACTTTTCAGTTCATAAAATAAGAAGCTTTTCAATCCTGGGCAGAAGGGGGGAAAGGCAAAGAGACCAGGTTGGAGTGCAAATCACAAACCATTTTAAGCATGGAAATCTTATAATCCAAACTCTACATTAATTTATTTACATATTGTAAATCACATGCTGTCCCAGTGCCATGCTATATAGCAATCTAAAAATAATAAACATTATTAACAGGGCTCAGAGGCTTTCCAATAACTATTATAGTGATCTCATCTCCAAAGTGCAGGGGTGTCAAACTGCCGACCCACAGACCAGATGTGTCATGCCGAAACCCGTGCCCATCCCATTGCCAGCAATGGAGAAAAAGTTGCGATATGTCACGACATGTCATGTGACATTGCAAGTTTGACACCCCTGATAACTATATTATTATAATCCAAGACAGTGGTTGGAATCAAATACCTGAATGAGGTTGGGTAAACACAATTAGTTTAATATACTGATGTAGGCTTTCAAGGCTGGTATCTGTAACAACAGATTTTTTGACATTTTGCAAGCAACCAAGGCTGACATTGTAGGATGAATGGAAATTTCCTTGGTTCTTAGATATGACATCTTAAGGATCTGGTGGTTTATTAGGTTACTAATAAATAGAGGCTTTTGTAAATTAACTTTAGCTTCATTTGTGCTTTTCCTGTTAGTGTTGTGATTCAGTGTCAGCCTGTGGGTTCGGCAGCTGAATCGGACAATTCTGAGGAGGAGGAGGAGGAGGAGGAGGAGGAGGAGGAGGAGGAGGAGGAGGGGATTGGAGAGCCTGCAGAGGAAAGTTCTGAGGTATCGCAGAGCTCTCAGCCAGGCCCCTCCGTCTTGTTCCTCCTCAGACCCAGCTGTGTAAGCCTGAAAGCTTGGACAAAGATGATTCACAGCTGGCTTTGTTCAAGGACGCTTGAAGCAGGAGGCAGACAAGCAGAAGTGAACAAAGGAGGGCAATGAGGCACCTTGGGAGGAGGCAAAGAGAAGCCATGCCTTGAAACTGTATTTAAAAGGGGAATGTGTGGGAGGTGCTGGTTGCTGAAGGCAACCGTTTGAACAGCTTCTGATTTAGTCGTGGTTAGTATCTGTTTTGCTCTGTTTTGGATCTATTTCATTTCATTTGTGTAAATAAATTTGGTTGTCTTACTTTCAGCCTATTGACTTTTGAAAAGGGGTTGTCCCTGACATTTCTGCAGGGCCGGTAGTAGGCTGGAACAGAACAGTTAGAAGTAACATTTCATAACATCTGACAGCAAGACCTGGAGGGGGGGTTTGCCCACAAACAGTCCACAAATGTCTCCTATATGGTCTATCAAGTTGTACCTTTGACACCTGCAAGCAAATTTGTTACTGGAATAAAAAAAGGGTACCTGGTATTTAGCTTAAAAGGGGTTAGGAGCCTGGAGATAAGTAATTTATCATAATGGCAAATATCTATAGCTTGGGTATAGGATGACGGTGAAGGTTTGTTCTCCGAGCATATAGATTGGTTTCTGAATGTTTTGTTACCCGGCTAGGTAATATTTTCAGTGGAGTTTAGGGGATGTCAGTGTCAGTGTTCTGTTTATAAGGGCTTTGTGTGGTCAATAGATCTTGTGATGGGTCAGGTATGTGTGTGTCAAGTGAGGTTCTTGTGATGGGTCTTGTAATAGGTGTGGGTGTGTCAAGTGAGGGTCTTGTAAATAGGACTTGTGATGGGTCAAACTCATCACAAAGCCCTTATAAACAGAACACTGACACTAACATCCCCTAAACTCTGCTGAAGATGTTACCTTGCCTGGTAACAAAACGTTTGGAAACCAAAGCACAAGCTCAGAGAATGAACCTTCACCCTCAATTTATCATAGCATAATAAAAAAACCACATGGAGGTATTCAACTTGTATGATGATATAGAATTAAATAATTAACAAAGTATTGTGGGATGGTTTTGCTTTCTGTGCATGTATGACTGTCATTTAACTTTGTAACCAATGAATAATTCTCTTTTGTTTCCTGTAGCAAATTGTATAAAAATAACTGATTTTGGGGGCACTCCTTGCATGTAAACCCGAAAGGCATCCTCTTTTGCTTCTGTACAGAAATAAAGAGTTTTGCCTTTCCTCAATTCCTATGTGGACATTGGATTCTTCACACTAGATTCTTGTATCTAGCCAGCCTTCTGGCCAAAAGCATTTTCAGAGACAAGATGGTTTGCTATGCCGAGCACAGGCAACTGAGCAGATCTACCTTTATAGCTAGGTGCCCTGACTGCTGATTGACAGTATTATAGTGTCAAGGCATACTACCCAGAATCCTCCTAGAAAAAAACAGCCTTGTTTCATTTTGTCAACAGCTGTAAGTTTGTGTATCTCTACCAGTTTGTCATCATCTAAAACCAACCTCTACACTGGAATGGACTAGTAAGGGTGGAGTAAAAGATGACATAAAGTTTGGAAAAGATAATTATCTACCTGTATCATTAAGGTGACTGCTACTGTTCTCTGAACTCAGATCACAACTATTTGATGTTAGGTGGCCTTCATTTGGATCCAAGGATGGCAATTCAGGTATTTTCTTGCCTTCTACAAGAGGTCCTTTTTTATGTAGGTGTACAGTTTCCAGTAAGGATAGAGACAGGGTCATGTTTTTTGTCATGTTTACAGAATCTGCCATTAAATAAAATCATATAGATGTCAGATAGGAAATGCATTCATCCTATATCACTTTAAAAAGTGTAAGGAATGAATTATGCTTGACTAATCAGTCTTTTAAGCATACTATGAGGCTAATACAAAGCTATAATCAGCTAAAATCAGCTAAAATGGTATGAAAACTTGGGCTGGTTAAATTGTGAATGATGGCCTTTACAGAGTTTACAACCACAATTTTTCATAATATGCCTCTCATATAATCTGAATAGATTCCTCAATTGTAAATTTGAAAATTTTGCCATCATTTCTACCCCATTGAATAAAGGGGATTTTTATAGTATAAAACAGAAAAAAATATTAGCCCTTTCACACACATAAAAAGCTATTTTCTTTTCCTAACTATTGATATTTAGTTCTATGTTTCTTCAAATCCAGATGAAAAAATTAAAATCCTGAAAATACTATTGACTTCATTTAAAAATCATTTATTACTTTAGCAACATAACTTCTATCAGTAAACGTAATAAACTAGATTTTTAAAAATGTAAATTTTAATTGTATCCTCTAAAATTATTTCAAACAAAAATAATCAAAAATTTTAATTCAGCAAAAAATCTTAGTATAAAGTAACCTGACTTTATGGTAGCTTGTCAGTTGCTAGCCAAGAATTTGTCTACAGATATATATAATTGATAAATTGTGTGAGAACCTGTGCTTCACACAAAGGCGGCTAATTAGGCTTTGTTTTATCTGAACTATCTCTTCCACTGTCAAATAATGTTATAAGCAGATGGTGTTTCAGGTCTACTCTCTACAGAACTTTCAGTCAAAGTTTGCTAATAAAGTTTGGTCACTACAGTTTAACCATGGTTTACTAATTGTTTCATATTAGCAATAAGCCAGAACAAAACATGTCCCATTATAGTTTAACTATGTGAAATCAATATTTTCAAGAAAGCAAAATTCTTGTATGAATTTCTTAACTATTAACATTATGAATTTAATTTTACAGATTGCTATTAAGTGCAAGAAATTAAACCAGGCTTCATCAGAGACTATTCTATCTATCTATCTATTTATCTATCTATCTATCTATCTATCTATCTATCTATCTATCTATCTATCTATCTATCTATCTATCTATCTATCTATCT